>JAFMOC010000012.1:6617500-7215000 GCA_019802505.1 Corydoras sp. C115
TATTCCCCATGCAGTTCCACACAGTTAGCAACAGGTTATTTTCAGTGTGATTAAATCTGACCATAAAACAATTTTCTAAAACCACCAGGCACTTAGGTTGGTGGTTAATTGATATAAAGGGCTTTTTTCTGGCAAGCTTTACAAATGTTGACAGGGATGTTATGTCTGATGGCTGCTTACGGACCCCTTCATGCTTCTTTTATGTGGCTTTCCAGCTGTAGTTCATGGGAAAGAGCTTTTCTTTCCTTACCACGCCCCTCACTGTGAATAATATGTTACATAAATATGGCACAGATCAGGGTTTTTTTTAATGATCGTCTGTAATAAAAATATGGACACTAATATGATTATCTGACTCATGATCAACACACATTCGCCTTGTGTCACTAATTCATCTTGTGTTTTTTTTTTTTTTTTTTTTTTTAAAGAAAATTTTACCTCTGTCATGTCATAAGTTTAAAACTCAAACAAAACAAGACAAGTCATGAAAATTTCTCGATCAAGTTAATTATTATATACTATTGTATTTTTTAATTATTTTTAAATGAGTGATTTATAATTATGTGGATGTGGCTTCCAAGCACCATTCTAGTTCGTGTTCAGTGCTGAATATAAGTTCAGTGTGGGTCAGTTAAATTCCTCCACATACAGACCTTGGTGTGTAATGGGGGCATAGTCATTGTGGAACAGAAAACTCTTCCAGCCAAGCTGAAAACAATTGGCCACAGTAAATGAGATTATCACACCTTTTGCTGGTTTAATGGGCAATGGGTTACTCTTGGTTAAGGACAATAATCATCCTCATGTATTGAGACTGTGTACTGTAGGCAGTTCCTAGTCAATAAAGACACTGATACCATTGTTTGTCCATCACATTCCAGATCTGAATCCAATTGTCTTTATGTATTAGTGCATCCAAGTCATTCCACAGACTGTCCAGGAGCTCCCTGTTCTATGTCTGGGAGGAAAAACCCCAAAACACCATCTGCCTAGATGTTTCAGGAAGTGCATACAGTAACAATTGGCTGAGCCTATGATTTCAATGATTTATTTTGATTTTTACATTAATTTGAGTCTAGCCCTCAATGGATTGATTAAGACTGTTATGACATTTTGTTATGGCATCAGTAAATATTTTCAACATAAGCTCATTCCAATATTTGAGTGTTTCTTCAATTTGCTTGAGCAGTGTATATATGTATGTACAGTATGTATATATGTGTTTGACAAGGCAGAATTTTGTGAGTGTGTGTGTTTCGGATTTGTGGACGTGTGGAAAAGAGGCTCATATGGTGTCCTGCTGTGGGTCTGAAAAGGAGCTCAGCTGTATAAACACAATGTTCTTTATCGACTTGGTTTCTAGTCTTTTTTTCTTCTTTATATTTCTGAACTGTTTTTTTACATTCTTTAACCCACACAGCATTATTACTCAACACAATATATATTTTTTAAAAATCCAAGTAATTTGATTAACAATTTTTATAATTTTTCTGTATAAGTGTTTTCGGTGGTTTTGGCTTTGATTGAACTATCTACAATTCTTTTAAACCAGTCTATTAAAAAGCTACATTCTATAGTGAATAAAGCTCAATTCATACAAAGTACTCAGACTGGTTGGTTACATTGTTTTGTATAACTATGAGAAATCAGCGCCATTTTTGTGTTCCATCCATCCATTATCTTCCGCTTTATCCTGTATTAGGGTCGCGGGGGCCCCCCTGCCCATCCAGGGGAAAAGGTTTCGTGGCGCTGGGCAGATACACCCAGGACAGGGCGCCAATCTATCGCAGGGCACACGCTCACTCACACAGACACGCACACATACACACTCTATATGGGGGAATTTGGAGACAATTGATTTGATCCATGTTTTTGGACTGCGGGAGGAAACTGGAGAACACGGAGGAAACCCACACGGACATGAGGAGAACATGGAAACTCCACCCAGATGGGGATTCGAACCGGGAATCCCTAGTGCTGAGAGGAGAACATGCTAACCACTAAGCCACCATGCCACCCCCATTGTTGTGTTAATTTAATTTATAGAAATAAATAAATAAATAATAAAATAATAATAATAATGATGTATGTATATAGCAGCTCCATCCACATTTGACATGTCTCAGTGGTCTTGTGCTGGTACATTTACATTACATTTGGTCATTTATCAGACGTTTTTATCCAAAGCGACTTACAAGGTAAACACAGGGTTAATCACAACATCCCTGGAGCAATGAGGGTTAAGGGCCTTGCTCAAGGACCCACACTGGTAACTGCAGTGGACCTGGGATTTGAACCCACAACCTTCAGATTGATAGCCCAATGCCCTAACCACTGAGCTACCGCTCCCTGGTATCTTTAGTTAACACTTTACTTTTTGAAAACCTTTATCTAGCTATCTAGCTATATACTATATCTATATATACACAGAATGGCCCAGGTAAAGCAAACAGACTTGTAGAGGGTTCATGGTACATGTACGTCTTGTTTTCTGGGTTTCGTACCCAATTTTATCGCCTCAATAGTGTAATGAGCTAATATGCATTTGAATAAGCATTGTGTTTTCCTACATCAGTGACATCACAAACATTTAACTTTCACAAACACAAAAGAGTCCTGATATTAAAGCCTCAACACCTACTTGAGTATCAGTTTATTTATACGTATAAACAATATTGTAATAATTAAGAAAGATGTGTTTACTTGAACATTTCTGCATTGTGTGTCTTTCGTTTGAAACCCAGCTTGGTTAATTATGTTTGAGTAAGTGGTTGTTCTTCAATGATTAGCTTTATCACTGTGGTGTTGTCTCTTCTATTCGTATGCCTGTCCACACCAAGTACTCACTGACATTCACTTAAACATTCATATTTTACCTTTACGAAGTTTGAGTGTCAGAACTGTGCTTAGCATTCATTATGACCCCTTCACACCACCCACATGTTTTTTTTTATTGATTAAAACTTAAGCGCCTTAAGCGATAGATTACTCACAACAAAAAAATCCCAATGTTTATTTATATGTTTTGAACTAAAACCAAATTGAAAGATAAGTTTTGTGATTTTTAAACACTTTTTATAAATTCTAACACAAGTGTGTTTATACAATATGGAAAATATTAAATTATATTTAGTTTTGTAAATAATTGGAAAAATTATTGAATTGGCATGATTATTTGTTCTGTGTTACTGAAAATGTACTAGTACATGAATACAGTTGTGGTGAGATGTCACTTATATAAGTGCAATTATCTGATGTATTATCTGATGTATCTGATGTACATTTTATATAATTGTAATTTTTTGTGATTTTTTTTTATTTAGTTGCACAAAATTAAACTAATTATCCATCTTAAACACTAATTTGCTACAGAATAATTAATATAATTTGCTTTCATTTTTATAAATGTCTGTCTGTCTGTCTGTCTATCTATCTATCTATCTATGTGTATATAAATAGTGTGGGCCTTTTTTGAATTGTAAAGGCTGTTAAGGGTCAGTATCCGGTTGTTGAAGCTTGTCATCTTTTCCTCCTCAGCTGTAGTGATAATGGTGTGATGCTGTTTTCACAGTTCACTGGTATTCAGTTTAGTCAACTCTTCCCACTACTTGTAAGGCAGTCGTTATGCCACTGGCTGCAACCCAAAACTAAAGCTTATAGCTTAAACTATGCAATTTATTTGATTTCTGCAAAACTATCTATCTATCTATCTATCTATCTATCTATCTATCTATCTATCTATCTATCTATCTATCTATCTATCTATCTATCTATCTATCTATCTATCTATCTATCTATCTATCTATCTATCTATCTATCTATCTATCTATCTATCTATCTATCTATCTATCTATCTATCTATCTATGTGTATATAAATAGTGTGGGCCTTTTTTGAATTGTAAAGGCTGTTAAGGGTCAGTATCCGGTTGTTGAAGCTTGTCATCTTTTCCTCCTCAGCTGTAGTGATAATGGTGTGATGCTGTTTTCACAGTTCACTGGTATTCAGTTTAGTCAACTCTTCCCACTACTTGTAAGGCAGTCGTTATGCCACTGGCTGCAACCCAAAACTAAAGCTTATAGCTTAAACTATGCAATTTATTTGATTTCTGCAAAAAAACTATCTATCTATCTATCTATCTATCTATCTATCTATCTATCTATCTATCTATCTATCTATCTATCTATCTATCTATCTATCTATCTATCTATCTATCTATCTATCTATCTATCTATCTATCTATCTATCTATCTATCTATCTATCTATCTATCTATCTATCTATCTATCTATCTATCTATCTATCTATCTATCTATCTAAAGTTTAGGGTCACATTGAAATATCCTTATTTTTGAAGGAAAAGCACTGTAAACAAATACACTCTATACATTGCTAATGTGGTAAATGACTATTCTAGCTGCAAATGTCTGGTTTTTGGTGCAATATCTACATAGGTGTATAGAGGCCCATTTCCAGCAACTATCACTCCAGTGTTCTAATGGTACAATGTGTTTGCTCATTGGCTCAGAAGGCTAATTGATGTGTATATATATACATGCATATATATGTGTATATAATTGAGACTGAGGTTCCTTGAGCTTGAAGTTCACCTTGAATCTCTTTAGATGTTTTTCTTGACTCTTTTGTTACCATTCGTGTTATCCATCTCTTTGATTTGTCATCAATTTTCCTCCTGCGTCCACGTCCAGGGAGGTTGGCTACAGTCCCATGGATCTAAAATTTCTGAATCACATGTGCAACTGTAGTCACATGAACATCAAGCTGCTTGGAGATGGTCTTATAACCTTTACCTTTAACATGCTTGTCTATTTTTTTTCTTTCTAATGTCCTGAGACAACTCTTTTCGTTGCTTCCTCTGGTTCATGTTGAGTGTGGTACACACATTGTCACCAAACAGCACAGTGACTACCTGTAGCCCTATATATAGGCACACTGACTGATTACAATATTGTAGACACCTGTGATACTAATTAGTGAACACACCTTTATTTAACATGTCCATTTGGTCACATTATTTTCAGGGGTACCATCATTTCTGTCCAGGCCTGTTTCATGAGTTTTTTAAATAATTCTGTTAAAGCATGGTTGAAAAGCAATGTCTGACTTTCATTTGTACATTTTCATAGAATTTTTATTTTTTATTGCTTTTATCAGATTAAAGTTATTTCTGTTACCATTGTGGGTTTTTCTGTCATTAACCAAGGGGTACCAACAATTTTGTCCACATGTGTGTATGTATATATATGTATGTATTTGAGAACATAGGCAAAGAGGCTAACCACCAAGCCACCATGCCGCCTATAGAAGAAGAAAAGTATATAAGTATATAAAATAAACTAGGAGAGGAGGATCTGTGAATATCTCGGGTAGGGTAGGGTACATGGTAGCTCCTTAAAGCAGGAAACGAGGGCAACTTTGGGTTAATAGGACTGGCCCATAAGATGGACTACAAACTGGTACAGTTACAGATTAGAAAGTGTTCACATAAATTTTTCCCCATATAACATAGTGTAATCCCGTCCTTCTGCTTGAATCCAATGTAGTCATCAGAGAATTTTGTGTTGCATTAACTTTAATTTTGAAATTGTCCCATTGTCCACTATTTTGCAGGCGCTGTGTATTAATGTGCAGTCCAATGATGTGTGCGAGACCCTTGCACTTGTGTTTTGTGGAGCCGATGTGAACTGCAACACAGGTGTTGTAGAATTTCCCTCTCCAATCATTCTGGCCAATCACCACGGGCAGAAGTTGCAGGAAGCTTTCCTTATGCAGAACCGCAACACAGGTCAGTATTCTAAACAGCCAAATTTTTTCAAGTCCTATTTGTTGTACTGAAAGTCTGACTTGCATCTTTTTTTCATGCACACAGACATTCCTAGATCAGAAACGAAAGTGGCCATGCATACAGAGCACTACATGGCTCCTCCATCCATAACTCACAATGGCTTTTTGTTTAAGACTGCCTCCATGGCTCGTCCAATCACTGAACGGAAGAGTAAAGAAGGTAAGTCTTTATGTTCTACACATGTAGATGGCAAGGGTTTAAAAGTAAGAATGCTTAATTTAGTTCACTTTATATACTTAGTTTTGTGGAGATAAATATTTGTTGACCAAACTGAATGACTTTTACTTGTCACATAATAAATTTTGTAAAAGTATATTTGAACTGATTAGAATGACCAATGATTGGTTTTCATGCACTGTGACAAGTTATATTAGTACTTCAATTACTGTCAATAAAGTGATCTATTTAGCCTCCTGTTCTTTGCACACAACGGAATTTAACCTTCACATTTAACCAATCCATGCAATGAAACACACACATATACACACACTGGTGAAGTGAGCACATGTACTCACATGCCCAGGGAGCAATTGGGGTTAGGTGCCTTGCCCAAGGGCACTTCAGCCATAGTGCTCGGTGGGACCGGAAATCAAACCAGGGACCTTCAGGTCACAAGGATGTTTCCTTAACCACAAGCCTACGACTGTCCAGCATGGTGGTGGAAGGTTAGAAGACTTTGGAAATGATGAACTTCACTAAGTCTAACCCCTGAAAGTGAACCAATAAACTCATCTTTTAGAGAACCAACATTCGATTAAGATTTAAAATCAAGAGGGTTTTTTATATTATTTTTTATTTCATTGGCTCTGCCTGTGTTCTCACTCAGTCCTTATGGTAGGTTCAGATGCAGAAGCCAGAATAATAATCATATGATGAGAGTGTGGAATTATACAGTGGATCAGTTGTAAGTTTTCAAAACCAAAATGAAGAGGGAGTTTTGGGAGAATTCATTATGCAGGAATGTTCCAAGGAATGTTCCAAAATCAATGTTACAAAACCTAAATATGTTAAATATGTCGTATAATAAACCAAAAACCATGTCAGCCTGCCTTCCTGTGGCTCTATTTTCAAATACTATGTGGCAATGTGCAGGAAATCGTGAATGAAAAATTTCTAAATGGGTATAATAAGTTTGTGGGTGTGACTCCAGGAAACAAGGTCCTTTGGCCTGGATTACTGCAGCAATGCAGTGTGGCTTGCAGTTGATCAGTCTGTGGCACCTCTCAGGGGTTTTTATACCTCTTATACCTCTGATAGTGGCCTTCAGCTGTTCTGATTTGTTGGGTCTGACATATCGCATCTTCCTCTTCACAATTCCCCATCGATTTTCTATGTGGTTTAGGTCAGGTGAATTTGCTGGCCAGTTACGAACAGGGATATTAGGTCCCTAAACAAGATGCCGGTAGCTTTAGCACTGTATGCAGATTCCAAGTCCTGTTGGGAAAATAAGTCTGCATCTTCATAAAGTTGGTCAGCAGCAGAAAGTATGAAGTGCTCTAAAACTTCCTGGTAGATGGCTGTATTGATCTTGGACACAATGGACCAACACCAGCAGATGACATGGCACCGCAATCCATCACTAACTATGAAAACTTTACACTGGACCTAAAACAACGTGGATTACCCTCCTTATGCGAGGGGTCAGTGGTCGTATTTTGGACAACTGTGAAGCCAGCGCTCTACACTAATTGTGTAGCTTACAGAACTAGACTGAGAGACCACTTAAAGGCCTTTGTAGCTTTTGAGTTAATTAGCTAATTAAAGTGTGGCACAAGTTGTGTTCAATATTGAACCTCTTCACAATATTTTATTTTTCTGAGATACTGAATTTGGTATTTTCATTAGTTGTCAGCTATAATCATCAAAATATTTGAAATATCAGTCTGTGTTTAATTAATGAATGAATATAAATATACAAGTTTCATTTTTTGAATGGAATTACTCAAATAAATCAACTTTTTCATCATATTCTAATTTTATGACCAGCACCTGTATAGTGTCCCAAACCGCCGGTGATCCTTAAAAGCTGCCGTAAAATCTGCGCATTAATGCTCTGAGTGAAGCGCCTAAATGCGCTGAGTGGAGTTAGGTAACCAGGTTAGCGTATCAGAGGATTTACTTAACGTAACAGGCAAGCGAACTAAGGATCGGACAATGTGGAACACATGATCAATGCTGGTTTTCTGAATGACAAAACAGATAGATAGACAGTTAATTAACTTAAGTCTCTAGGACAGAGCAAAGGATGGAGAGCACAGAAACAGGCCAGATCGGGATTACTAGGGTGGTGGACCAGGTTAAAAGAAGGAGGAAACCCAAAAGGACAGAAAAGAGGAGGGGGCCCTTACCCGATACACTTTACACTCATTGGTAACATCACACACTTGTAGAACAGAAAGAGGCTCCGGCCCCCCAGCAGTCGGGGTCAGACCCTGCCTCTAAGTTTGGATCGGTTTGTGCTTGAGTGCTGTTTTGGGTGTATTTGGGCACTTCATTGCGCACCTAGCGAGGTCTGTCCATAACCCCTTAGAGATGGCAGCAATGAGCCAAAAAGAGGCCGTGTTAAAAAACACCTCGGGCAGATATTGGGAAAGATGTGGCAACATCAGGGAGGTTTTTTTTTTGTGGCATCTTAGCGTGAGAGTGTGGCTCAGGCCACAAATCCAGGGAATTCAGCAGGACGTGGGCAGGGAGAATGTGTCCTGACAGGAAGGTATCAAAAGAGTCCTTGGAGTCGCTTTGGAAATCGGCATACTCCTTAGAACTTAATGATCTTCTTGTCCCACCACCATGAAGTAGACATACTGCACAAAAATACCAAACTAATATAAAAAACAAAAAGAAACCTAGGAGCTACGCTTTGACTAGGAAGAAAACTAAATTAAATCAGCTTGCGATAAGAAGAGCTGATTCGCTAGAACCAGAAGCTGCTTCTCTCAACGCGAGGAGGCAGAGTCGAATGGCTCAGATACTGGGCTTGCCCCGGCCCAACCAAGTGCAGGGGCTGAAGCCGGGAAATGAAAGAAAAGACTAGTGTGGAGGGGAAAGCTCTGAAGTTATGCAGCGTGGAAGGCAAAGGCGGTGACAAGCTTATTCAAGCGTACCTGCGGCCAGAGTGAAAAAGGATTTTGAAAATCTTACCGCAGGCAGGCAGCAGATCGCGCACCACGGCGTCTCCAGACTCTGTCACATGTGTCACATGTGTTTAGTGTGAACCTGCTTTCATCTGTGAAGAGCACAGTGCGCTAGTGGCGAATTTGCCAATCCTGGTGTTCTCTGGCAAATGCCAAGCGATGCACAGTGTTGGGCTGTGAGTGTTGGGCCCTCATACCATCCTCTTGGAATCGGTTTCTAACATTTTGTGCAGACACATGCACATTTATGGCCTGCTGGAGGTCATTTTGCAGGGCTCTGGCAGTGCTCCTCCTGTTCCTCCTTGCACAAAGGTGGAGGTAGCGGTCCTGCTGCTGGGTTGTTTCCTACGTCCTCCTCCACGTCTCCTGGTATATTGGCCTGTCTCCTGGTAGCACCTCCAGCCTCTGGACACTACGCTGACAGACACAGCAAACCTTCTTGCCACAGCTCACATTGATGTGCCATCCTGGATGAGCTGCACTACCTGAGCCACTTGTGTGGGTTGTAGAGTCCGTCTCCTGCAACCACGAGTCTGAAAGCACCACCGACATTCAAAAGTGACCAAAACATCAGCCAGAAAGCACCAGTACTAAGAAGTGATCTGTGGTCCACCTGCAGAACCACTGCTTTATTGAGTGTGTCTTGCTAATTGCCAATAATTTCCACCTGTTATTCATTCCATTTGCACAACAGCATGTGAAATTGATTGTCAATCAGTGTTGCTTCCTAATTGGACAGTTTGATTTCACAGAAGTTTGATTTACTTGGAGTTATATTGTGTTGTTTAAGTGTTTCCTTTATTTTTTTTGAGCATTGTATCATCATTGTTGGTGGATTTATGATTTGTTGTGTTATATTTTTGTGTCCATCAGACTTCAGCAGGAGGTGGTGTGTGCTAAATGATGGTAATTTTAATTACTACGAGAGTGATAAGAATGCTACACCCAATGGAGGACTAAAAATGAAAGAGATTGTCTGCCTTGCTGTCAATACACCTGAGACACATGGGTTTGTATTTGCATGTCCATTCACAGAACTCTCTCTCCAGAGTTACATCATTTTCACCCAACATTTAGTATTGATAATGGGAGATTTAGACCACTACACAATGTCTTCTCCAAAAAATCCAAAAAATTTCCAATGGGGTTCAGATGTAGACACTGTAGTGGCCAATCCATTTGTGATAATGATGTCCCATGCTCCCTGAACCACGCTCTCGCAATTTGAAGTGGCTGAATTCTGGCATTGTCACCTTTAAAATTGTTATCCATTCAGACGAAGAAAAAAAATCCATTGATTGAATAACCTGGTGATTCAGTATATTCACGTCATCAGCAACCCCAGATCATAGTTAAATCCAGGTGTTATACTTACATATTTATACATACACATAATACTATTCTGCCTTGAGATTAACGTTAAACACTGATAGACTGTTGGTTGGTTGACACATACTTCGTCTTCTACAAAACATCTTAAAGTCTATGAAAGTAAAAATGAGTCCTAATACTCTTTAAAACCCATTGAAGAAAATTTAAGCATGACAAATCCTGATGTTGTCATGGACTACATTCATTCAATTAGGTAAGCAACAATCAGTCATTCAGTGCATTCAGACACTCAGCTGACTCTATTTTCACATACCATTGCAGAACATTGACCTACCTCATCAGCAGAACCAGCCTTAAATCATAAAACACATTTAACTTATTTTGACCTATTATTTTGTAGTACAGTGTGGATCATAAAAAATGACAAAATGCTAAACAACATTAGCATTACCAGATTTGGTGCCCATAATACACCAAGCACATAATAAGCACTTATGTATAGTTTCTGAACATTGCACTTCTGAATGTTGTTTATGGTGTCTATTGTCTCTATAACATATCGTTTATTATAAAACAGATAGTCTTTAAATTTGATTGGCTGAGCCGTTTGTCCAGCCATGACATTATTGACAATAATTCACATCCTGACCGCTTCACATTCGTATCAATGCGTGATTTTTAATAAATTCTTTTCCCG
Organism: Corydoras sp. C115; assembly: GCA_019802505.1. Taxonomy (NCBI): domain Eukaryota; kingdom Metazoa; phylum Chordata; class Actinopteri; order Siluriformes; family Callichthyidae; genus Corydoras; species Corydoras sp. C115. The sequence goes on from JAFMOC010000012.1 coordinate 6,628,528, forward strand.
ATCTTTTTTTTAAACTGCGTTAGATAATTTGGCCATTAGATGGCAGTATTTGATTGTTAGCAAAACCAGAAACATGTTACTTTGTGTCAGTGTTCGCTGTAAAAACAGGACTAGTCTACATCACGGAAGACCTGTTTATTAGCGATTTTGTTTTCAGTAAGCGCATTTATGTAGCAAACCTTGTTTTTTTATTTTAGTGTATTTGTAACCATTTTATAAAACCAATAAGGCACTCAAGGTTGTGCATTATTGTGAATAAATCACAGGAAAGAGCACTCCACTATGCGTTGTGCCTAATAACACCTTTCCTGTGTTTTATTCAGAATGATGCATGTCCTCTTGAACCGTACTGCTTTATTGTATGTTTGTATTGTATTGTACACTAAATGTGTACTGTACACATTATATTGTACTGTAGATCTGTTTGTTGTAGTGTGTATAATGTATAGTTAGTTGTAGAAAGACACAAACAAAACAAATTCCTTTTATTTGTAATTATACTTAATTATTCAGCCAATAAAGCTGACTCTCATTCTGATTCTGATTCATATGTGAGTATCCTTGTATTTGATTGCTTGATAACAAATTTCCTTGGCCTATTTTCTGTGTTGCCTGATTATATTCTTCTTCTCCCTCTCTTAGATATGATCACTCATTTGAAATCTACTCAGATGCTGAGCGTCTCTACTTGTTCGGCACTGACAGTCCTGATGCCATGAGGGAATGGGTCAAGTCTATTGCCAAGGTAACATTTGCGTCTACACTGTGGTGGGTCCGTGACTGTCTCCTTCATCTTAACTCGATCAGTCTGACGGTCTACTTCAAGTGTGTTGAAGTTTGGGTTGTGGTTGTGTTCTAACTGTAATTGCACTGTTGCTATCTGTAACTAAAAATAAATTAGCTTTAATGACCTTTATAATTAATATATTTTATACATATACATACTTTTACAGGCATACTTGAAATTTTTTTTTTATTGGATATGCATGTGTTACAGAGATTAAATTTGGTATGTTACAGCTGTAGTATTAATCTAACATTATCAACAAAAAGCTCAAATGTTTAAACTTAAAATTTAAATAGTTCAATGTTTGGTTACAATGTACTTTATCCAAAATATGACCCCAATGGAGTGAACTCAACAAGATCTTTATTATTAAAGACAAAGCAACAAATTCGATAGAAGCCTAAGATAGAAGCAATTAAACATATATGTGATGCAAATAAAAAAAAAAAAAATTTTTTTTACAACAAGAATGCTGGTTTATAAAATTCAAGCACTTATTCACTCAACCATAAATGTATTTCAAAAGGACGGTGGCGACACCATTTGGATATACCATTTGAGATTTGAAGATAATGTGTTTATTTTAGCTTTATCATTTTCTCTTTATTTTCCTATCCTGAACCATGCTCCATGACTTTAGAACTTTAGAGCAGAGTGCTCTGGCATAATTTGCTTTTTAAAATTTTTTTTTATGTTTTTGCTTCAACTTGTCTTCAAAAGCATCTTGATCACACACTGCTGTAGCCCACTGAGATTCCTCTTCTTTTATTTTTATGTCTATAGTCGTTTATTCCGTCACGTGCAGAAGACCTACTTCAAAAGGATTTCGAGCGGATTGGGCGGCTGCGCTACAAAGACCCTCTGAACCTGGAGAGCTGGCGACTGGGCTGGTTCTGTCTGGAGAATTCGATATTGCATGTGTTTTTGGAGGACATAGATGGTCGCGAGCGCATCCATCTAAAGAAACTCCAGGAGCTCTGTGAGCACATTCATATACTCACAAATTACAGTACCATTCAAAAGTATGGAAAAGTATTGCTCTACTTATCGTTCATTTTATTAGTTCCCCTTAGTGAAAAGATGGACTTTGTAGTTCTACAATTACAGACTGTAGTCCAACTGTTTGTGGACTACAGTACATACTGTGTTAGTTACTCTGTTCTCTTATGGTCAGGACCCCAGTAGTAGCACCACAGAGCAGGTATTATGTGGTCGGTGCATTATTCCTATCCCAGCAATGTCACTAAGGTGTTTCAATAAAATTACAGCAGCACTGCTGCACTAGAACCCCCTCACCACATCAGTGTTCCTGCAGAACTGACATTAAACAATACACCACCCAAATTATACTTTTTCTGTGATGGTCCTGACCAATAAAGAATAGAGAACAACAACAAAAAAAGAATAAAGATGCACTACAGTCTGTGATTATAAAACAACAAAAAGTCAAATCTATATGCTAAGTGGAGTAAATGGACAATGGAGCAAGAAGGTGGTGTGTCCAAATTTTTAGACTGGTATTTTATGTAGTAAATAAGATTCACAAATAATGCTGCTGTGTAATGTTTATATCCATTTATATAAAAGATTAACAACCTGAGGAGTCTAAAGAATTAATAAAGCAGGCCAAGTGATAAAACACTGAACAGTAAAGAGCCTGTGGTTTTATTAAGGGGAAGCATTAAATAAAAGTAAAAAGCCCCAAGGGATCTAATGACATAATTAGGAAACATGTGAAAGGATGTAAGTCATGTGATCTGGTTTAAGGGCACAGAACCTACTAATTCAGTAAGGAATTGATACTCAGCAGCTAGAGGTAACAATAAAAAGATTTGCATCAAACCCCGGTAAAAAAAAATGTATACAATGAGCACAAAAACAATGTAATTAACTTGGATCTGTGTTATTAATGTTGTTGTAATAATTAGAAATAAATACTTATTTATAAATATTTATAAATTATAATTATTTATAAATATTTATAAATACTTTTTTTTATTTTATACTTTAACATTAATAACACAGATCCAAGTTAATTACATTGTTTTTGTGCTCATTGTATTTTTAGTAGTAGTTTTTAGTAGTAGTTTATTAGTAGTTTTATTTATTAAAATTAATTATTAATTATTATTTACTAAAATTAAATATTGTTTGAGGTTTTTTTTGTAATTTGAAGAATAGTACACTTCATTTTGGACAAAAAAATATTAGTGACGTTTTTAACTTGTATTACTATTTTAGTTTGTTAAAATAATGAATTGTATGTAAACAAAATTAGGGAGACACAATTTCTTCATTGATATAAAGGGTTTTTCTGAGTCTGGTATAGAAAATCAAGCAACTTGTCATACATTTAAGGACGTTGTGTGGTTTTTACTTTGTGGGAACAGTTTGAAGATGGGCTTTTTCTGTTTGAGTGTTACTGTGCACTGGGATGGAAAAGCTTGCAGTGTGGAAAAACCTAAGTCGGCCACATAGACCACTTGGGACCCCCCTTGTATGATTCATCTTTTAGATGAATTACAATGGTAATGCTGAGCTAGGTGCATTTGTTTAGCATACTGTCTGACCTTTAGATGTGTTGGTAATTATGCACTCATTCACAAAGATACACTTTAGAACCATATTCTTTCTAGAAGAGTGAAAACTGTAAAAGAGGACAAACATAGAATGGTATATTAAAATATCTCATGTAGATGTCCCAAAACTTATCATCTCATCTGATTATCTTCCTCTTAATCCTATACTAGGTACTAGGGTCATGGGCAATTCCCCATGCCCATTCACATTATTATTATTATTATTATTATTTTTATTATTATTTTTATTATTATTCAGAATCAGAATTCTTTATTAATCCTTGGGGGGAAATTGCAGAAACTATTATTATTATTATTATTAATCATTTGTATTCCAAATCCACTGTCAGTTGTTTGTGTATTTACATTTTTTTTCCTGAATCTCTTTTATTAGCAAAGGATAATGAAGTTCTTGTGCTGGTAGAGCGTGGCAGGTGAGTGTTTCAGTACCTTAATGAATTTTACTTCCAAATATTTTAAAAGATCAGATTTAATCTGACTTTCTTATTTCTGAACTTAGGACTTTGTACATTGAGGGTGAAAGGAAGTTGGATTTCCATGGCTGGGTGACAGCAATCCAAAGGGCAGCCAGGAGTTCAGGGGATATGCTAAGTCAGCAGCAGCTAATGGAGGCTGATATTCCAGTTATAGTGGAACGGTGCATTGGTTTTATCACACAATATGGTAAGGGAAGCCTTTCGTTCTCCTGCTGCCGTTTTTGGCATAAAGCTCTTAATTATCATAATCAATACAATCTGTTACTTTGTTGATAAGTAGAAATAATAGCTATTATGCACAATGTTCCACATTTCTGATGGAGATTGAAATTTTTAGACATTTGAAAGAATATGTTCTAAACTGGGCGGCACGGTGGTTTAGTGGTTAGCACGTTCGCCTCTCAGCACTGGTGATTTCAGGTTTCAATCTCGATCTGGGTGGAGTTTCATGTTCTCCCTGTGTTAATGTGGGTTTCCTCTGGGTTTTCTGATAAGGTAAAGTGAATGCTCTAAATTGACCTATATGAGTGGATGTGCCCGGTGATAGATCAGAGCCCTGTCCTGGATGTACCTGCCCAGTGCCCAAAATGTTTTTCTTTGGATTGCCATGGGGTTCCCCACCGCGACCCTATTGGAGGATTGTGCAGAAATTAACGGACGAATGAATGAATGTTTTAAGCTTGGCGGCACAGTGGCTAAGTGGTTAGCACTTTCACCTCTCAGTGCTGGGGATTCCAGGTTCAAATCCCGATCTGGGGATGAGTTTCCATATTCTCCCTGTGTCCGCGAGGGTTTCCTCCAGGTTCTCCCGTTTTCTCCCATAGGCCAAAAACATGGATTCAAGGTAAATTAAATGCTCTAAATTGCCCCGAATAGTGTTTGTTTGTCTGTGTCCATGTGAGTGAGTGTGCTCTGTGATAGATTGGCGTCCTGTCCTGGGTGTGTCCGCCCAGCGCCCAAAATGTTCTCCTTTGGATGGGTATGAGGAACCCCCCCCCCCTCGACCTAGTAGAGAAATAAACTGAAGATAATGAATGAATGAATGAATGAATGAATGTTCTAAGCTAACCATCAGTTGATCAACATGGTTTAAAGGGCATTCATTCATTCATTCATTCATTATCTCCCGCTTTATCCTCTACTAGGGTCGCGGTGGGGTTCCCCATGCCCATCCAGGGGAGAACGTTTCGGGCGCTGGGCAGATAGACCCAGGACACGGCGCCAATCCATCGCTGGGCATTAAAGGGCATCATATGAAATATTAAATCAGTCCAATATTTCTTAAATGTATTTTAAACTGACTGCCAAAAAATAAACTCACTGTAAACGAATTTTAAACTGACTGACAAATCTTTAAAAAAATATGATTTATCCATAAATCTTAATTTTTTATGTTAACGGTCCACATTTTCTTCTTAAAGTGGCGATAAAGTAAAAGCTTTGCAGTGGTCTTGGGATGATTATAAAATGAAAAAATCATTTGCAATGCAGTTTAACTGCTCATGGGTGCATGAAGTAAGATAAGTCTCAGTGAGATTCGATAAGAAGTCTGGATGGGGAAGCTTCGCTCACTTTCCCAGAAGCTGTAAATTGTTCATGTAACATTCAGAACATAACAATAGGGAGATGGTATTCCTTATCACACAGTACTAAATGCCTCCACCTCACATGGTATTAAATAAATGACTGAGTTGTTTGACTCAAAAATATATATTTGTTACGTCCTCTGGGGCAAGACGCAACAAAAAATGTTGGTGATTGCTCAATCAACCCCAGACCATGCAACTAATTACATCAATAATTTATTTATTTTTAATTTAACCATTAAAGTCATTTTACTTGCTTACTAACATTTGTGTACTCATTTTATAACAAACTTAAGAAACAGGATGTTACGAATTCATGGTGACCCCAGGCCAAAATAACAAACAAACCACTTAAAGCAAGAATATAAACTTAAACTTAAGACAAACAAATACAAAAAGCTAACCTGCCTACTCTCTCCATTAACAAATGCAAAAAGTTACAAAACAAAAGGCAGGTCACCCCTACAAATCCTGTTAAATAACACAAACAAAGAAGGAAAAGCACAAAAATCGCAAACATCAAACAAGCCGGTTTGGTCTGCGATGGTGTGATGGTGACTATACAGTCAGCACCATCACACACCCAGGCAGCGTGATGGTGACTATACAGTCAGCACCATCACACACCCAGGCAGCCAATCACCAGAGCCCGAATCAGAATCAGAACTTTATTAATCCCCATGGGGAAATTGCAGTTTTTACAGATGCTCCATTAGACGTGTTTATATATACAAAATTGAATATACTGAAAAAACATAAGCGAAATAGAAAAAACAAACCAAAATGTTCACAGGACGTAACAATATTATAATGTTTATATATAATTTTTATTTATTTTTTTGCTTTTGCATAAGCACATAAGAAGCCAAGTGTCAATATAGCAGTCCATAAACCATAGCAACGGACGGCTGTAAAGCAATAACAGGCTGCTAAAACTTGTGATTGACCATATGAAACTGAGCATTCAGCATTCCTGAGTAATAAACTTGTTATAAATTTGTAAAGTTGTTTGGGACACTAACTGTGCTTCACTTTAATAATAATAATATTCATTATTCTTTCCAGACTCATTATTAGATAGTGTCCAAATAGCAGTCCAAAAGAAGTTTCAAAGTAGCAGTCCATGAACTTTGTTTCACTTTAATATTAATAATATTCATATTCATTTCAGATTCTTTATTAGATACAATTTTGTAGCAGTGACACTGGGGTGGGAGAGGCGGATCCGCCACGCTGATCAGGAATTGAATAGCGCACCTGATGCTGATCAGCCTGATGACGTGTGCACTTTAATAAGCTGTGACATCATATGCTGTGGGGAGCAAGATTTCATCGACCACGAGTCGTTTTGTGTCGGTGGATAAAACCTGATTGTTGGATTGAACACCTGTCTCCGGTCCTCATTCCTTTCACCCCCGTTACATTTGGTGTCGAAACCCGGGAGTGGAATGAGGACTGGAGACAGGATTTCACCCCAACATATGGGCAGACACAACACACGTACATTTAAAAACACTGGGTTTTTACAGTATTATTCTCATGTACACGTGCCGTCTCCACCGTCCCACCTGCCTGTGGTCGGTCTCACTCTCCGCAGCTTCTAGTTTCCGGTTTTAAAGGGGGACACACTCATTAGACGGAGCTGTGTCAGGTGCATAAATTTACCATAGTCAAAGTCCATCAATAATGGCTCCGTCTCCCCGCGCCATGGCCACCCTGACAAAAATTTTATTTGTAATATAGATATAGATGTTTTGCAATTACTCCATCTGTCAGTCTTCATATAATGTTTATTCTTTTACTCAGTTTTATACAGTCAGGGCCATTACAGGATAGGTAATAAATTATCAGCACTGCAGTGACACTCATATAGTGGTGTAGATAAGGGTTACGGTAAATCCCAGAGTCTAGGCCAAGGGCCGAAACTGCTGCTAAAATCTGCCCAAAAAACCTTCATGTACACAGTTCACCACTTCCTTAAGAAATACAACCTAAATCATGTCTGAATTTTCTCAATACCTACAAGTATTCTGTCATCTGAGATGGCAACATGTTCGGTGGTTATATGAAGAAAGTGAAAGCATTTCTGTGGGCACATGTCTATGACCTCACATTCCACATGCCAAAGATGTAAAAGACCATTAAGACTGTTACCAAAGAAAAGTGCAAATACAAGCCTCTGTCACTGTCTGGGAATGCATAATTGTTCATAGCAGGAATTATCTAATAAACCATAAAAGCCTGCTTCTTAGGCTTCATTGGCACAAGTTCTCGTTGCAATAGTTCCACATGCTAAAGGTCTCCATTTTCATATTTTAGGTATTTACCAAATTTAAATAAGTTTCTTATTTAAAACACTAAAACAATTTTGTTCTTTTTGTCTATTATAAAATATTATATAATTTATATTCTTTTATAATATTATATATTATATAAAAAGTATATATTATATAATATATTGCCATAACAGTATTATAGTATAAAAGTATTCTTTTTGCTTCGCATTTTAGAAAATTATCCAGCTTTTTAAAAAATATTTGAACGTTTAATATTCATTCATTCATTCATTCATTACAATCATTATTAATCCTCTAATAGGGTCGGGGGTGGGTTCCCTATGGCTATTCAGGGGAGAACGTTTTGGGCGCTGGACAGGTATACCCAGGACAGGGAGCCAATCTATCGCTGGGCATACACTCACATACACACACACTCTATATGGGGCAATTTAGAGCATTCAGTTGACCTTGAATACATGTTTTTGGATTGTTGGACGCAACTGGAGAACCCGAAGGAAATTTTTTAATAATTCTAATTCACAGATTGAGTGATCACTATAAAGGATTTTGTAACATCTTTTTCCCCCACCTGACAGCAATTGTTTTTTCATTTGCATAAAGGAACAACACTAAGAATGGAAAAATACATTTATATCAAACTAATGGGTCCCACTGGCCATGAATTGCTATTCTGTGAATCCTGTGGTCGCTTCACTGTGGTCTTTTTCGAACCGGTTGTATTCTTGCTGTGCTCTGTGCATTTCAAAGGCATGTTTATGTTTATTTGTGTGTCTATGTGTGTGCGGACGTGCTTGTGTGTATGTGCTCGTGCTTGCTAAACCGCCTTCATTGAATCATTATGCAACTTTTTCCAGTTTATCTCTTTTTCTGTGTGAATAACTAGTTGAATATAATTTCCCTCTCATGCTGCTGCTCTTTCTCAGAGCCTCTCTTTGTGACGTAGGAATATCTTGTTCTAATACTTATCTAGGGAGATGGATGCAGGCATATTCTAGTAGATTGGGATATATGTGTACCAATTCTGATTCTTGGTAAACAAGTAAGGCACTTTGTTTATTGTGATGTGTGACAGGGGAAGAGGAAAGTGTATAAAGGAAGGTGACTGCAGTTATTAGCCCCGGCATCACATAGACAGGAGATTGGAGATATCTGCTCCAAACAGTTGGTCAGGGCATATTTTAGGATCTTGATCCAATGAGTATACAAACTGTAGAATGAAATGTTGGACCTGGATCTGCTGGTTAGATCCAGATTCTCCAGTCTAATCTGAGCTGACCTGCATTTATTAAGCTGAATGAACTCTTACATTTGGAGATTATTTAGATTAAACAGCTCCTCACAAAGAAGTCAATTTTAAGTCAAAATCAAAATAGTCAATACAATCCAAAAAATCTTAATTAATCACAATTATAATCATGCTTACACGTACAGGGAATTTTTCTTTGGAGTTAGTAGCTCATATTGCACAGAAATGACAAATATTACAGATACACCTTCCATTACACACACACACACACACACACACACACACACACACACACACACACACACACACACACATACACACACTCTCTCTTACCCTCTCTATCACTCACACACACTCACACACACTCACACACACCTATAAACATAGACACGCAGTAGAGTGAGTAATGTGAGTAAAGTAATGTGAGAAAAGTATTCAGTGCAGTAATACTGTCAGCAGAGGCATTAGATGTCTCGACTGTGATGTGTATTGCTTAACTGTTCAAGAGTGTGATTGCCTGTGGGAAATCTGTCTGGTGGTCTTTATCCTCAGTTGGCTAAAGCACCGGGAGTTCATATCACTAGCGCAGTCATAGACTATTAGAAAAAAAAAACTAAGATTGGGTTAAATATTGTTGGAATGTGTAATAAAGATAAATATAGCCAGTCTAAGTATTAAGACCTTCTCTGCTTTCAGTCCACAAGCTTACTCTACCTGGTTTCCAACAGATGCAAAAGTGACATTTGTTGCAGGTAGTTGGAAAATCTGAATGAAGAATAAGTCACTAAGTTGGAAACCCAATATGTAACAAGCATGAAATGCACTATAATGAGAGTCAGGAAACACTTCAGACCATGTATTTTCTGTTTGTTTTTAGCATAGTTAACATGTTTTACAAGCCAAAAATGCTTAATTGCAGTGAAATGGGCCATGGCATGACCTGCCTGAAGCCAAAGTTCAGAGAAACAATCAAAGACATAGAAATAAAAAATACTATTCTCAAACCAGTGCATTATCAAGAAAATCCCAAACAAACTACTGAAGGACAAATGATGACAAATCCCAAAATACAATGCAACTGCCTCAGACTTGAAACCAATTGACAAACTTTTAAAGCCAACCACAATCCTCAATGCAGCAATTATATGTCTGCAGGAAATCCAAGCACCAACAAAGGTCAGAACATCACCGCATCATAAGTGCTATGCTGCCTGTTATAATTATGGTAAAATACACATAGAATGTTTGGAGAAATTCATCGTATCATGAACTATATTTCACACAGCCACAGAGGTCATGGTCTTTTTTCCACCATTCATCTATCCTTACTTGAACCAGGACTTTTCTGATGATTTTCCCATTCTCAAAACACTCAAACAACCACAGCAGACACAGACTCCAAACATTGGACATTTTGCAAGACAGACTGGTTTACAATTTATTGGCCCTGGCATCACATAGACAGGAGATTGGACATGTCTGCTCCAAACAGTTGTTCTTTATCCCATACCATGGTCTTTATTCCACCATTGATATAACCTTACTTAACCACAGCAGACACAGACTCCAAACAATGGAAATTATGCAAGACTAACTGGTTAAGATAAAGGTTATGCAAACATAATACACAAGAAGACTCTGAATGCAACTAAGTGGTTTACTGATGCCCTAAGATAGACAGCAGAGGAGACTATTCCAAAGCCTTCATTCATAATTCAAACAGGTCGCTTATGAGCATGAACATGTTGAAAGAAATTTAAACAAACGCCAGACCTGACTTTTAATGACCAGAGCGTAGTTCCACAGGGCTATAAACAGAGCTAGAGATCCGTGACAATTATTACAGCAAGTACCTAAACCACCAAAACATAAAATCCCTTATGAAGGATGAGAAGTGAAAGATGTTAGCCATGCCCTCACCACATCATATATTTGAATAGAATGGCCACCACCACTGAAGAGATAGCAGAACGCCTTTGAAAAATCCTTAACAAATAAGTAACTTGGCAATTAAATTATATAAGACTCATAATACCGGAATCAGAATGGCAACATTCTTCAAAACATTTATAAAATATTCTCTTTCAGAAAAATCCTTGGACTGAAAGAAAGCGATATACTTCATTATTTCCAAACTCTGAAAATAAATAAAAAATATGGGCCCATAGTTCTAAAATATAGTCTATATTTGTCCTCTTATTAACTTTAACATCTGGACGAGATCAATAAGTATTTCCTAACATGAAAAATAACAAGTAGTACAAACATTGGTTAATTTTGTATGTCCAAGATACTTATTGGCATGTCTTTGGGATGTGGGAGAAATTCCAAATACCCTAATCCTTTTGACCTTTCAGACCACTACGTTACCGTGCTCCCCAATTATCTTTGTAAAACCATGGAAAGAGTGCTGAACGGCTAACTTGTGTGGCAGTTAAAATGGGAGTGGGGAATAAATGAATCTCAGAGTGACTTCTGATGAGGAAGAATCACAGCGTGATCAGGCAAGAGATCTTCATCCAGAATGCCTGCTTCATAAAGGAATGTCATAGTCATGCTGTAACCGTGACTTCTTCTGGAGAGGTTGCATATAAATGTTACAGAGACAGATTCCCATTTGTGACATCAGACACAGACAAAAGACTTGTACCCATTTATTCCGGAGTTTAGGATGCTGAAACTAGGATGCCACAAGAACGTAGACTTAATAAGAACGTTGGTATACACCCAATACGGTATAGAATACCACTCTCTTATTCACAAGAATTATCGGAGCCAAATTAGACTCTAGAGCGTAGGTATCAAACTCAAGATCTGCAGTCCTTGAGATCTTTATTCATTGCTCTATTATTGTTATTAGTGGCCTGCCGATATGTTTCTTTTGGACCATACTCATATTTTAAATATGTATGATTTTGACAGGAACATTTTATTGAATAAAAGAAATATTTAAATAAGTTTAAGTTTATTAAGTTCAATTTTTTTTTCATTTAGTAGAAAACCATAATTTTTATTTAAATTTTTCATGTTTTTTTGCAGCATGTTTATAGTTGTAAATCAGGTGTGCCCTCACTTTTCTGGCCAGAGATCTACTTTTTTTCATTGGACAGGTCATCGTGATCTACCAGGATTCAATTTTTTAAGTTTTAATGTTGCAACCTGTTTACACACACCATGTTAATATTGTGGAATCACCCCCCCCCCTCAAACCGGTTACAAACTTTTTAAACATCATAGTGTTCAAATTTTTATCATTTCGACAAGATATAGAGAGCAAAGAATTTTCAGTCATAAGTTTAAGTATATTCATTGTGGAATAATTTTCCTGTTTAATTCCTATTCATGTTCAGAACACATTTTCTTTTAGTGTGTTTCAGAAATGTTTGTCCTGTAACCTAAAATGTGCTTTGAGTTTTGGTCCCCGGTGCAATTGTGTTTGACATCCCTGCTCGAGAGGTATCAGCTATGGTACTAACCGCTAATCCACCATGCTGCCCATATTTCAAATTATGCTTTAATTAATTAATTACTTGACAGAACCTCATTTGCAGTTGGTTTACAGTTTAGCATTGCACTGATTTTTTGCTCCATTAAGGATCAATTATTTTGCACGGCTCTTTTTGGCGAGTCATCTGTATTCTAACCAATTTTACTTCAAAATCTTTCCAATGAGTCAAAACTCAAACAATATTTGACTCACTTCTTAAAACTGTTTAGAAGAATTGTTTCACTGAGTTGATTCTTATCACAGTGTTTTTATGTTCTAGGTGTGTGCATAGTGTGATTATTTCAGTAGTGAGAATTCAATAAAGCCAATCGTCATTTAAAAGCCCAAATCCCCATTTGTAATTAAACTTGTACCAACATATGGAGACTTATACATGTCGTTAATCTCTCTCTCTCTCTCTCTCTCTCTCTCTCTCTCTCTCTCTCTCTCTCTCTCGCTCTCACTCTGTGTGCTTGTACATATGTGCATATGTAAACACAGGGCTGACTTCAGAAGGAATCTATCGGAAGAGTGGCGTAAACAGTAAGATTGCTGCCCTGCTGGAGGCCTTCATGAACGATGCTCGCTCTGTGCACCTTAAAGATGATGAGCACCAGGTGGATGATGTGTCCAACGTTCTCAAAAGGTTCTTTAGGGCCACCGAGGAAGGACTTTTTGGCTCACAGGCGCATAACTGGCTCAGCACTTCCAGTAAGATGCACACACACACACACACACACACACACACACACACACAGTTAAATTTAAAGAGTATTTTTCTAGTGTGAATGATAAACTGTGATTTATTTATTTAGTTTAGTATTGTGAATGATTTTACAGTATAGAACAGGCACTGTGTAATGTCACTGATTTTATGTTGTACATGTTTAACAAAAATCATCTTTTATTGCTGAGACTTTTGATAATTATTTGTATGTCCAACAATTTTGATGGCAGAATTAATCTATCAAGTTTGAACTTGGCATGAACCAGTACTGTATATGTTTTCATGGGACGTTCTAGCTGCTCATTGGCAGATGACAATGTGTTGCACAACCTTATACAAGCCAATGTCATCCAACTTCCACCTCCATGTTTTATTATTGGGATGATACACTTATTGAGGTAGTGTGCCCACACTTTTCTGGCCCGAGATCTACTTTTTTCCATTGGACGGCTCATCATGCTTTATCAGGATTCATTCATTCATCCATTATCTTCCGCTTTATCCTATATTAGGGTCGCGGTGGGGTTCCCCATGCCCATCCAGGGGAGAACGTCTCGGGCGCTGGGCAGATACACCCAGGACAGGGCGCCAATCTATCACTGGGCACACACTCACTCACAGAAACACACTCTATAGGGGCAATTTGGAGAACTCATTTGACTTGATCCATGTTTTTGGACTGTGGGAGGAAACCGGAGAACCCGGAGGAAACCCACGCGGACACGGGGAGAACATGGAAACTCCACCCAGATGGGGACTCGAACCGGAAACCCTAGTGCTGAGAGGCGAACGTACTAACCACTAAGCCACTGTGCTGTGCTGTATCAGGATTCATTTTTTTAAATGAATCTTAAAAGTTGCAACCTGTTTACACATCATGTTAATATTGTGAAATCAGCATTTTCACAGAAATTGCTGTTTTATTAAACACGCTTTAGCAAATATCATGGAGAGACCTTGGTTGCAGTACAGACAGCCTTTGGCTTAAGGATATGGCACACGTTTTTCCCTAAATGGCAACCCCCCCCCCCACCCGAATGAGCAAACACACACAGCATACAGCACAAATGTACAACGATCCCTGTGCCCCATATTTCCCCAAACAGAACATGAACATTAATAAAAGCATAAAACATAGAACCTGGATGCAAAGAATGCTATGAAGTGGTCATAATAATAATTAGTTGTAGTTATGGTAACTGTACGTTGACCTGCACATCTTTATAAGCAGTTTGAGTGTAATGTAATTTAAATGAGACGTACTTGAGGCCACAGTTTTGACTTTATACATATGCTAAGCCCACATAAGAGGCAAATTTAACTTGGTCTTTTTTTTTTCAACTATCAGCAATGTGACAACCCTTGTGTTTTTCAGCTCTATTTTGTGCAACTAGTGCACTATTTATGGGATAATTATAAGAGAAATTTGACTATGGCTTGTTATGTAAGTCATTATTGCCAAAGTTGGCGGCACGGTGGCTTAGTGGTTAGCACGTTTGCCTCTCAGCACTAGGGATTCCCAGTTTGAATACCCATCTGGGTGGAGTTTCCATGTTCTCCCCGTGTCTGCGTGGGTTTCATCCGGGATCTCCGGTTTCCTCCCACAGTCCAAAAACATGGATCAAGTCAATTGCGTTCTCCAAATTGCCCCATATGGAGTGTGTATGTGTGCGTGTCTGTGTGAGTGAGTGTGTGCCCAGCGATAGATTGGCATCCTGTCCTGGGTGTATCTGCCCAGCGCCCGAAACGTTCTCCCCTGGATGGGCATGGGGAACTCCACCGCGACCCTGCTATAGGATAAAGCGAAAGATAATGAATGAATGAATGGATTATTGCCAACGTTATGTTTTGACCAATGTTTTTGGGGTGGCTCCGTGGCTTAGTGGTTAGCACAGTTGCCTTTAAGTGCTGGGTATCCAGGTTAGAATACCAATCTGGGTGGAATGATTTTCCCGCGTCTGCATTGGTTTCCTCTGGGTTCTCCGGTTTACTCCAACAGTCCAAAAAAGATGGATTCAAGGTACATTGAATGCTCTAAATTGCCCCCATATATAGTGTGTGTTTGCGCTATACTGGCACCCTATCCTGGCTGTATCTGTCCCTGCACCCAAAACGTTCTCCACTGGATGGGCATGGGAAACCTCCCCGCGACACTAGTAGAGGATTAAGCCGAGGACAGATGGATGGATGAATCTTACAATTGGACTTTTCATTTTCTCTTTCATTTTCTTCACCTGAATACATAATGCAGAAAAACTTCATAGTTTTGTAATTATGGTCCAATAATGTAATTAGACTAATAAAAATAGATGTTCATTTTGTTTAAGTGTTTAAAGTGATTATTAGAACAAAGCACTTTTACATAAAATCTGTTCAGCTATTTATTTGGATAATCATGTAAAGATAATATAAATGCATGCAGTTTCAACATTCACATCAACCAGAGAAGCAATCTGATCTCAGTGAATTTGGCCCTCAGGATTTTAGGAGCAAAGGGAGGAACTACCCAGTATTTGTATAATGTTCCTTATAAAGTGCTCAGTGGCTCAGTGATTGAAAATATAAAACGAAACAGACACCACACCCTCCCATAAACCTAAATTATAAAACATTCAATTGCTGTTCCTTAAACAACCCCCATATCTACAGTGGCCACACTTTTGGTTATGTAGTAAGTTTGTAGTGTTGTGTGTGTGTGTAGAGTGACTGGACACACACACATTGTTACAAGTTTACAAGTGCCTCTTCGTTTTGTTGCATTTCATTTAAAAGTGATTGATTTTGTGCAGCTCTCTCAGATGAAAACAGGAAGATATCACAGTACCAGTGTCTCTTCCAAAAGCTGCCTCAAGTCAACAACGCCACACTACGTACCCTGGTTAATCACTTATACTGGTATTAACACACACACACGCACATATACTTCCTTTTCATGCACTTCCTCATTTTGGGTAATTCTGTAATGAGTACATCTGAACACTGAACTTTGTGCACATGTTTGTGTGTGTCTGTGTGTGTGTGCGCATGCACGTGTTTGCTTGTGTGTTTGTGTGTGTGTGTGTGTGTGTGTGTGTGCGTGTGTGTTTGCTGGTTTGCTTGTGTTTGTGTGTGTGTGTGTGTACAGGGTTCAGAGGTTCTCAGAACTAAACCAGATGAACATCCATAACCTGGCTATCGTATTTGGACCAACCCTGTTCCAGACTGATGGTAAAGACTACACGGCTGGACGGGTGGTGGAGGATCTCATTCAGCACTACATCACCATCTTTAATGTAAGTGAGTGGGTAGGTGAGTGTGAGGTGGGGTGGGGGCGGTGCCTGGGTCTGTTTTTATAGTAGTATCGATGTGAATATAAAAATATATTAGGGAAGTCTTTGTTGTCAGTTGGTTATTTTATAGCCGTTTTAATATTTGTATTTTATGTTTTATTCCTTCTAAATGTAGCCCTGTTTCCTCATAGTTTTGTGGCTACTGCTTTATTTCTTATATTAATAAATTTTTACATTATTTTCTTAGCTTTTTATAATTTCAGTGATTTTTATTTACATTGACTGACACCAAGTCTGGAGGTTTCACAATAACTGTGAAAGATAATAATAATTATCTAAAGATGCTTATATATATATATATATATATATATATATATATATATATATATATATATATATATATATATATATATATATATATATATATATATTAAATACAAGGTTAGAGAGCCAGGAAATGTGTAAAAACATTTAAAACAAAAGTTTTAAAAGAGTTAGTGGTGCTTATTGTTTTTTTCTTAATTCCTAATTTCCCACTAAACACAAATCTGTTGATGGAACCTTGTGGAATATCAAACTTTTTTTCCAAGTTCCTTTGTTTTATTTCTTATTGTATCCTTTTTAATCAAATTTTACAGATTTTTAAAAAAATAAATGCTTCTGTACATTTATTCATTCATTATCTTGCGCTTAATCCTCTAATAGAGTTGTGAGGGGTTCCATGCCCTTCCCCATCCAGGGGAAAACGTTTCGGGGTGCTGGGCAGATACACCTAGGACAGGGCGCCAATCTATCGCTGGGTACATTCACTCACACAGACACACACTGACACAAACAAACACTGTATGGGGCAATTTAGAGGATTCAATTTACCTTGAATCCATATTTTTGGACTGTGGGAGAAAACACAGACATGAGGAGAACATGGAAACGCCACCCAGATTGGGATGTGAATGGGGAATTCCCCATGCTGAGAGGCAAACGTGCTAACCACTAAACCAGTGTGCCACCCAAATGCTTTTGTACTAATACAAATATACTCATTCATTCATTCATTCATTATCTCCCGCTTTATCCTCTATTAGGGTCGCGGTGGGGTTCCCCATGCCCATCCAGGGGAGAATGTTTCGGGCGCTGGGCAGATAGACCCAGGACAGGGCGCCAATCCATCGCTGGGCACACACTCACTCACACAGACACACTCTATAAGGGGCAATTTGGAGAAATCAATTGACTTGATCCATGTTTTTGGACTGTGGGAGGAAACCGGAGAACCCGGAGGAAACCCACGCAGACACGGGGAGAACATGGAAACTCCACCCAGATGGGGATTCGAACCGGGAATCCCCAGCGCTGAGAGGCGCACGTGCTAACCACTAAGCCACCGTGCCGCCCCTCAAATCTACTCTAATCCAACTAATACCAACATACTCCAATCAGAATAATTGTGGCTTGCACAAATCAAATTAATTCATTCATTCATTGACTCTTTTTTTTAATTTTAATTTCCTTATCCTAATTCATCTCTTGGGGACCAGTCATAGAATTCACTGGACAAAAAAAATAGCTTGTCAGGTTACCACACAAAAAGTACTCCAAAATCAAATTATTATAAACATCATCAAGTCATTAATAATAATAACAACAGATGTTTAAAAGTAAACCTTTCATTATAAACTTGATTAACAAGAACCACTGAACTCATATCCTCTCTCACTGTTGTACTGCTGCCCTCTGGTGGATGATCTCCCTTATCAAATGCTTATGAAGCTTATGTGACGTCACTATGCTCTGTGCTGCAGGTAAATGAGCAGCAGTTGAAGAAGCAGCTTGACGAGATTTCATTCATCATCAAAATGAGGGAAAAGCTCAACTCAAAATCAGGATTGGTAAATATATTTGTGTTTTAGATTACGAATTAATTAATTATTATATGTAACACGCATAACCTTTTTTTTTTCTTTACTTGTGTACTGTGTACAGCCCCCTGGAGGTCATTTTATATGTACAGTGTATCTGGAGGAGAAAAAGGAGATGGCTGAGCAGCATGTGAAAGTAAGGCACTCCACAGTCTCATTTACCAGCATCTAAGCACAGGTTTCTAAATTATTATCATCTGCAGATTCCAGCCACGATGACTGCCGCAGAGCTGACTTTCGAGATTCTGGACCGGAGAAAAATAACCGTAAAGGAAAAAGATTACTGGTGCTGCTTTGAGATTAATGACAAAGAGGAGACGGGTATGTGTCCCATATATGGTCTTTGACAACAAGAAATAGAAAATTTTACTTTTTTTCATTAGATTTAATTTTAATGATTTACTTTATGTTCAATTATTTACAGTGCAGACTAAAAAGTTACTGATCATTAATTGTAATTCAAAACATTATTAATTTATTAATAATTATTTAACATTATTAATTATTTATAAATAATTATCACAGTTTTACAAGTGAAAGGTCACCAAAGAGGTTTCTCACTTCAAGCTCCACAGCTAATATGTTTGTAGGTGTTATGTGCCTCATATCTGTTTTAAGTATATCTCAAACTGTAATAAAAATTTAAAAAAAGAATAATTTCGGGCTTGACTGTAAAAAAATATATATATTTAGTTTTATTCAACCAGCAATTTTATTTTTGACCGGAAACGACACAGGCATCTCCCAGGAAATAATACGATGATGTACAAGAGGCATCATTGTGGAAAAAAATATTTCTCAGCTTTTATTCACATTTGAACAAAAAGAGGCATGTCCAAAATTATTCATACCCTTCTCAATAATTAATAGAAAAGCCTTTATTGGCTATTACAGCAATCAAACGCTTCCTGTAATTGCTGACCAGCTTTTTGCATGTCTCCACTGGTATTTTTGCCCATTCATCTTTAGTCTCCTTGCCATCACCCTGATCTTTAGCTCCCTTCACAGATTCTCAATTGGGTTCAAGTCAGGACTCTGGCTGGGCCACTACAAAACGTTAATGTTTTTGTCTGCTAACCATTTCTTCACCACTTTTGCTGTGTGTTTTGGGTCGTTGTCGTGCTTAAATGTCCACTGGTTCCCAAGGCCAAGTTTCTCTGCAGACTGCCTGATGTTGTTGTTGTTGAGAATCTTGATGTATTTCTCTCTCTCTCTCTCTCTCTCTCTGTCTGTATTTATATATATATATAGTTGAAAACAGAATTTTGCATACACTATATAAAAGGACTCATGTGCATCTTTTTCTCACTGTCTCACATGAAATCAGAATAAACTCTTCCTGTTTTAGGTCAATTTGTAATCTTAATTATAATTTATTTCGATTTGCTTTTTTTGAGAATTTTTTTAAGGCAAATTTTATTACTTTCGTCAAAGTCAAAAGATTACTATGCCTTTAAACAATTTGGGACAGCCCATATGATGATGTCATGTCTTTGAAAACTTCTGATAAGTTTATTGGCAACAACTGAGTTAAGTGGAGACATGCCTAAGGAATACTTAAGGAATTTGGACTCCATTTTACAGTTTAAGTCGAGTCTCAAAACCTACCTTTACAGAATTGCCTATAATCTCTGATTTTATTTCTTTTATCTTTTAATTTATTTTCTACTTAATATTATTTTTTTGCTTACTATGTCTAGATTGGGGCGGCACGGTGGCTTAGTGGTTAGCACGTTCGCCTCTCAGCGCTAGGGATTCCCGGTTCGAATCCCCATCTGGGTGGAGTTTCCATGTTCTCCCCGTGTCTGTGTGGGTTTCCTCCGGGTTCTCCGGTTTCCTTCCACAGTCCAAAAACATGGATCAAGTCAATTGAATTCTCAAAAATTGCCCCATATAGAGTGTGTCTGTGTGAGTGAGTGTGTACCCAGCGATGGATTGGCGCCCTGTCCTGTGTCTATCTGCCCAGCGCCCGAGATGTTCTCCCCTGGATGGGCATGGGGAACCCCATCGCGACCCTAATAGAGGATAAAGCGGGAGATAATGAATGAATGAATGTCTAGATTGATTGCTTTATTTATTATTGTTGCCTTATCTTATATTTATTCAGCTAATTTTTCGTTATTTTTGTTTTTCTTTGTAAGGTGACCTTGAGTGTCTAGAAAGGCGCCATCAAATAAAATGTATTATTATTATTATTATACCTGTGGATGTATTTTAAGGCACACCTGAAACACACTCCTTCTTTGTGTAACATTCATGGGAAAGCCGAAAGAAATCAGTTAAGATATCAGGAAGAGGATTGTAGACTTGCACAAGTCTGGTTCATCATTGGGTACAATTTCCAGATGCCTGAAGGTGCCTCATTCATCTGTACAAACAATTATATGCAAGTACAAACAAGATGGGAATGTCCAGCCATCATACCGCTCAGGAAGGAGACGGGTTCTGTGTCCCAGAGATGAACATCCTTTGGTCTGAAATGTGCAGATCAACCCAAGAACAAAAGCAAAAGACCTTGTGAAGATGCTGGCTGAAGCTGGAAGAGTGTGTCATTATCCACAGTGAAACATCACTGTATCGATATGGGCTGAAAAGCCACTCTGCCAGGAAGAAGCCATTACTCCAAAAGAAACATTAAAAAGCCAGATTAATGTTTGCAAATGCACACAGCGACAAAGACCTTAATTTTTGAATACATGTCCTGTGGTCTGATGAAGCTAAAATCAAACTGTTTGGCCATAATGACCATCATTACTTTGGGGAAAAAAGGGGGAAGCTTGCAAGCCTGAGAACACATGAGAAACATGGGGGTGGCAGCATCATGTTGTGGCGTTGTTTTGCTGCAGGAGGGACTGGTGCACTTCACAAAATAGATGTCATCATGAGGAAAGAACATTATGTGGAAATACTGAAGCAACATCTCAAGATATCAGCCAGGAAGTTAAAGCTTGGACACAAATGGGTCTTCCAAATGGACAATGACTGGTTACAAAGTGGCTTAAGCATAACAAAGTCAATGTTTTGGAGTGGCCATAACAAAGCTCTGATCTCAATCCTATCGAAAATTTATGGGCAAATCTGAAAAGGCATGTGCGAGCAAGGTGGCCTACAAACATGGCTCAGTTACACCAGTTCTGTCAGGAGGAATGGCCCAAAATTCCAGCCAAATATTGTTAGAAGCTTGTGGAAGGATATTCAAAACGTTTGACCCAAATCAAGCAGTTTAAGGGCAACAGTACCAAATACTAATGAAATGTATTTAAAATTTTGAATTTGAATAAAGTAATAAAATTTGCTTAAAAAAATTCTCTGTCTCATTATTCTGGCAGTTAACAAACAGACATATTTTGGGTAAGCCTAATTGACCTAAAACAGGAAGAGTTTATTCTGATTATATGTGTGATAATGAATAAAATATTCACATGTGTCTTTTTATAAAGTGTATGTAAACTTCTTGTTTCAACTGTGTATATATATATATATATATGTGCTATGAGCAGCTACAGTTTCATAGAACTTTGTATTATCTTGGGTATTATAAGTGTGTGTGTCACTTCTATGAAAACGCAGAAACCTGTATTGCTTGGTATTAAGCAACAATGAGACACAGTCTTCTGCACAAATTTTAGCCTCTTCCTCTCTTATGGTCTCTATCTATTGTTCACAGAACGTCCTCTGCACTATCAGGAGCGTGTGCTACCCATCATTCACTCTTTAGGAAGAGAAAGTCACTTGCTGATTAAAAAACACTACGCCATGGAGGCCATGCTGGTTTACCTGGGTAAGACAGACTGTGTGTGTGTGTGTGTGTTATTCTTCTAAAGCAACTCAAATGTACTGGGGGCCAAAACTCAAAGCACACTTTAGTTCGCGGGCGTAACAGTATAAACTTACACTTTATAGACCTTAAAATTCTTTGCTCTCTATAAAAATTATCTCTTGTCAAAAATGATATAAGTTACAACTATGAACATGCTGCTAAAAACATACAAAATGATGCTTTTCCACAAAAGTAAAATTAAAAAATAAAGTGAAAAACATTTAGGCTTCTTTGCTTCTGGGCTGTTTTAGAAAAAACTTTAAATATCTTTAAATATTTCTTCTCTCCATTAAAATGTTCCAGTGAATTTTAGCAAAGTAATATGAGTTGATTTTATTAGTTTTATTCTGTAGATTTAATTTACTCCAGAGAACCGGGACTGTCTGAAGTATTTTTTTAATACCTGTAATAATTGATTACTTGAGCTGAATTAGTTTTAAACTGCCTGGCTAAAAAAAGTTATGCAAGTTATTTACCCATAACTGATGCAGTGAGTAGCTTCTAATTAATTAAATAATCATGTGAAAAGTCTGATCAAACATGGATTGGCCACCACAGAGTCCAGACCTGAACCCCATTTAGAATCTTTGGGATGTGCTAGAGAAGACTTTGCGCAGTGGCCCGAATCTCCCATCATTATAACAATATCTTTGGGAAAATATAATGCAATTTTGGACAAAAATATACACATTGCAGACGCTAATGGGAACGATGCCATAGTGAATGCATTTGCAATGCAGATTGGCTCCCTGTCCTGGGTGTATCTGCCCAGCGCCCGAAACGTTCTCCCCTGGATGGGCATGGGGAACCCCCCCCCCCGTGACCCTAGTAGAGGATAAAGCAGAAGATAATGAATTAATTATTTTTTGGAGGACAATCAGAAAGAATGCAATAAAAAAGGTGACTAAAGTTAAGCAGTTTAATTGTTCTTGTACAGAATTACTTTGAAAAACTGATCTGTAATCTCACCCAAATACCTGAAATATATCCACACAGACAAAGGGAAAACATGCAAATTTATTAAAGAAAGTCCCAGACCACCCTCCAAAAAAACACTGAAACTTTATTGCTGTTAGGCAACAGGGTTACCCTCCACCCCACAATATGGCCCAAATAGTATTAATATTCTTAATAGATGAATAGATTAGTATTATGATCACAACAAAGGCTTTGAAATAAAGCTATTAATAATAAGGATGTACTGAAGGCTTTACAGAAAAGCATTTGTTCAGTCATGTTGAGATCAATGCCTTTAGTTCTAATCTTACAACCGAACAGCAAAATACATGGCTGAGAGCAAAGGATAGCAAACATGCCATGCTGTTACAAAGTGAGGGGTAGTACATGAAGTATGGAGATTGATCCACAACAACTCATTAGAGAGAAACACAGAGTGAAATGTTGACACAGTGGGTCGGAGGACAGTACTGTTGCTTTACAGAAAAGGAATTCAGGGACCTGGGGCCTTTCTTTGTAAATCAGACATTAAATATGTCCCGAGGATAAATGTTTTTTTGTGTCTGCCCTGTGATAGACTGCTGACCTGTGTGTGTGTATGTGTGTGTGTGTGTACAAATATGCTTGCCCTTACAGCCAGTAAAGTGGACACAACTAAACATGGCATGTTAAAGTTTCGGGAGGAGAAAGTAGTATTACTGGGAATCAGCACAGGAAGCTTTCATGATCGTTACTTCATGCTCAACCAGACCTCGCTTCGTCTCTACAAAGATGTCCGGGTAAGTGTTTGTATGTGTGTGTGTGTGTGTCTATGTGCGCAGATGTAACCAGCATTTTGAAAAATGCTTGGTTGTTTCACAAGTAATCTGTTGATTCCCTTAATACAAATACAACATTAAGATTTCCTTAATTTCTTACTGACCAGCTTGAAAGTTTTCTTTGATTCTTCGAAATATAAAAGAGGGTGAAGTTTTACAGCTTATTAAATTGGCACTGTTTTAAAACAATCCACAATATTACAAAATAAGCATTCACTGAAGTTTCATTTTAATATGTAAAGATTAGCACTTTATACTTAATGTTTAAAGGATTGTTAAATGTTCAAAATAGCAAGCACAAAATGCTAAGCAACTGTTTGTTATTTAATTCCATGTCACAGTTGCACACAGGCCACACCAAAAAGTGAAAGTAAAAGTTTACAGAGCTTTCCACTCACCAATGTGCATTGTTGTAATCCTTCACCTCTGTAAATGACCTCTGCATAGTGAGCGATGCGCCAACTTGTCACAATTGTGGCTCCCCACTGACAATAAAACACATTCTAATAGAATGCAACGTCATTGGCAGCACCATGAAAAAAATCAACTGGGATACTAATATGAAACAACTTTTTGAACACAGAAATCCACAAAATCTTTAGAACATTCTGGAACATATCAAGAATAAAAATCAGATATAGCCCAACAATTATTAAGTAGCTTAAATGTATGTATTAAACCAGTGGTTATTAAACTGTGGTACGTGTACCACTGGTGGTACGCAAAGTAGCATGAGGTGGTATGCCAGATAATGGTATGGACATACAATATTTTGTATTTTGCAAAATATTTTATAATTTTATAATTATTATAAAATATATATATATAATTCATAATTATTAATAATTACAATATATTTCATACTTTGATAGTAATTGATTGTTAGAGAAACTGGAAACATGCTGGGCACCCACTCAGTCACGCAAACATACATACATACATACATACAAACACACACACACACACACACACACACACACACACTATAAAGGACAATTTAGAGCATTCAATTCACCTTAAATTTGTGTCTTTCAATTGTGGGAGAAAACCGGAGAACCTGGATGAAACACACATGAGGAGATGGGAAAGAGGTACACACTGGTGTACCAAGTACACACTGGTGTGCCTCAGGGCTCTGTACTTGGTCCTCTCCTCTTCTCACTATACATGACATCACTGAGCACAGTCATCCAGGCGCATGGTTTCTCTTACCACTGCTATGCTGATGACACTCAGCTTCATCTGTCTTTTGCCCCTGATCTCAATTCGGATATCTGCCTGCCTCACTAACATATCTGTTTGGATGAAGGCCCGTCATCTCAAATTAAATTTAGAAAAAACAGAGCTTCTCATTATCCCAGCTAAACCCTCAATCCATCACGACCTGACCTTCCAAATTGACGGCTCCACAATCTCCCCAACCGATTCGGTCCGGAACCTTGGTTTCACAATAGACTCCCACCTTAAACTCTCTGATCATGTTATCAAAACCACCCGTTCCTGCAGATTCCTTCTTTATAACATAAGGAAGATCAGACGAGGTCAAGGTAGCTCAGTAGTTAGGGCGTTGGGCTATCAATTTGAAGGTTGGGGGTTCAAATCCCAGGTCTAGTAAAGTTACCAATATGGGTCCTTGAGCAAGGCCCTTAACCCTCATTGCTCCAGGGATGTTGTGATTAACCCTGTGCTCACTTTGTAAGTCGCTTTGGATAAAAGCGTCTGCTAAATGACCAAATGTAAATGTATCAAAACCGCCCGTTCCTGCAGTTTCCTTCTTTACAACATAAGGAAGATCAGACCCTTCCTGACTGAACATGCTACCCAACTGCTTGTTCAAGCCCTAGTCCTATCCCGGCTTGATTATTGTAATGCGCTACTTGCTGGTATCCCAGCTTCCACAATCAGACCTCTTCAACTAATTCAAAACTCTGCAGCCCGACTTGTGTTTAACCAGCCCAAACGAACTCATGTCACTCCACTATTAATTTCCCTCCATTGGCTCCCTGTAGCTGCTCACATTCAGTACAAGTTACTGACTCTGGCCAACAGAACCATTTCTGGATCTTCCCCCTCCTACCTTAACTCTATCTTTTCAAAATACACACCCACTCATTCACTTCGCTCCAGTGATGATTGCCGCCTGGCGATTCCACTTCACCAAGGAACTAATTCTCACCTCTGCAAAATGGTGGAACGTCCGTAAGACGCATCTCTAACAAATAACTGTTGTAATAAAAAAAAAAGGGGGGGGGGGGGGCACAGCATGAAATAACAATCAGGTTCGATGAATTTACAGTGTAGTTGGTTTTCTGCATAACTTCTGACTTGTAATGTTCTCATTTGTAAGTCGCTTTGGATAAAAGTGTCTGCTAAATGACTAAATGTAAATATAAGAGGTGTAACTGTACTCCGCTACGCGTCTCGCCCAATAACACCTCTTTTTTGTGATTTATTCACAATTATTGCTTTAATATACAGCTAATTAATGTTTGCCATATGTTGTTCCGTGATGAAGAACATAGGTGATATTTAAAAGTTTTGGTTTGATAATGAGTGGTACTTAGTCTGACATTATTTAAAAACATTCATACATATATTCCTCAGTGAAGTTGAGTGTAAATACAAATAGTTTTTTGATTGTATCCTTTTGTGCAACACCAAATAACTTAAAAAACAACGTACTTTGAAAAAGGTGCCAATAATTCTGAAGGGTATAGCATGATTTTTGTTTTTTTTAGTAAACTTTCTGTGTATTATCTCTCTACTTAACATTTTGTTCATATTTTAGTATTTGTGAAGACATTTTGAATATCACTGTTTTTACATGGTTTCATGGGCTTTCTCTGGTTCCTTGTGTTATGAATAACATCTTATCTGATAAACTATTTAAGATCATTAGGCCATTTAAAATGTACTTCACACTGGTGAAGGGCAAATTGAATGCAGCAGAGCTCCCTTAATATTGGTGTGTAAAACAAAAAGAGCAGAAGGTAAAATATTGTCAGAGGTTTGAAATGTTAGAACTGACAATTATTACTAAAATATTTTATGTACAGAATCTACAAAGACAGCAGATTCAGGAGCTTCTGAGTGTGAGTACATGTATGGATGTTAGTTAAGAGTAGTACACCTCCACTCTTTTATTCTCTTTGTTTTGCTTTTACTCTCTCATTGGGATCTGGCATTGGTGGCTTCTTGTGGTTTGCTGAGTTTGGGTGTATCAGGTCATATTTTAGTAAAACAGTCTTGGGAAAAAACACTTCATCTTTGATTCTCTATTGAAAAAGACTTGGTCTGAAACGTTTAAGAACAACTGGATTAAATGCATCTAAAATGCCTAGATCTGTATATTATTCTGCTTGTGAGTGATGAAAACAATGGCTTAATTCTCTACTAGGTTCATGTTGGGGTAGGGCACCTCTACACCCAGGACAGCACGCCAATCTGTCACTGAGCATACTTACTCATACAGACATACTTATACACACTATTTAGGACAATTTAAAGCATTCCTAAGACCTTTAGTCCATGTTTTTGGACTGTCGGAGAAAACTGGAGAACCCAGAGAAACCCATGTGGACATGGGGAGAGCATGGAAACTCCACTCAGATTGGGATTCGAATCCAGGAATCCCCAGCACTGAGAGGCGAATGTGCTAACCACTAAGCCATCTTGCCACCCATTATTGAAACATATACAGTAAATGCAAAAACATCATAAAATTTGGAATTTTTTAAGTAAAGTTTCAAATTTAAAAATCAACACAATTGAAATAATGTAGTATATGCTCAGATTTAAAATCACAGAAGAGTTTTAGATTGTTTATTACTTACATTGTTTTCGAAAAATATTATAACGTTGAGTTCTTTGGTGTTTGATGGCAGTTATTGATGTCACCAGTTTCAGATATTTATTTGCAGATCTGTTTAGGATCATTGTTCTGTGGTTGATGCACTCATATGTGTTCTTTTCATTCATTCATTCATTATCTTCCGCTTCATCCTCTATTAGGGTCGGGTGGGGGGGGGGGTTCCCCCATGCCCATCCAGGGGAGAACGTCTCGGGTGCCGGGCAGATACACCCATGACAGTGCGCCAATCCATCGCTGGGCACACATGCACCCACACAAATACACTCTATATGGGGTAATTTGGAGAACTCAATTGATTTGATCCATGTTTTTGGATTGTGGGAGGAAACCGGAGAACCCGGAGGAAACCCATGCGGACACGGGGAGAACATGGAAACTCCACGCAGATGGGGATTCGAACCGGGAATCCCTAGCGCTGAGAGGCGAACGTGCTAACCACTAAGCCCATATGTGTTCTAAATACACATTTTTAAAATATTTGTGTTTTATTGTCTCTGTGACCACAGATTAAGCATATTTAATCAGAAAGCACAGACATCCCATAACACCCACGCCGAATTCCAAACATGGTAGCAGAGGGATGATGAATTCTTTTTTCATAGGTGTATGTTTGTAGGATTTCTTAAGCAACACATATTATTCATTCAGGCTCAGATAAATCAAAATAACAATATTAAGGGTGGAGACGCTTTTTCCCTTGACTGTTCTATTTAACATGCACTGTACTAACCTTTACAGTATGCTATACTGTAGTTTACTGGACTGATGTTGGATTAGGGAAAATTGTGTACTATTTGAATAAACCATAAATGTTAAAACAGAAATATCCATTACTTTGTGTTTACCTGAAGGATTTTAGTAAAAACATGTGGTGGTCCATATTTTTTAGCATTATTCTTTGTTTCTTATTCTACAGAGTAACCGTGCAGAGAAGGAGTGGCCAGTAAAGTGTCTGAAAGTTTATCAGGGGATTAAAAAGAAGCTCCGTCCCCCGACCTGGTGAGACTATTTTATCATAGCTCAGTATTTTATATAGACCCTTTCCAAAAAATTTGAATATCATGGACAAGTTTATTAATTTCCATAATTCCACTTTGAAACTTTGAAAAAGAGGGGTACCTGACCCAACAATTAACAATACCCCATATATTTTCAATGGGGTTTATGTCCAGCGAGTTGGCTGGCAGATGAGCTGGAAGTCCAAATTATGTAAAAATAAACCAGAAAATACTTGAAATCGTTTAAATTGTGGGCCCAAAATTACATAAATAACATAAAGTTTTTGTTTGGAATTATAGAAATTAATCAACTTTTCCATGATATTCTAATTTTTTGAAAGAGTCTGTATATTTACGTAAACATTTTTAAAGCAGTTTCATATAAGTAGGCTAAAAGCAGACAGTCACTAAATTAATTAAAATAAATAGTCCATGAATTTATTCAATGCTGCGAGCGTCCACAAGGTGGCACCAAAGTTGTATTGCACTTCCCTCAAAATGTAAAACTTAAATTAAAAACTGTGTCCTTAGCTGGGGCCTGACTGTGGTGTATGAAAATGAAAAAGCTGAGAAGCAGGAGAAACAGCAGTGGTAAGTGTTTCACCTTTGTGTGTGTGTGTGTGTGTGTGTGTGTGTGTGTGTGTGTGTGTGTGTGTGCATGCATGTGCGCACCAGGTAAAAGTGAAAAGTGAAAGTGAAAACCTATTTACATACTCATAATGTGGACAGAAGCTGGTTCTCACAATGTGTTTTCATGCTCTATGGTGATATTCAGGGTTTGGAGGTATGAGCTTAATGGTAATAAAGTAGTATTTATGGTTTGGATAAATCTATACGAAATGAATAGAAGTCAAGTTGTGAAACATGAAGTAAGCAGTTAATGGGAGTGAACCCACAAATATTAAGAAGTTTAAGTTGTTATAAGAAGGAGGAACAGGATCAAATTTGTCCAAGTTTCTACTCAGAACTAATCACCAATCACCTAAAAAATTATTTGTAAAATAATATTACATAATGAAAATAATGATACCCTAATGCAAAGTGAATGGGAATTTTGGCTCGGAAAAATGTAATGGACCTGCGAAATCCATGTCGAAAGCTCGAAAATTGCAGGAGAAGAAAGCTGGATAAAAATGGTGGAATAATTAAAATTGGATAACAATATACAGCATCAGAAAAACAAATCTAATTGTTTTTTTATTGATAAAAATAAATAAAAGTTTTAGGTCAAATTTATACAGAAATGTGGAAAACCTGAAGTGATTACAAAGTTCCCAACACCACTGTATAGAGCACTTTTTATGTTCATAATATATAATAACAAAGCAGCAATCATGGGCATTATCCCATTGCAACTTTAACAGCTTTCACTTTACTGAAGGACTTTCTACAAGATTTCTTAAGTTCATGTTTCTGTTCAAACCTGTCAATTTCTTCCACATCAAACTTCAATGATCAATGCCAGTGATCAGTGTTATAAACAAGAGATGACATTTGTTTTGTTAAACTGATAATAACTTGGGTTTATTGTGTCTGAATGTGATTTAAGGATGGGGTGATGGGATGTAAGAATGAATATAATTGATAATAACATAAACAGTTGTAAAATAATAACTGTATTGCATAAAGGAGAATAGTAAATGTTGGGTGGTGAAAATGCACCATGGTTGCACTGATGGAAAATTGACTTTCATGAAAATCTAATAAAATTAGGAGGGGAATTGAAAAGGAAGAAGATGAACTAGATGAAGGCTTCACTTTCTTGCCTCCAATAATTATTTCAGCTTTGTTTATATTATAGAAACTGTTCAGGCCATGCATGAATATGTTTATAGGCCTTAAGATATGTTAAGATAGGCCTTAAGATATCTTAAGATATGTTTTTTTTTTTATCAAATTATGAACCAATATTTAAATTTTAATAATAATATTAATTTTTAAATACATTAAAATGTAAATGGTACACTTTACCATAATAGACAAACCATATCAAAAGTTTTGTATTCATGGTGATTTTAAAAACGCTTCTGTATTTTTTTGGGAGTTTTTTTATCCTGTTTAGGAACCAGGACACTGTTTAGGGCACTGCTCTGATGTTAAACGGAGTATACAAGTGCTTTTTATAGTCCTCCCTAAAACATCCCTGCCCACAGACACTCATAAGTGGCTACAGTTGGTGTGATTAATTGGGGAAGAGAGCATTTTACTCAAACTTGGATCTAAAGTATTTACCTTACAATTGAGATGTTTTTCAATTGTCTTTAGGTTAAAATGATGTGTCTGTTCTTTAACTTTACCTTTTTCATAGACTTGCACTCAAATTTGGACCAAAATGATACTATACTTTCATCACTGTTGCAAGGGAGATGCACATGGTAGTACACTGAAGACCAACAAGCCAAACAGAAGAAAAAAATGATAAAACACACAAAATACAGCTGTAACATTAAGAACAGTTGCATTTACATTAAATCAGTGGCATGGTGGAAGATTGTAGAGATTATTGGACTTAAATGTAATAGATGTTATTTAAACGATCATGAACACCATGCATTATAACATCAGCATGCATGGAATTTTATCCATAGTTAAAAGTCTTTGCAATATTATACCTCAGAACGCAGGAACTGACTTGAGCACGGTTATTGCTGAGACACTCAAGTGGGTCCTCATACTCTCTAGCTGCTTTGCCCTCAAGAAGTGTCCATGAGGCATGAGCTCAAGCAGCGTACAGCCCAATTTATTTCACCATTACTGAACAGTAGTGCTGCCAAATTTAAAGCCATTTTCTATAATATGCCTATTATTGAAGGAAACTAGTTACTACAGACGTTTTTTGTCTGTCTGTAGTAGCATGCCATTCAACCCATCTTTCCTTTGCTTCTAAAATCCACATTCCAACCTGCATGACATTATCCTTTGACGCATCTTACAATGAATGTCAGTATTTCGCATTGCTCAGGTGTATAAAGAGATTTTCCTTTCATCATTTTAATTGACATATTCATTCATTAATTTATTGTCTTGTATAATTTTCTACTAGGGTCCCCATCTACTAGTGTTCCCCATGCCCATCCAGGGGAGAACATTACAGCAAATACACCCAGGACAGTGCACCAGTCCAGTGATGGGCACACTCACTCACACACACACACAAACACACTCTATACTGTGGGAGGTAACCGTAAAACCCGGAGGAAACCCACGCGGACACAGGGAGAACATGGAAACTCCATCCAGATGGTGTTTTGAACCTGGAGTCCCTAGCTCTAAGAGGCGAACATACTAACCACTGAGTCATGCCGCCCTAAATGACATATTGAACAAGTCATATGATCAGCTGACATCATTTAAACTATATATTTGGTTATTGTTAAGTTTTAAAACCTTCATCCATTGAGGTCCAGTGATTTGTTCCACAACCAACAGCATTAAAAAAAAACTGCAGTGAAAAATTTATATTGTGTATTCATTGGAGTGTAAGAAGGTGTGCTGTAGTACTCTGAGATATTTATAACTGTATGATTTTCATGCATTCATAACTGGTATAGTTTCAATAAGTGATTATATTTTCCTATTATTCATACTTACATTTTTGTTAAATTATTAAGGTGTGTGGGTGGCACGTTGGCTTAGTGGTTAGCACGTTTGCCTCTTAGCGCGTTTGAATCTGGGTGGAGTTTCCATGTTCTCCATGTGTCTGCGTGGGTTTCCTTTGGGTTCTCTGGTTTCCTCCCACAGTCCAAAAACATGGATTCAAGCTAAATTAAATGGCTTAAAAATGAATGCAATTATGAAATGATTAAAAATCAAGGTAATAAAATTGACCCTTGTAGTGTGTGGTTGTGTGTGTGTCTGTGTGAGTGAGTGTGCTCAACAATAGATTTGCACCCAGTCCTGGGTGTACCTGCCCAGCACCTGAAACATTCTCCTCTGTATGGGGCATCGGAGAACCCCCCCCCCCCACCCCCCCAATGACCCTAGTGGAGGATTAAGCGGAAGATAATAAGTGAATGGATGAATGAAGCAGGGTTCACTAATGGAAGATTATTCCAGACACACTCTGGTTGGTGTCAGATGTGTATGAATGTGTCTCTTCTTTAGAAGAGTGATGCATTGTAGGTGGATGAGTCATGTCCACAGCAGGATGCCTGATATTAGCCACACACACACACACACACACACACACGGATATCATGAGGGTAAGGGGAAGTACACATCCCTATACACTGTCTTGACAATAAAGAAAGAGGGGAGGAAAGGCAGAACAATGAGGGAGCAGTTACCAATTCATATACTGACAGTTTTATTAGAACCACTGTTTCATTTTCTTCTGCAGTTCTCTTAAGAAATTCCAAAAGATGTTGGAAACATTCTGGTTTCTTTTAACATTGTTGTCTGATGGTTTTATTGTAGATTTGTCAGCTGCATATTTATACCTACCTTTTATAGGGAAACTGTTCAATCTCCGAATAACAATAAACATTAAAATGAGGAAATTGTCAGAGGAAATGTTTAAGTACCCAAAGTTGAAGGCACATGCATAAAAGATACAATACTAAAATTCTAGTATCTGATAAGGCGGCACGGTGGCTTAGTGGTTAGCAAGTTCGCCTCTCAGCACTAGGGATTCCCGGTTCGAATCCCCATCTGGGTGGAGTTCCCATGTTCTCCCCGTGTCTGCGTGGGTTTCCACCGGCTTCTCCGGTTTCCTCCCACAGTCCGAAAACATGGATCAAGTCAATTGAATTCTCAAAAAAAAAATTGCCCCATATAGAGTGTGTCTGTGTGAGTGAGTGTGTGCCCAGCGATGGATTGGCGCCCTATCCTGGGTCTATTTGCCCAGCGCCCGAGACGTTCTCCCCTGGATGGGCATGGGGAACCCCACCGCGACCCTAATAGAGGATAAAGCGGGAGATAATGAATGAATGAATAGTATCTGATAAAGGTGCCTAAATTATTCTAAGAAAACATCACACACTATAACATCAGCACTACTTAGATAGACTGTTGCCACAAGCAGGGTGGGTTCATTGCATTATGCTTTTTATGCCAAATTTGGGTCCCATCAAATTAAATATCCTTAATTGAGATCAAACCTTGCAGCATTGTTCTAATAATAATTTCCCATGTTTTGGTGAGCATGTGCCACATAGCTTTTTGATTTACTGTTAATTACTTACTGGATGACCTCAGATTAGGCTTTGATGACCAGGGAGCTGGTCATTGACTTTGTGAGGTTCAGACAAAGGTCAATGCCAGTTCGGATGATGGAATCTATGTGGAGGCTGTGGATTCTTACTAGTGCCTCAAGCTGCGGCTGGACAGCAAGCTGGACTGGACCTGTAACACTGACCACCTGTACAGGAAGGGGCAGAGCAGGCTGTACTTCCTGAGGCAGCGGAAGTGGTTTAACATCTGCAAAAAAACATTCGTGGATGTTTTATCAGACAGTTGTTGCCAGGTGTGGGGGGGGCAGCATATCACACACCGGTTGGACAAACTTATCAGATGGGCTGGGTCTGTGGTTGGAATGAAGCTGAACTCCCTGGTGATGGTGGCAGAGAAAAGGACTATGGACAAACCACTGGACATTATGGACGATGTCAGTCGGACGACCGATTTGCACGTCAGGACCGCTGCGGGCCTCCACCAGAGTTTCCTCTGGCTTCGCCCTGCCCGGGCATAGTTCACCATCTATCGGGTGCCATCACGCGCGCTCTAGCTCCACCTCGCCGGCGGGGCGGCTGAGGCGGGCCGGTGGTGCGCCCCACCCCTGCCGGCCTTCACCTTCATTGCGCCGTGGGGTTTCGGTGTGCCCTCTGACTTGCACGCGCGTTGGACTACTTGGTCCATGTTTCAAGACGGGTCGGGTGGGGGGCTGGACTCGCCGCTGACACCCTCTGCATCCTCTGCACACCGTTATCACCAACCAGAGGAGTCTGTTTAGTGATAGACTGCTTCTTGAATGCAGGACCAACAGACTTAAAAACTCTTTTGTCCCTCATTCCATTAAACTGTACAATTTAGGGGGGAGGAGGGGTAACAGAATGACAATTAATAGGATGGTGCAGTAGCCTGACCACCACAATAATAATATAAACCGGCCTATGTGCTGTAACTGTATTATGGTGCAATAAGATATATTTTATAATATATTTTGTATATACTTGAAATGTATCCCTCTTCTTTCTTTGCTACCGTTTCTTAATTTCCTTAAGACGGTGATTCTTAATCTTTTCAGACCAAGTACCACTTATCAAACCAAAACTTTCCTGTACCACTTATGTTTTTTTGTCACGAAAGAACATATGGCGAACATCAATTATGTGTGAGTGTATATTAAAGCAATAGGGTAAGAGAGAGTGCGGCATTAGTGTGTATAAATTACAACAACAAAAAAGGTGTTGCTGGGCGTGACGCATAGCGGAGTACAGTTACACCTCATTCCCATGATTGAGTCGCCAATAATACATGACCTGGACAGGATGGTTGCTTAGTGGTGAGCATGTTTGCCTCTTAGCACTAGGGATGTTCTGGAGGAAGTTTCTATGTTCTATGTAATAAATATATGTCATATTCTCCTAATAACAACAATATTATTATTATTATTAATAATAATAATAATAATCATAATCATAATAATCTTAAACTGTTTTTTTTTTTTTGCAGGTACTTGTGCTGTGACACTCAAACCGAAATGAGAGAGTGGTTTGCAACATTCCTTAGTGTACAGGTATGTTGTAACCTATGGGATTCATAGTTCTTTATACTATATCCTTTTCAAATCTGTGTATTAATCTATTATCTATCATTTTTCTGACTGTGTTGCCATTTTCTTCTGTTGATTACTCACAAATCTACTCCAGTGTCTTGTGATTTTGTTATGGTTATTTGCAGGTGCTAATTATTACTATTTTCCACAAAGTCACAAGGTTACTTACATTTCCTTAGTATTTGGAGCATTTCCCTAAACAACTTTATTGTTTGTTTATCACAAGTTTTCCACAATAGTTTGGTGGAATTCTGGCCCGTTTCTCCCAACTGAACTGGTGTAACAGAGTTGGGTTTGTAGGCTGCTTTGCTTACACATCATTCCTTTTTTAGATATCCAGATATTTTTCTATGGAATTGAAATCTGTGCTTTGTGATGGCTATTTCATAACATTAAGATTGGTCTTCTTGAAGCCACTTTAACTCTAACTTGGCAGTATGCTTAAGGTAATTGTTCATTCGTAAGACCTATTTGTACCCAAGCTTTAACTTCCTAGATGATGTCTTAAAATTTTGCTTATTTTGCACCCAAACATATTTATCTCTGGGATACAGAACCCGTCTCTTTCTTGAGAGGTATTCCCATGTTTTTTTTATAATTGAATTTAAATGTTTAAACAAATGAGTGTGGCGCCTTCAGGCATCTGGAAAATCTACCAAAGAATGGACCAGAATTCTGGAGGTCTACAATACTCTTCCTGATATCTCTGCTGATTTATTTATTATTGTTTAAGGTGTTCAATAAAATGCCTCCAATTAACTCCAATGTTGTCAATTAACCCATCAAAAGCTTCCAAAGCCATCACATCATCATCTGTTTTTTTTCTCAAATTGTTTAAAAGCTTATTGATCTTAGAGTATGGAAACATGTGACTTTAAAGAATGTAATATAAATGATAATAAAAAAATACACTACTTTATTTAAATTTTTCTTATTTTGGATTAAAAAACCTGGATTGATTTGAGACAGTGAAAGAAAAAAAGGTTGTGTCTTTATAAAGTATGTGTTAATAGTTTTAACTGTTCATGTTAATTGCAGTAATTAATGTATTCATTAAAGCTCTTATATTTACATCTTTTTAAACCATCATTATGGAATATGAATTGCAGAGCAGGCATCAATAAATGCAAAATGTTGTTTAAAAAAATTGTTTTAATGATGCACGTTTTAATGAAAATATATTTTTTAAGCCACCGAGTTCTCATGTGTCTGTGCCAGCTCTCTTTTTTATTTTTCGAGCCTTCCATCTTTCAAGTTCAAGTAATTTATTTATATAGTGCTTTTTACAATAGTATATTGTCACAAAGCAGCTTTACAGTGTTGTAAGCCTTTAAACCCCCAAGGAGCAACACAACATGACAGTGGCAAGAAAGAACTCCATGTTAAGTTGTTTTTTAGGAAGAAACCTTTGGAGGACCAAGGCTCAGTGGGGGACTCATCCTCCTTGAGTGACCAGGCAGCTTCAACAGTGTAGAACAGCCATGTACTGATTGTTCAGTGATCCAGTGACCCGTATTTAACGACTGGAAACACTATAAGAATTGGAAAACTATATAAGTTCATTGCAGGACTGCCAATCCAATAGAAATCCAGGTTCCATCCAGTAATTGTCGTAGCTGATGACACCTCAAGGAAATTGGCAACACTTAGCAGTTAGAGCTAATAAAGCACAGCATTTAAGTAATAACCAGAGTTTGATTTACACAATGCATCATGTAAATCCTACATAACTGACTAGAGCAGCAGAATTAAAAGGAGTAGATACTGCAGATGCTACTTAGTTGAGAGGGTTCCCTAGAATACCGTCATATTAGTGCCACACCTTCTATTAATGATGAGCTGGGTGAAGAGGTGAAATGCCACCAATGCTAAGAAATTTCACGTTTGTTTATCTCCTGTTCACCCACAGACATAATTTACAGAACACAAACGTGAATGTGTGAATACAACAACCTCCCTTACTACGCCTTGTTTTTATAAAGTGACATCTAATCATGCTGCTGCAGCCGCGAAATAACTCCAAATAATGTATAAACAGTAGAACCTGTCTGTTCTTAGCTAATATCCATTAAAGTATTGGTTAATTGCATTATTATTAATTATGTTTTGTTTTATGTTTTGTTCCCGTCACCTAGAATGCGGGGCAGCTGTGGCCATCTGAGTGGTTGAAGTCTCGCCCGGTGGCTCGTTCCTCTCCTCCGCTGGATACCCGTCTTGGTAGCGTGTCACTCATTCCTTTGCGTGGAACTGAGAGTGAGATGAGGAACAGTGTGGCAGCTTTCACTACTGATCCTCACACTGTGAGTCTCTCAAGCCAATCACTGAGGCCCTGGGTCATCACACAGCCAATCACAGAGCTCTTCACAAGGGTTTATGGCTGTGATTATTGCATTAAAGTATGTTAGAGGCCAACAGAGGGATGGGTCAAAGTTGAAAAATGCAAATAGCAGCATTTCAGTGGCTGTGAGATTACCCATAAGCCTTCACTCTTGTGATTTATTTAAAAAAAATGCTTTACTAGCAGCTCTAGTGAGAATACAGTGTATGTGACGGGTAAGTCAGCTGAACTGCAAGTAAACCATTTTCTCTTAGTCATTTCGGTGATGGGGCCAAATGGGAAAAAACACTAATTTATTTAAATTAAATTACTGTAATGAGGGTGCCTGTTGGTGTGTCTGTGTGTATGTCTGTGTCTAAGTTGCCCTTATAACATCTGATGGTCCAGTGATTTTCAATGAGTGCTAGTTCACATTATTGCAGATCTCTTTTAATTTGCCATGACCTCTGCATCTTGGTATTAGCTTATTATGTAAAGAGCAGCATAAAGTAGGGGGGGAAAATCACATTTATTTTGATAAGGGCAGTTTTTGAACTTGGCATTTACAGAGAAATCTGAGCACAGGGAAATCTGACTTTCACAGGCTATAAAAATCTCATTTTTACACACTGAATAGATACCCATTTAGTAGCTTGCCACAGAGCTTTTCTATAGGATTAAGATCTAAAGATTGTGGAAGTTGAGAAAATGCATCATGATCCTGGAACCAATCCATGACTTTATCACAAAATATATTTTTGTCACAAATAGGATCCAATAGAATAGGAGTCCCTTATCTGACCCCCAAAGTACAATCTACACTAATGTACCAGCTTATTATTGGACATTTTAGGGGTCAAAATGTAGATTCATGTTCCAAGTAGTACAGAAAGTACCTTAGAGGTGACAGCCTCTGTGACAAGCATTGTATATCTAAAGGTAAAATGATGTAGTTTATTTTCTGAGCATGTACAACCTCTGTGATATGGTGCATTTCAATTTCCTACAGAAAGTGTCCTTCCTATGCCATATACCTGCATTAATGGGGAGATTTTGGTCATTTGTAATGCTCAGATAAACACTTTGCTCCAAAAATAAATCTATAGAAATCAGAGAATTCAAGATGTGCTAAGACAGTGGTTTTCAAGCTTTTTAGACCAAGTACCAACCATTATCGAACCAAAACTTCCAAGTTCAACCTATTTTCCATCATGGATACATACATTATTATTATTCATATGGCACATTTATTGGATGTGAGTGTTATATTAAACAATATATTAAAACAATAACATACAAGAGTGCATGCTTGAATAAATCACATAAAGAGGAGTTGTTGGGCTCATTGAATGCTCTGAAATGGCCCATATAGTATGTGTCTGTGTGAGTGAGTGTTTGTCCAGTGAAAGATTGGTGTCCATTCATGGGTGTATCTTAGTCCCTGAAATGTTCTCCACTGGATAGGAATCAGGACTTCAGCAAACTATTTAACCCCCCTTTGCGATCCTAGTGGAGAATTAAAAGGAAGATAATGAATGAATGAATACCCAACCTTAAGTGCCTTATTGCTTTTATAAAATGCTTTTATAAAAGCTGCTTGTGTGAAATTAGGACCCTCCTGTTAAGCATGGTGGAGTAGACATCTGGATTCATCTGACCATCTGATGTTCTCTATTTCATGTTTATCATTTTTGTGCTTTTTACACTAGTTCCTTGTCCCAAAGCTGCTTTACAGTCTTCTAAACCTAAAACCTTCAGCAAAAAAGAAAACCTCCATTGATTATTGTTTGGTTGTTTTTGAAGAAAGAAACCTTGTGAAAACCAAAGTTGAGTAAAGAAATCAAACTCCTATAAGGATGTCAACCTTAACAACTTAGGTGCCCATTTAAGTGTTTTAAATTTACAACATATAACTGTTCAGTCATTATATTCTGGAGAAAAGTCCCTTTGATCTTTAGTGAAGATAAATGTGCTCTAAGGTTTTTGCTTTAGTTCTCTGGCATTGTTGTGGATGAGGAGCTGGTGTCATCTTAAAAGAAAAAGAGAAGAAAAGCTTTTAGAGAATTAATTAAGTTTATTATGTTTCATACAGAATTTCACATAGTGCAAAAGGTTAATCAGACACTACTGACTAAAGCAGCATAAAAGTAAAAACTAAATTCATGTTTGTAAATAATTTATCACAATGGGATCATATAGGGTAAAGAATTTGTCCCAGTACTAAACCATGTGGAACACTATTGTTAACCTTTGCAAGGTCAGAACATGCATTATTTACACGAGAATACTGACAGCGATCCGACTGATGAGATTTAAACTATTAGCGTGCAGATCCAGTAATGCCCATTATGTTTTTATAGTTTCACTAAGATCCATTAAGACAAAAATGATTCCGTTATTATCAGACATTAATAAGTCATTAACCATTTATATGCTATGCTGAGACCTAAAATATGATTAAACCCAAACCATCCATTCATTAACTTCATGATCCATCCGCTTAATCATATGCTGGGGTTGTGAGGATTCACATGCCCAACCAGGGGGAAATGTTTAGATCGCTGGACAGATACTCATTTAGTCATTTTTACATTTGGTAATTTTTTTAGCAGATGCTTTTATTCAAAGCGACTTGTGGTCAGAACACAGGGTTGATGCAGCATCCCTGGAGCTATTAGATGTAAGGATTTTGCTCAAAGACCCACATTTGTAACTTGAGTTGACCTGGGATTCGAACCCACAACTTTCTGATTGCTAGCCTAGCACCCTAACCACTGTGTTACCACACCAAGAACAAGGCTTCAATCTATCGCCTGACACACTTTTATTCACACAATCACACAAACACACAAACACACACTATATGGGGCAATTTAGAGCAGCCAATTTTTAACGTGGGGAGAACATGGAACCTCCACCCAGATTGGGATTCGAACCTTGATCCTTAGTGCTAAGAGGCGACTGTGCCGCACAAAACCATATTAAACCATATTAATTAATATTATTAGATTGATGATGATTTAACCAGATGTCTGTTGCACCATGCTGATGATAAAAAGATGAGATTTTGGCACACACAGCATGTATCAATGAACCCTTTCTGTAAGTTGTCAACAGTTCAGGTTGGTGGAAAAAGAGTAATGGTATGAGTAATTGTTTTTGCCGCATCGAAGCCCTCTGGAGGGTCAGCTGGACAGTTGGGTGCTCCATAGCAGCTGAACAACACACATATTAGAAAATAACTGTGTTTTAATCTTTTTTTTTCTTTCAGCTTCTAAGGAATCTATGACGGATGACTAAAGACCTTTAGGTAAGGAACACAATTACAACAACTTAATTATAAAACCATGTGGAAAGTTTTAAAGACTTTGAAAGGTTTAATTACAAAGTAGAATTTAATGCCAGATAATTGTTTTCTTGTGTATGAAAGACTGCTCATTAATCAGCTGAGTTTTATTTAAGCATTTGTTTTCCTCTTAATCCTAACTAGTTGCCTAGTTCCTGCTAATGCGTAATCAATGTGCACCTCGGTTAAATTTCTTTTTGTATTTTCCAAAAACACTCACAACATTAATACAATGTGTAAAAAGGATTTATGGTCAAGTGAGACCAAGATTTACCTCTCAGGATGAATGTTTGACAAAAAACAGATCTCCACCAGCACACATACCATGCACACTGTGAATCACAGTAGTGGCAAGATTATTTTATGGAGGTTTTACTTCAAGACTGACGCTGGGCAGATTAGTTTGGATTAAATGGAAAATGGATGCTACCGAGTTCATCCAAATTCTACAGGAAAACATTCAGACATCTGCCAGACAACTGAAGTGGTTTAAGGATAGGAAATCCTTAGCAAGCTATGTCAGAACCATGTTTAAACTCTGTGGGGAGACCTAAAGAGAACAGTACATTGTGGGTCACCACCAAAGTTTATGACACCAATACAAGTAAACAAGAAAGCGGGTGTAAAATTTTCCCAGCCTATGTTTGTAAATCGGGTAGGGATAGCCATTTGCTATAATATAAGCCAAATGTTCAAACTAAATCATGGAATTGATCATTTTCCAATCAAGCACAATTTTTAAAGTAATTTCTTTTGGGTTCCAGAATGTGTACAGTTTATAGGAATTTATATTGCATTATGTTCTTATTTCACTCTTTAGCGTTCGCCACTGCTAAATGGTGGAACAATCTTCCCAATTCTGTCCATAAGAATCATTTGGTATCTTCAAGCAATAACTCAAAACACATCTCTTACAAAAATACTTGATATATACACTATCCCAGCAGCATGGTGGCTTAGTGGTTAGCACGTTCGCCACTCAGTGCTAGGGATTCCTGGTTCGAAGCCCAATATGGGTGGAGTTTCCATGTTCTCCCCGTGTCCGTGTGACTTTTCTCCGGCTTCTCTGGTTTCCTCCCACAGTGCAAAAACATGGATTAAGGTCAATTGAATTCTCCAAATTGCCCCATATATAGTGTATTTGTGTGTGTGTTGCCCAGTGATAGATTGGCGCTCTGTCCTGGGTGTATCTGCCCAGCGCTCGAGACGTTCTCCCCTGGATGGGGAGTCTGTGGAAAGAGCTGAAAACTGCTTTTCACCAACACTCTCCATCCAACCTCACTGAGCTCAAGCTGTTTTGCAAGGAAGAATGGGCAAAAATTTCAGTATCTGGATGTGCAAAACTGATAGAGATATAACCCAAGCAACTGTAATCGCAGCAAAAGGTGGCGGTACAAAGTATTAATGCAAAGGGGCTGAATAATATTGCACACCCCACTTTTCAGGTTTTTAATTCTACAGAAAGTTTAAAATATCCAATAAATTTCGTTCCACTTCACGATTATGTCCCACTTGTTGATTTTTCCCAAAACAACTACAATTTCATATCTTTGTTTGAAGCCTGAAATGTGGCAAAAGATTAAAAAGTTCAAGGGGGCTGAATACTTTTGCAAGGCACTGTATATAGCCAGATCAGATAATGATCAGGTTTGGTAATTCTACAGTGTAGCTGTTTTTTCATTAACTACTGACTTGTGGTGTTCTCATTTGTAAATCCATCCATTCCATCCATTATCTCCCGCTTTATCCTCTATTAGGGTTGCGGTGGGGTTCCCCATGCCCATCCAGGGGAGAACGTCTCAGGCGCTGGGCAGATAGACCCAGGAGAGGGCGCCATCCATCGCTGGGCACACACTCACTCACACATACACTCTATTTGGGGCAATTTTGAGAATTCAATTGACTTGATCCATATTTTTGGACTGTGGGAGGAAACCCACGCA
Organism: Corydoras sp. C115; assembly: GCA_019802505.1. Lineage (NCBI taxonomy): Eukaryota > Metazoa > Chordata > Actinopteri > Siluriformes > Callichthyidae > Corydoras > Corydoras sp. C115. The sequence continues at coordinate 6,671,770 of JAFMOC010000012.1, forward strand.
GACACAGGGAGAACATGGAAACTCCACCCAGATGGGGATTCGAACCGTGAATCCCTAGCGCTGAGAGGCGAATGTGCTAACCACTAAGCCACCGTGCCGCCCCATTTGTAAGTTGCTTTGGATTAAAGCGTCTGCTAAAAGACTAAATGTAAATGTTATTCAATGGAACAAAAATGTCTGATACATTAACAACAAGATGGCTGTACATGCTTTTTGTTATATCCTCCTGGAAACCAATCCATAGACTTTCTTCCTTTATAATGGTCATTAGTTTTACATAAGTAACTACTGTATTTTTATTTTTAAGCTAATCTATAAATTCCTATAAATTCTTATCAAGAAAACAAGCTTTCATTCTAAACAGGATTGTTAGTATTAATAAACTTATGACTCTACAAGCAAAATTGGTTAATTTTTTATATTTTAAACTTGCTCGTTTTTAATATAAAAATGTTTTTTTGTCCAATTCAATGGACCTGCTTTAAAAATAAAATAAAAAATAATAATAAAAAATTTTTAATTCTAAGTTGTTTATATTATAATAGTAAGGAAATGTTAACAAAAATCACTTTTATTTCTCGGTTCCCAGGAGGATATGATTTATGTTTTGGACCATCACAGTTTTAATGGTTAGAACATGATTATATTTCAGTGTTTATTTTGTCTCTACAGAGAACCCCTAAGTGCATGAAGGCTGTCTATTGGCGCTTCCTGGCTGACCCCATGGAGAACATTCCAGAATTTAGGAACAGGAGGGATTTTTTCCTAAAGTGCTTGATTTTATGAACTTGAATACAGTTAGATATTTCACAGTTTTCGTCGTCAAACAGTTCACCGTTTACTGAAAGTACTTTAGTACTAGCATTACATTTGGAAGATTTACCACTGAGTTATATATAGTTTTTTTCCAATTCAGTGAAATACCTTAGAGTTTTACACCAATCTCAGAAGATTTACTGTAACTAATGGGTCTGTTAGGATTCGTTATGCTGTATGTAGGATTTCATGGGTTTACTACTCACTGGTTGAATTCGATAGCCTGTAAAATTTCCTTATTTAAGCTGCAGGACTTCACATACTGTTACTTATTATTAATACGCATGTACAGATCGGACACACCGTATTAACCTTATGATTTTTTTATGTTGTATTAAATTATTTATTCTCATTTCTACCATGTCTCATTTAAAAATCACAGCTGTAGCAAAAAAGATGACTGTTTCTGAGAAATCATTTGTATGTGCAAATTGAATCTGTATTTAACATTCCACATCTTGTTGATATGTTAAGAAACAGTAAAAATTAATAGTTCATTAAAGTTTTATTTAGTCTTATTGATGGAGTTATGAATTTTCCACTTTTGAATATTGTTTTTGCTGAGTCATCTTTAAAGGTCACATGTATTCATTCATTCATTCATTCATTCATTATCTTCTTGATCCATGTTTTTGGACTGTGGGAGGAAACCGGAGAACCCGGAGGAAATCCACGCGGACACGGGGAGAACATGGAAACTCCAACCTGATGGGGATTCAAACCAGGAATCCCTAGTGCTGAGAGGTGAACGTGCTAACCACTAAGCCACCATGCCGCCCCAGGTCACATGTAGATCCGATTAATATAAAAAAACTCTCACTGGTCCTTATTAGAACATATGTATCATATCATGCTTGCTCTCACGTTCCTAATTACTTTTTTTGGTGGTCATTCATCTTGGTGACACAGGAGCCTCTGTTACACTATGTGGCATTAAGTACATGGACAATTGTTTTTCAGAATGGATTTAAAAGGACCATATTTAAAGGTGGTTAGCATTAGTGCTAGTCTAGTATTGTACTTAAATTATGCACTATGCAATATTAATACTTTAATAATTATTTAAAATATAATTTAATAATTTAGATTCATTAAATTGGTAAAAAATGATTAATTCATTAACCCATTCATGGTGCAGCTTTTTCATAATGAAATGAGTTAGGTTTCAAGGATTCAAGACAAGACTTTATACCTAAGCATTTTCTATTAATGTAAAAAATATATATATATATATATATATATATATATATATATATATATATATATATATATATATATATATATATATACACTCACCGGCCACTTTATTAGGTACACCTGTTCAACTGCTCGTTAATACTTAATTTCTAATCAGCCAATCACATGGCGGCAACTCAGTGCATTTAGGCATGTAGACATGGTCAATACAATCTCCTGCAGTTCAAACCGAGCATCAATATGGGGAAGAAAGGTGATTTGAGTGCCTTTGAACGTGGCATGGTTGTTGGTGCCAGAAGGGCTGGTCTGAGTATTTCAGAAACTGCTGATCTACTGGGATTTTCACGCACAACCATCTCTAGGGTTTACAGAGAATGGTCCGAAAAAGAAAAAACATCCAGTGAGCGGCAGTTCTGTGGGCGGAAATGCCTTGTTGATGCCAGAGGTCAGAGGAGAATGGCCAGACTGGTTAGAGCTGATAGAAAGGCAACAGTGACTCAAATATCCACCCGTTACAACCAAGGTAGGCAGAAGAGCATCTCTGAACGCACAGTACGTCGAACTTTGAGGCAGATGGGCTACAGCAGCAGAAGACCACACCAGGTGCCACTCCTTTCAGCTAAGAACAGGAAACGGGCTACAATTTGCACAAGCTCATCGAAATTGGACAATAGAAGATTGGAAAAACGTCTGGTCTGATGAGTCTCTGCTGCGACATTCGGATGGTAGGGTCAGAATTTGGCGTCAACAACATGAAAGCATGGATCCATCCTGCCTTGTATCAACGGTTCAGGCTGGTGGTGGTGGTGTCATGGTGTGGGGAATATTTTCTTGACACTCTTTGGGCCCCTTGGTACCAATTGAGCATCGTTGCAACGCCACAGCCTACCTGAGTATTGTTGCTGACCTTGTCCATCCCTTTATGACCACAATGTACCCAACATCTGATGGCTACTTTCAGCAGGATAATGCGCCATGTCATAAAGCTGGAATCATCTCAGACTGGTTTCTTGAACATGACTGAGTTCACTGTACTCAAATGGCCTCCACAGTCACCAGATCTCAATCCAATAGAGCATCTTTGGGATGTGATGGAACGGGGGATTCGCATCATGGATGTGCAGCCGACAAATCTGCGGCAACTGTGTGATGCCATCATGTCAATATGGACCAAACTCTCTGAGGAATGCTTCCAGCACCTTGTTGAATCTATGCCAAAAGGGGGTCCAACCCGTTACTAGAATGATGTACCTAATAAAGTGGCCGGTGAGTGTATATATATATATATATATATATATATATATATATATATATATATATATATATATATATATATATATATATATATATATTTTTTTTTTTTTTTTTTTTTTTTTTTTTTTTTTTTTTTTTTTTTTTTAATTAAAATATTAAGTATGGAATAAAATACAAAATGTGAAATATGAAATATATTCATTCATTCATTATCTTCCGCATTATCCTCTATTAGGGTCGCAGGGGGGTTCCCCATGCCCATCCAGGGGAGAATGTTTCGGGCGCTGGGCAGATAGACCCAGGACAGGGCGCCAATCTATAGTTGGGCACACACTCACTCACACAGACACACATGCATACTCTATATGGGGCAATTTGGAGAACTCCGTTGACTTGATCCATGTTTTTGGACTGTGGGAGAACCCGGAGGAAACCCACGCAGACACGGGGAGAACATGGAAACTCCACCCAGATGGGGATTCAAACCAGAAATGCCTAGCGCTGAGAGGCGAACATGCTAATCACTAAGCCACTAAGCCTCTATGAAATATAGCAGCTATAAAATATAGTAGCAATGTATACTGTAAGATATAAAATTAACAGCTCAGAAAATTAATTAATTGATTCATTTATTATCTTCCACTTAATCTTCTATTAGGGTCGCGGAGGGTTCCCCATGCCCATCCAGGGCAGAACGTTTTGGGCGCTGGGCAGATACACCCAGAACAGGATGCCAATCTATCGTTGGGCACACACAAACACACACTATATGGGTCAATTTAGAGCATTCAATTTACCTTGAATTCATGTTTTTGGACTGTGTGAGGAAACTGGAGAACTCAGAGGAAACCCATGCGGACACATGGAGAACATGGAAACTCCACCCAGATTGGGATTCGAATTCAAAGCGCTGAGAGGCAAACATGCTAACCACTAAGCCACCTTGCCGCCCTAGCTCAAAAAATGAAATGTGAGATTTTAGTAGTTGTTATATGTACATGAGATAATGAGAAAGCATGTGTGTATATTTAGCAATAAAAATCCAAAATTCTAACTACTTTTCAAACTTTAAATCAAACATTGATTCATTAAAAAGCATTGAAAACAATTTCCAAAGCACTGTGGACCTTTCTACTCTACTACAAAGTTAGTTAGGTTCACCATTTAGATTTTAACTGTCAAAATGCCATTAATAGTTCACTGTGTATGTACTGAATTTCTAATAAAGTGTAAATTCGAACTCGGCTGATTGACTTGCTCACTCACTGACTGACTCATTAAATCAGTTGGTCACTCCCTTAATAACTTTATTGAGTAAATTAATGACACGCTGATTAATTGTCTAATTGATTAACTAAATCTTCATTAAATTGCTTTTATGTGTTTAAATCGAACCCTATAAAAATTCTATGGAATCACCAGAAAGCTAAGCACCTGTGACGCTGCCATTACGACTTTATACAAGTCTTATCATAGATGTATTAGGATCTGAAATTTGTTATCCTGGGGAATTGTGCAACAGCTGGCAATGAAGAAATCCCTGGTACCTCCCAAAGCACCCTGAGAAGAATTAATACAGATGTGTCCTCAGTCACACAGTCCTCTGAGAATTTCCAAATAAACTGTTTTAATGTATAGTTTTTAATGTATAGTATGTATATTTATGAATGTTTACAATCAGATGGACAAATCAGTAAATAATTATTAAGTTCTAAACTAAATGCATTGTAAACTGTAAATTATATATTGTATGCTCAGCTATGAGCAACTTGCATCATCTTAATTTCATGTTAATATTATTATATGTGCCAATAGTTTTAGATTTTGGCTGCTTTCTGTTTAAAAACTTAGTTTTGCCAAAAAAGAAAATGATTGTTGAACTAAATCACTTTAAGAAAAGGTTTATGCCACATTATAGAATAAAGAGTGAGCTCAACTAGTATTAGCCAACTTGCTAATACTAGTAGCACACCGCTGTACTCCTCTAAGTTACTGCATCAACATTACTGTTTACACACTGTTTGGTATGAGGTTAGCTGCAGGAATAAATAATTGAATTAATTTAAATCGAAAAAGTGAAACTTGAAAAAGTTTGGTTATCAAAACATTTCCTATCCCACACTCTTTATATTAAGTTCATACCAATATATGTACTAAATATAATAAGCACTGAAAATCTGTGTTTAAATATATTTTAAATAACTGAATGTTGGTCCACTCACTTAAACATATAATCGTATATAATCGTGCTCGTTTTTGCACCAAAATCCAGGTAAACCAAATAATGTGACGTGTATATATTAATTCAGTACTCTTTCACACTCAGGATTCATATTTTCTCAGTCACTATTAACTCTGACTGATTGGGTAACATCAGAAATGAATGCCTGCTCCCGGTCAAGACATTGGCTCTCATTTTCTGATTGAATTTTTTTTCCCTCTAAAATGTTGACAGGCTCTCGTCTCTAATCAGTTACCTTTGAAGCCATCCTGCATTTTTGAGATACCGGGTCTGCATTTTTAACTAGAACTGATTTTTAAAACGACATCAGAGAGAAAATGGAGACAGATGACGTCTGTCTGGCGCAATGTTCATTTGCATCTGTCTGACTTTCTGCAGTCTCGAGAAAGAACATGAGCTGATGCTGAGATCTGTTATTTGATCATGGAATTTAGATTGATTGCATTAAATCAGAGTCAGAGCCGCAAGATGATCACTAGTATGAATTAAAGGTATTCAGAAATGTAATTTTAGGAATTCATAGTTTAATGAAACCTCACAATTTTTCTGTGAGTCTCTTTTCATTGAAGCATCACTATTATGATTATTGTCAAAGTCAATTTATATTTTCCAGAAATGCTTGGGCTTTTTGGTCTGTTTTTGAACCTTAAATTCTTTTTATTTTTTTACAGTGAACATTCCTTTTTGTGAAGTCATAGATTGCCCTACATACATTTCTTTAAAAATCTGGTATGGTGGTGCAGTGTTAGCACCTCCAGCTCACAGCAAGATGTTTCCAGTCTTGATTTTTGGGTTGGCTGAATGCAGGTTATATCAGTGTTCTGCATGTTCTCCCTCTGCTTGCATTTTTTCTCAAGATCTCAAGTTCCCTTCCACTTGCCAGACTGGAGATACAAAATAGTCCTAGCAATCAGGTGGTGTAAGTATCCAGTGTAAAACTTTCAAATGGAATATGTGAATCCTGCTGTGGTGACGCAGAAACAGTCAAAACAAAAAAAGGTTTTTGGTTGCTAAATTTAAAAAAAATGCTCAGCAAAAAGTCCAATATTAAATTAATTCTATTGGAGTTTATTGCAACACATTATTAGTGTTTATAAACTACCACTTCACTCTCCAGAGTTACATTAACACTTTTAAAATCATAAAACATTTAACAATAAGCAAAAGTAATTTTTTTAGGTTATAAGAATAGGATCTAAAAATGAACGCTTCTTTAAGTAACTATTTTACAACAGGTTAGTGTTACTCCCTAAAGTGTTAATGGCCAGCCAGTGGAGAACCCACGCAGACACCGGTAGAACATAAAAACTCCACCGAGATTGGAATTTGAACTGGGAACATTCATTCATTCATTATCTCCCGCTTTATCCTCTATTAGGGTCGCGGTGGGGTTCCCCATGCCCATCCAGGGGAGAATGTCTCAGGCGCTGGGCAGATAGACCCAGGACAGGGCGCCAATCCATCGCTGGGTAACTGGGAACATGAAAAACATAAAAGTATGTTAAAAAAAAGTATGTTAAAATAAATTAGAAAAATCAAGTTGAATTCAGGTCGACACGGTGTCTTAGTGGTTAACACGTTCACCTCTTAGTGTTGGGATACAGTTCAAATTCCAATCTGGCTGGAGTTTCCATGTTCTCCCCATGTCCACGTGGATTTTCTCCAGTTTCCTCCCACAGTTCAAAAACATGCATTTAAGGTTGAATGCTCTAAATTGCCCCATATAGTGTGTTTGTGTGAATGTTTCTGTGTGAGTAAGTGTGCCCAATCATAGATTGGCACCCTGTCCTGGGTGTATCTGCGCAGCGCCTGGAACATTCTCCCCTGGATGGGCATTGGGAACCCCCCATGACCCTAATAGAGGATTAAGTGGAAGATAATAAATGAATGAACAAATGGGCGACATGATGGCTTAGTGGTTAGCATGTTAGTGTCTCAGTGCTGGGTATTCCATGTTCCAATCCCACTCTGGGCAGAGTTTCCATGTTCTCCCCATGTCCATGTGGGTTTCCATGTGGGTTCTTCAGTTTCCTCCCACAGTATAAAAACATGGATTCAAGCTAAATTGAATGCTCTAAATGCCCCCATTCAATGTGTGTTTGTATGCGTGACTGTGTAAGTGAGTGTGCCCAATGATGGATTAATGCCCTGTCCTGGATGTATCTGCCCAGCGCCTAAAGCATTCTCTCCATGATAGGCATGGTCAAATTTTCCATGTTATCCCCGTGTCCTCGTGGGTTTCCTCTGCGTTCTCCGGTTTTCTCCCATAGCATAAAAACATCAATTAAGCTAAATTACTACTATAAATTGCCCTAATATACTTTGTCTGTGTGAGTGAGTGAGTGCGTGCCCAGCAATATATTAATGCCCTGTCCTGCGTGTGTCTGCCTAGTGCCTGAACCATTTTCCCATGGATGGGCATGGGGAACCCTCCTGCCACAATAAATATAATATATACTGTATATTCTATACTGTATATATACTGTATAATCTATCTATCTATATATATCAATATATCAATATCAATATATATATATATATATATATATATATATATATATATATATATATATATATATATATATATAAAAACTATTGAGATGAAATGATGCAAGATAACAACACAAGAAAACAAAGCTTTTCTTCAAATGCAAAACAACAAAAAAGCAATGCCTGTTTTTATACAAAGAAGAGAATATTCTTCTGCAAAAGTAAAATGAAATAACTGCATTTTTATTGTAGGCGCGAATGATAAATAAGGTAAGGAGAGTAGAAATGAGAACGGCTTACTAAAAAATAAAAAAATAAAAGTATATCACCTCTTACTTCGGTTCTTTTTACTGATGAGTTATATTTGGTACACTTATCAGCATAGCATCTGTCAGGAATTAAAGTAAAGCTAATGAGATATTTACCGTTTCATTTGCACAAATTGTCAAACACTCCAGAAATTAACTTCTTATTAGTGTTAATTACATAATAATTAAAAATAACTGGCAGTTTTTGCATACATAATTACTTATTCCCAAAGGCTTTATATTTTGCTGATCTACCTTTGGCTGCAATCACAAATAGTCTGTTGGTAAAATTTTGCACATCTGAATCTATTGCTTCATCTGTTGAAAGTTATTGAGTAGTTGTTTTTCAGAATTAAGATAAGATAAGGGCTTATCTTAAGGGTTAGCATGTTCTCCTCTCAGCGTTAGGGATTCCCGGTTTGAATCCCAATCTGCGTGGAGTTTCCATGTTCTCCCCGTGACCGCGTGGGTTTCCTCCGGGTTCTCCAGTTTCCTCCCACAGTCCAAAAACATGGATCAAGTAAATTGGCTTCTCCATATTGTCCCATATAGAGTGTGTATGGTGTCTTGGGTGTATCTGCCCAGCGCCCGTAACGTTCTCCCCTGGATGGACATGGGGAACCCACCCCCCTCCCCCCGACCCTGATATAGGAAGATAATGGATGGATGGATGGATGGATGGATGGAAGACAAGATAAGCCTTTACTGGTCCCACAATGGCTGCACAGTGGTTTAGTGGTTAGCATGTTTGACTCTCAGCTCTGGGAATTCCAGGTTCAAATCTGTGTGGGGTTTCCATGTTCTCTCCGTGTTCGTGTGGGTTTCTTCTGGGTTCTCCAGTTTCCTCTCACAGTCCAAAAACATGGATTCAAGGTAAATTGAATACTTATAATTGCCCCATATAGAGTGTGTATGTCTGTGTGAGTGAGTGTGCCCAGTGATAGATTGGCTCCCTGTCCTGGGTGTATCTGCCAAGCGCCTGAAATGTTCTCCTCTGAATAGTCATGGGGAATAGGTGTGACCCTAGTAGAGGATTTAGTGGAAGATAATGAATGAATGGTCCCACCATATACCACATGCCATTAAACTGGCCATTGTGACATTTACAGTATTTAATTAACCTCATCTCAATTTCATGGACTGGAAAATGCCACCCATCCTTTCCTGCCTGGACATCACAACAGGCTTCCACCGTTAACTGGAACAGCTTCTATATTAGGCTTCATTAATCTTTAATCAGTTTTCAGACCCATGCAGATAAAAAAATTCTGAGCATGTTGGTCAGAAGTGATTTAAAGTAGATTTAAAAAAGACAATGGAAGACCAGCGGAGAAGATCCTGTTCCTCAGATCAGACTGATAGTTTAACACTGCTGAGCCCTAAACAAGGTCCTTACATACAAGCTGCAGGAAATGTATGATGCGCTGACCTTTGCTAAATGTACAATGTTCAAACCTGATCATCATCTGATCATCTGACCATCCCCTGCCTATTTTTCTTTACATCAGGTGTTGTGTTTTTCAGGAAGAGATGTGTTTTTAGTTGTTCTTAAAGATGCTAAGTGACTCCGCCTTACGAACAGAGTGTGGAAGACAGTTCCACCATTTAGCAGTGGTGAATGCTACAGAGTGAGAATTAGCACCACGTTGAGGTGGAATTAGAGCGAAGTGAATGAGTTGGAGTGTATTTTGGAAATATAGATAGGAGATAAGAGGAGACAGATCCAGAGATTGTCCTGTAGGCCAGAGTGAGGGCTGAGAGGTGAACATGCTAACCACTAAGCCACTGTGCCACCCTTGATAAATGTTGTAATTATCAGATAATAATCAGATTTTCCTCCCTCATTTTGGCAAGCACCCAAAATCTGATGTTTAATGTTTAAATGTTTAAAACATGTACTTCTTACTGCTTTGGAATGAATAAAACAAAAACAAAACAAAACAAAACAACAAAACTTTGGAATTGTTAATCTAACTGTGTTCTCTAAGCAGCTTCATTCCTGTGAGCTGTGGTTCTTCAGAGTTAGTTACATTTGTTGACCAATTTATAACAAAATTCTCATTGCATCTTTAAAACCACCAAAACATGACTTCAAATGTGTCACTGTTACATCAAAAACAAAGAAATAAGAAAATTATTTACAATCTCTCCATGAACTAAAGTATTATTGTGGCAGGAGTGCAGCAACAATGACGAGGGAAAGAAAGAGCCAACAGCAATGAACATTAATTAGAGGTAATTAATGCGCCTGCCAGCTGCTCAACTGATGTACTTATGCAGCCTTAATAAGCTGGAACATCTCATGCCGTGGAAAAAGAGAACATGAAGTTTATGTGATAAAGTTTGTAACGCTACAAAGAATGAAAATCTTACTTGAAAACCCCAGTAGAGGAGGTGAAGAGAAAAGTAAAAAAAAAAGTAGAACATGTCAGTGCTATATTTACCTCTGATACACATAACACTTTTCTGTTCATGCTGGAATCTCAGGAGACAGAGTGCTTTTCTTTTATTCAGCTTTTCACAATTTGGTCAGTAAGCATGAAATGGATATGAAAGACAACTTGAGAACAAAGAAGACTCACACAGACATTACAAGTAGACTGCAGACATACTAATAGCTGGGATGCCATAGCATGTGGCTGTCTTTATCTATCTATTTTCCTGCACATTGATGTTTCACCTTAAAATTGCTGGATAGTAGAGCTTAAATACGTAACTGAGAAGACTGTTAAACACAAGTCAGGGAGCATTTTCATACCCCAAGGAAGTGCTCTTTTAATCATGGTTTCACACACCACTTAATTTAAGTACAGTGCCCAGTACTATAATGTAGGGTCAGTTTAAAGCTTGGCATTTTTACTTGGCAAAAAAAAAAATCATTCAGCTCAGCATCTTAAAGTACTGAATTCAATCAAATGTGGATTTGTGAATAAAAGGCAGAGCCAGCGAAGCGGTTAATGTAACTGCTCTTACCTGCGGCTTGTGTATGTTAATTGTCTGTGTGTCTCAGCTGCAGCACTATATTAAGACAGTAAAGTTGTGGTGGTTAATAACCTGTGTCTACAGTTTGTTAGCCAGTCTAGAGATAAACTTAAAACATAGAGATAAACTAGTAAAAACATAATCATGATTTGGGTCTTTCACATTGTCTACTGTTTTTGACAAATTAAATATTACAAACCAGAGCTCATAATCCCAGCTAAACCCTCAAAACATCATGACCTGACCTTACAAATTGATGGCTTCAACATTCTCTCCGACCGACTTGGTCCGTAGCCCTGGTCAAATTTAATCAGGTCACTAAAACTGTCTGTTTTCTGATTTCTGACTTTCTGTACAACATCAGTAAGATCAAACCTTTCTTATCTGAACAGGCTTCTCAGCTGTTAGTCCAAGCCCTCTTCCTATCCTATCCCGGCTCGATTATTATTAGCTTGCCCAATCAGACCTCTACAACTGATTCAAAACTCTGCAGCCTGACTTGTGTTCAACCAGCCCAAGTGAACTCATGTCACTCCACTACTCCTCTTTCTCCATTGGCTCCCTTTAGCTGCTCTCATTCAGTACAAGTCACTGACTCTGATTTACTCAACACTCTCTGTATCTGTGCTCTCTTACCTTCAATTTATATTTCCAAAATAAACTCCAACTCATTCACTTCGCTCTTGTGATGAATGTTGCCTGGTGATTCCACCTTGCCTTGCCGTGGTGCTAATTCACCACTGCTAAATAGTGGAACAATCTTCCCAACTCTGTCAGGAAAGTGGAGTCATCTATCATCTTTAAGAAACAACTAAAAAATAAAAACACATCTCTTTTACAAAACACAGTAGCATGCAGAATCATTATCACACATGAACTTTCACCACAGTCATGCTTTTAAACTTATTTTGATGGAAAGAGATGGAAAGTAGAAAGAAAATCTCATTATGTTTTACTGAGAGGTTCTTTAATGCCTTGTAAATTATGTGTTGTAAATTATGTGTTGTAAATTATGTGTTGTGACCTGAAAACTATTTAAATGCAGTGCGATAAAATATAATACACTAATATACCAGCCACTTATAACAGTTTAACTTCATTGTTTTCATTTATTAATTCTTTTTCATAATTATAGGTAGTAAAATTTGATTTCAACATCCGATCATTTTTTATCGCCTTGCCATTTTTAATTATTGAATTTTTTTCAGTCCAAGAATAATGATCCCCTAATGGGAACAGGCAAAAAATGAAGAAATTCTTTCAGTCACTGAGGTGTAAAAAAAACTCCAGCAGCACTGCTGTTTCTGATCCACTCATAGTTCAACACACAACAGACCATGTTAGTGTCACTGCGGTTCTAGTAATCATTCATTACCACTTTATACATTCTATGTGGGGGTCCTGAGTAAACAGGGCTAGCAAAATATACAGGGAAACACACTACAGCTAACAGTAACTGTAGAACTACATCTGTATGGTAAGTTCAATTGATTTAAAGGATAATGACTGTAGAAACAATGAACTGTGGCTAAGGAAATGCATGTAAAAATACATTTGGAGCATATAATTTTTTTGTTTAAACACTTTATTTAAGTAGGGTTTCAATATACAAAGGAAACTCAAATGAGATGTTTGCCTGAAACTGCAGCTACAACTGAACTTTCACACTCCATAGAGCAGTGTGGTTGCATCCTTCTGAAGCAGCAATAAAAAATCTGGTTATAATTGGCCTTATTTCTAGCTTCTATTTAACATTTATTCTTCTGACAGGCACTGTGGTGCAGTGCATGTAGTTTCGAGGTCATAAGAATTGATTTACATAAGTGACTTACATAACTTTTTATCTTTATTATTAAAATTCTTCAGCAGATCTGGTATAATTAGTGGCCAACTGTAGCCTTAATATGAATACACTTAATACTAAAAACCCCCTCGAGGGTACTACTGAATGCAAAGAAAGTGGCCAATAAGCTGTTCAACTATAAATATGTCATCTATATAAACATAAATTACACGTTTCATACATTCCACTATGAGGGAACAAGACACGCTTGTGGAGTGGTTAATAGTATTACATCACAGAATGTGATTTTCGCTGTAGGAGCTTTGCATGTTCTCCCAATATCTGCATAGGTTTTGCTTAAGATTTATTTTTATAGATTAAAAGTGAGTGTATGAAAAAGGACTTGCTTTAAATGCATGTGTGAGTCTGCCATGACGTTACTGGTAACCTATTCTGCTTATCTTAATGGCATTCTCTCTATGATCACTTGAACAGGCTCCAGCAACCCATAGACCCTGTTTAGAATAATTGGATATGAAGAAGATTAAAATGATTGAACACATCACATCTGCAGCTGCAAGGAAAGGTCAATACATCAGACTGTGATTTAAAAAAAGAAAGGGCTGAATGTTGAAATGCTGTTCAGAAATTGCAGGTATGTGGTAAAAAGGTCTATGCTTCCAACAAAACGAAACAACTTTTTCGTTTTCAGCACATCTGGTGTAAATCTAAAGGTGGAAGACTTCTGTTCTCTCACCACCTACACCGGGTCTAGGGGTTCCCTCAGAACAGAGCTGGCCTTCCTAATAAGTTTGTCCAGTCTGTTCCTGTCTGCATTTATGACGCTGCAGCCCCAGCCCACCACTCCACAAAATATGGCTGAAGCACCACAGTGTCAAAACAGGTCTTGATGAGGGCATGGTAGCTCAGTGGTTAGGGCGTTGGGCTGTCAATCGGAAGGTTGGTGGTTCAATTGCCAGGTCCCAAGTTACCAGTGTGGGTCCTTGAGCAAGGCCCTTAACCCTCATTGCTCCAGGGATGTTGTGATTAGCCCTGTGCTCACCTTGTAAGTCGCTTTGGATAAAAGTGTCTGCTAAATGACCAAATATAAATGTAAATGTATGAAGAGTGCCCCCCCCCCCAACCTAAAAGACCTTAATGTCCTCAGCAGATTTTTTTATAAAGTGCAGTGGCATTGTCCGACCAGTCTAGTGTAGTATTAAGGTGAACACCCAGGTACTTATAAGAGTCCACCATGTCAATGTCCCTGGATATTCACCGGTGTTGGGGGAGGGTGGTTATATATACTGTATATATAACAGCACTTCTTTTTTATTCTTTTTTTAGGGTTGGGATCATGTTTTAATCTGAATTATTATTTACATTATAATTATAGTTTAATAATATTAAACTATAAACCACAATTAATATTTTTCATGTTAATGGTTAATAATTCTTATTGTTTTAATGCCAATTTTCCAACAAAGTTGCACACACTAACAATCCACATGCTTCACATATTAAAAGACAGGCAGAGATGGCCTATGCCACTTAGTGCCCTAAGCTGGAACCATTTGCATCATTAATTTAATATTGAGATGCTGAGGAGTGAACATGATTAGTGGATCCTTAATTCATTTAGTATTTTCTGCCTAATCCTCTACTGGGGTCACGGGGGGTGGTGGGTGTCGTGGTCCCATGCCCATCCAGGGGAGAACGTTTTGGGCGCTGGGCAGATAGACCCAGGACAGGGCGACAATCTATCGCTGGGCACACACTCACTCACAAAGACACACACTATATGGGGCAATTTGGAGAATTCAATTAACTTGATCCATGTTTTTGGACTGTGGGAGGAAACCGGAAAACCCGAGGAAACCCACGTGGACACATGGAGAACATGGAAACTCCACCAAGATGGGGATTCGAACCAGGAATCCCTAGTGCTGAGAGGCGAACATGCTAACCACTAAGACATTACAATATATATTATAAAATATGTATTATTGCACCATACGCCGCTCGCGCCTAGTGAGCGCTTCTCTGGCACCGACTACGCAGGGAATAAAGCGTACGTCGGTCCACGGAAACGCTCCCACGAGTACGACCTGCGCGGAAGTAGTATGCAGCGCCGTACCGTGGTTGAGCGCGGAAGGAGAGTCCAGAAAAACACCAGGATAAATTCCAAAACCGAATTTATTAAAAAACTGGTGATGGAACATCAACAGAAAGGGGGGAACAAAACGAACAAACTAACATTTGGGTAGGATAACCACAAAACAAAGACGTGCACCAAAATGCTGAAAAACGGAAACTAAATAACAAACCAACTAATCACGTGAACAAAACAAACCAATCACCCAGCTGAGATAATAAAGAACACAAACGAGGGACAGGTGCCCCAGGCACCTGTAACATACCCCCACCCCAAGGGTCGCGCAAAAAGGAAAGCGACCCAACAAAAAAATAAATATAAAATAATAATAACAATAACAAGTTCATGCAAAAAGAAAAAGGGGGGGGGGAGGTCCCTCTGGCTGTGAAGCCTGCTGGCTGCCCCCTGCTGACAGCGTGGAGCACGTCATCTCGCTGCGGGGGCGCGGCTCGACGCCCTCTTGCTGCGAGGCGGGGATAGCGCCTCTGGTGTCCGGAGTCTGGGGCTGGCGGACCCTGGTGCTCGGAGTCGGCGATGGAGTGGTCCCTGGCGCCCAGACTCGGCAATCGGCAGTCCCTGGTGCTCGGCTTTGTCAGCGGTGCAGCCCCTGGGTTCGGACAACGATTCGGGCGCTGGGCAGATACACCCAGGGCAGGATGCCAATCTATCTCTGGGCACACTCTCTCACACAGAAATTCACACATAATCAAACACGATATGGGGCAGTTTGGAGCATTCAATTTACCTTGAAATTCCACCCAGTTTGGGATTTGAACCTGTAATCCCCAGCGCTGAGAGGCAAACATGCTAACCACTTAGCCACCAAAAAAGAGAATATTTTAGTTAAAATAAGCATGGTGGCTTAGTGGTTGACACGTTCGGTTCTCCATTTTCCTCCAACAGTCCAAAAGCATGAATTTAAAGTAAATTGAATGCTCTTAACTGTTCTATATAGTTTGTGTGTTCGTCTGTGTAAGTGAGTGTGCCCAGCGATAGATTGGTGCTCTCTGCGCTGGGTGTATCTTATATTTCTGGAAGCCAGCTCAAATCTATTTTAGGTTAAGACAACGTTCAAATAAAGCACTAGATGGATCTAACTAAAATGGACAACCACAGTCCTTATGATTTAACTCTTGTAATACGGTGTGCAGATGGTTTGTATGGTCATACGCTTCTTCCGAATTGTTCCCATTAATGAAGCTTAAAGGCATGGAATTAGGGTGGTGCAGGACTACAACACTTATTGTGTCTAATGGTCAGATGTACAAAACTAGTTTAAATGTGCAGAAGCAGGAAGCCCACACCCATCATCACATAACTCATACAATTAGTTTTATGTTCATGTCTCTAGTTTGAAATATCTCTCATTACACAGTCAAACATAAATGACAGGGGTGTAACTGCGCTGTTCACTTTTCGCATGAGTCATTACCAAGTAGGAGGCTGATTTTAGAACCACAGAATGTGAGTCAGAGTAAAAGGGCTTTTCACGTCAAGCTGTGTTTATGTTCTGTCCTCATTAGCTAATGTTCGGAGAAACTTCTCTTAGACTGCACATTAATGAAAGGTTATGGTGACTTTACCCATCAAATCTAGATTCCATTAGCTTTATGTTAACTTTTGGAATTCTTATGACTAAAGCATCTATTTTTGCTTATACAACACTTGCACTTAAAAATGAATTTAAAACACTTAATACATTTAGGAGTTTGACTTTTGGATTCAAGTTATTTTCTCATTTTGAGATTGTTAGTAGTTTGAAACTGGGGTGTGTAAAATTATTGCATGAGATAAAAAGTCAGTTAGTGTACAAAATATAGAATAGAATAATAATAATAAAAAAAAAAAAAAAAAAAAAAAAAAAAAAATATATATATATATATATATATATATATATATATATATAAAGAAAAAAAAAAAAAAAAAATATATATATATATATATATATATAATTTTTTTTTAGCCTCTTACCATCCGGTACATGTCACAGGAGCCTCCGCTCCCGTACCAGCAGACTCAGGAAAAGTTTTTTTTCCTGAGGTGGTTATCCTCCTGAACGCTGCACATACAATATAATTGCTCTTTTGCACAACTACTTCTCTGCACCTTATATCACCTATATCATGTTCATACTATGTTATACCATGTATATATTATGCCCATATTATGTATATATCACATATATAGTATGCTCATGTCATATCATGTTCATGTTCATCAATGTACATGTTCATGTAAATACTTCACCTTTCCATGCACCAGTCACTGTTACTACTGCACTTTATGTAAATAATGTATATATTGCACTTCTGGTTAGATGCTTACTATATTTCATTGGCCCTGTACTTGTACTCTGCACAATGACAATAAAGTTGAATCTAATCTAATCTAATCTAATCTAATCTAATCTAATCTAATCTAATCTAATCTAATCTATAATTTTTTGTAATCTGAGTTTGAAGCTGTAACTAGAAAGCATTGCAAGCAAACTCCACTCAAGCTTGATGCAACAAATGGCCACAACAAATACATCCAAGCTTTTAAATCACAAACGTCTTTCGAATTCGTGTTGAAGTTGTGGTAGCTCAGTGGTTAGGGTGTTGGTCTATCAATCTGAAGGTTGTGATTTCATATCCCAGGTACACTGACATTACATTGACATGGACTTGAGCAAGACCCTTAACCCTCACTGTTCCAGGTTGCTGTATAAACCCTGTGTTCTAATTCAAATTGTAAGTTGGATAAAATGACCTAATGTGCTTAAGGCAGTCTTGAAAACATATTGTAACATATTCAGTGGTGTTGCCTCCTGGTGAATAATGACACAGTTTTAAAATTAAGCATGCTATGCTACAAAAAAACAAAACAAAACCAAAAAAAGCACATGGCTCATTTACTGCAAGCATTATAAAACCATTACATAACACAAAAAGTACAAAGAGCTTTTATGTGTTATGACTTGGTTTCTATTGGAAAACTTTCATACTCCTGGAATTATTACATGGCCAATGTTCTAGCCAAACAGTGTCCACTTGATGATGCACCCTGATAATCTTACCTCAATCTCTCCACACAACCCATCCCAATGGTCTGCAATGAGTCCAAACAGCCTCGCCACCATAACTTCCTCAGCAGGCAATGAAAGCTTAGAAACTGACCTCATACCCACTCTATGTCTATAATGTCCTCAGTTTTCCTAGGCACATGGTGCCTTGAAGCCACTAGGGGGTAATGCTGATGCATGTGTAATATGCCCCATGGGCAGGACACAGGGTTGCCAGAGCAACACACCAAGCATGGCAGAAAAAAAGCATACTGGCCACTCATAAAACAGAAAGGTATCAGACTTCATGAAAGGTTGCATATTGTGCTGCAATTTCAACCATCAAACCCACTCCATGGAGCCCAATTGCAAAGGAGTGAGTTGAGATTATCATGCTCAGACCTCCAAATTGGCTGGGTAGAAAAAGTCTTTCTCTATGGTCACCTGTGCTTTTCCCAAGGTGGAATGTCTGCGTACTGTAAATGACATGGCACAACTGCTTTCAGATTTTCTTCAGATTAAAATTACCCACCTGCATGGATTAAAGCACACATTTTATGGTAGAGTTAATGCTCCAGCTATGGCATTAACTGAGTATAAAGGCCAGATCCCATGTTCATTACTGACCACAATCCTTAGAGTTATTCATTCATTCATTATCTTCCACTTTATCCTCTATTAGGGTCGTGGTGGGGTTCCCCATGCCCATCCAGGGGAGAACGTCTCGGGCGCTGGGCAGATGCACCCAGGACAGGGCGCCAATCTATTGCTGGGTACACACTCACTCACACAAACACACTCTATAAATGTGCAATTTGGAGAACTCAATTGACTTGATACATGGTTTTGGACTGTGGGAGGAAACCAGAGAACCCGGAGGAAACCCACACGGACACGGGGAGAACATGGAAACTCCACCCAGATGGCGATTCGAACCGGGAATCCCTAGAGCTGAGAGGCAAACGTACTAACCACTAAGCCACCGTGCTGCCCTCCTCAGAGTTAGGTTTTATAAAATAAAAAGAAATGGATGGAGGGATAGATAGACACATGGATGGATGGATCCGAAAGGAAAATTTAGAGCAACCAGCAGCTGTATGATATTGCACAAGTTAAACAAATTAAGCAACAACTTCAGAATAGAGATATAGAAACTAAATGTACAAAGTGTAAGATTTAGATGAAGGTATCAAATTATAAATAGATTTTAAAACGGTATCTAAGTATATGACCTTATAAATAATAGTATGTAATAAAGTATATAATATTATATCAAACAATCCATTTATTTTTGTGCTGTGCTGTGAAGTTAAACAGCAAAACAATAATTATCAAATGTAAAAAGTTATGTATTATTTTTAATCTGAAGGATGAGTTAGTAATTATAATAAGTGTTTATGTCTGTGTGTGTGTGTGTGTGTGTGTGTGTGTGTCCTTGTCAAATCTTATCATAATATGTATAATGCTATTCAGCATGAAGGACACATTTCAGCCTATCAAATCACGAGCAAATGAAATAGCACAATCCCTGTGTGTGTGTGTTTGTGTGTGTGTTAGAGCTCACACGTTTCAACACTGGCCTCCGGCTGAGTGCCCACACTGCAGGAGTATTGGATGAAAGGAAAGAAGGACAAATGGACCTCGGCAGAACCTTTGCTGTCATCACAAATGCAAAGAGCTTTTATTATCTTGACTTGTCAAACATTTAGCATTTAAACCCAGGTTTAGTCATTTTAAATGTTAACTTTTTAAAAATATTTTATTATTATTTTCTTATGTTAAATGTTGTATAAATGTGGTAAATGCATGATGGTTTTTGAATGCAGTTGTGTAAACAACCATTTGGCAGGTAGATTGGTAAGATTCTACTCTTAGAAGTTCCGACATCACCAACAGGAGTCTAATTCACTTTACCTTTTGATAAACATATCATGTATTATTTAGGTGATGGATGATTCTCAGTGTCCCTACTGTGACACTGACATGGTCATCATGTGTTAGTTTGTGTTGTATTGTATAATGGTTCAGATGCAGTAGGATAATTGACATTTTGAACACTTCATTGTCAATGCTGTATTTATTAATTAAATGGTGTGCTTTATCAGCTCTAACTGCTTTTCTTATCTGTTTTTTATTTGGTCACCAAAAAAGTGTTATCAGCTCTTTATCCATGGCTCTGCCAGAGTACTGCGGCTATGACGATTACTGGATAGAAGCAGGTTTTCTATTATGCTGGTGGCGTTGCAGTCCTGCAGGATGGCCTCGAAGGACTTCACAGTCCTTCAGTTCTTTCAATTGTTAAATATGAACATCTGGTTACTACACAATCTGTACATGGCTGTCCTACACTGTTGATGCTGCCCGACCACTCAAGGAGGATGAGTCCTGCACTGAGCCTTGGTCCTCCCAAGGTTTCTTCCTTAAAATAACAACATAACAGAGATTTATCTCACTGTTGGTTTGGCTTGCTGTTTGGGGTTTCAGGCTTTTAACACTGTAATGCTGCTTTGTGTCAATGTACTATTATAAAAAAAAACACTATGCAAATATATAAATTGAACTTGAACTGCTGGGCTAAGAATAATCAACCAACCAAAAATATCCAGATTTCTGCAGCCGTTGTTCTATGAGCACTCTGAAGGATTATAGTCCTGTGCTGCAACAAATTATTTACAGTCTCTGATTTTACAACAATGGGGTGAAACAATGAGGTTGATGTATCTAATGACATGCACTCCAGCAGCACTGCTGTGTCTGATCCATTTGTTTCACACTAAAACACCGCCTCAATGTCAGTATCATTGCTGAAAAATCACTTGCCTCACAAATATATGTGTTCTGTGAGGGTCCAGATTATTTAATAACAGAATAAAGACAACAAATTATGCAGAAAAACAGATGGACTACAGTCTGCGATTGTAAAATCCCAAATTCATGTGAATCTGTAAATACACCTGTGCAGGTCATGGAAATAACAACCAGGTGTTTGAGTAGTACATGTAATAAATTGACAACTATATTTTCCCTTTTTACAGTTTTTTACAATATTAATACCCCCCACCACCACCACCACCACCAGTGCCTTTCATGTTTGTTGGCTCACAACCTGTAATTAAAATGGACCATTTAGGGGTGCATCAATTAATTTAAAGAATAAGCTTACAACTTCAAAAAAGAATTTAATTGAAAAGAAAACAACACTCTACAGTCTTTTTATGTTCCCATAAATATAAGTGGAAGTAATGATGCAATAAGGTGTAGATATCTGTTGTCCCTAATAAAAAGTCCAGACAGTATATGTTTCTAATACTTTTATTGGAAAGTGGGACCTTGGGAAAGTTGTACCATGCTTTAGAACACCATTTGCTTTCATTTTAACATAATACATGTTTCTAAAGCTTTTTTTCTCTAGCCAACAAAATCATGGCAGTGTAGCACTGCACTGTTTGCAGCTTTACAATGGTATAAACTGCCCCCAAAGAGCAGCCAAAATTACAAGAGGGTAAAGTTTGCTATTTCACACAAAATATTGACACTAATGGGCACAAATTCCTATTAGTAATTACATCATCTGGCAGTAAACATTGGCATCTGGTAAAAGAAATCTGTAAATACACCTGGGCAGGTCATGGAAATAACAACCAGGTGTTTGAGTAGTACATGTAATACATTTTTTACATGCCTTTTGATATAGTGAATGTTGAGAAAGAACTCAGCACTGACCTCAACAGTGTTTCTAACAGGGAGAGTAACAAAGTAGCTGTATTACTTTAATGTTGTTGTTGTATAATTTTGTCCATATGTGGATTTGTAAAATGACGTATTGAGAGTGTAATTATCAACTAGGTGATCATTCGGCGGCACGGTGGCTTAGAGGTTAGCATGTTCGCCTCTCAGCGCTAAGGATTCCCGGTTCGAATTCCAATTTGGGTAGAGTTTCCATGTTCTCCCTGTGTCCGTGTGGGTTTCCTCTGGGTTCTCTGGTTTCCTCCCACAGTCCAAAACCATGGATCAAGTCAATTGAATTCTCCAAATTGCTCCATAGATTGTGTCTGTGTGAGTGAGTGTATGCCCAGAGATAGATTGTCCCTGTCCCTGTCCCTGTCCTGGGTGTATCTGCCCAGTGCCCGAGACATTCTGCCCTGGATGGGCCTGGATGGGCGCAACCCTAATAGAGGATAAAGCGGAAGATAATGGATGGATGGATAATAAAGTTTACGTCAAAGGTTTTTACAATGTTTTTTGCATTGGATGGAGAAGGAGCAAAGATTTGGAAAGGGTATTTATATATCGTTTAGTATATTTACCGTGCCACCCATGCTTTATTATAAAATTGGTAAAATTAGGATGAGCCGTTTGTTCAGCCGTGACATTATTAATAATAATGCACACCTCTGACCACTTCATATTCGTATTAATGAGTGATATACTATACATTATTTTCCCAATTGTTTTTACTAAACTGTGTTCTGTAATTTGGCCACTTGATGGCATTATTTGATTGTTATGGAACCGGAAACCCATTACTCAGCAATCACCTATTTGTTAATGATTGTGCTTCCAATAATCAATTTATGATTTAAACATTTTTTTATCAGTACTACCAACTCAACCTGCTTCAAGAGGCACAGAGGACTTCAGACAGCGGGGACTCCAGCAAGCACTGCCACTCCAGCCCCCAGACCAGCCTCCACGCTGACCAAAACGGGACCGCTGGATGACGACAAAGTGTATCTTATACTGTTTGAGGGGTCCACCGAGGCTTGGAGACACCAACATGCTTGCTACCACTACTGTCAAAGCGCAGATTGCTACTCAGTACCTTTCCCCGGGCCAGCATACTGGAGTACCTCAATGAAAGAATAAGTACCCCAATCAGAATAGGTGCCCGAATTCAGCTGGCCTCAACAGCTTTGTGATGCCGGTTGGAGGTGGCTGCAGTGCGAGTTAAGAGACTGCACAACACAGAGCAGAGGTACGCCATTATGCATAATCCAGCCTCCTCCAACCACCTTGTATTGTGGCACAGGAGGAGTGATAATTAGATACCACAGACAGGTGATACCATTTACCTGATCTGCATCTTAAAACTGTCTCCCGTCCACAGTCTCAGTCTGAAAAATAGGGGCCACTTTTTTGAGAAATGACAATTTTACTTTCAACCACCATTTCACATTTATAAACAATTAATACCTTTAATCAACTTTTCATATTCAGATGGCAAACCACAAATCTGATCTTTTTGCACAAATAATCCTGTTTCACTTTGAGGTAAACCCATGCACTTGGCAAAATCATCACCCTTTTTAAATCCATCACCTCTTAAATCTAAAATTCTAAAGCTGAAATTTAAAGCTCATCAGTAGTGTCCCATCTGTGAGGTTAAACCCATATGATCTGGAAGGCTTCATTTAAATTCAGAACTGTCTTTTTTCCACCCTTTTTGATGGAAATATATTTAGTCGGCATTTGGGAGGATGTTTCAAACATGTGGCTGTGTTCTAACAGAAGCCACAGATGCGCAGGGTTTTCATTCCCAGTTAATAAAGCACACTATTTGTGTGTGTGAGATAGAGATAGAGAGAGGGCACGGAGGTTCAGTCTTAAAGAGTTTAGTAAGGACACTTGCAAGCTTGATTATATAGTTGTGTTCAGAACACTTTAGAACACTTCATAAGTATGTGGAATTAAATGCAATGCAAACTAAACCTTGAATACTTTCACATTTAGGAGATATAAGTAAAGGCTCATTTGAGCAATTTGTTTATCATTGTTAAAGAAACCTTGACAGGGTAATGCATGACCCGACCAAAGTTAAAGATAAACTACAGTTTTTGTTAAATTCTGTAGTTAGAATGAATCCATAGTTATTTAAACTGTTAAACCTTTACAATTCATGTTAATCTGTGAGACAAGATAGACATAGATTATTTGGAAAAGCAGATGCTGACATTTCTGTCAGCCTCCATCTTTATCCACCTTGTCAAGTACCTTGCCAAAGGGTGCTTGAAATAGTCTCTCTGACTAGTTGTGGATTTTTTTCACCAGTGTAACCAGAGATATAACAATAGAAATTGGTTAAAAAAAAGTGTAATATTTATTAATTTACAATTAATAAAACAAAATAAATACAATCAGTATTTTCTAAACCACAAAGTGTTTGTTACAGATTCTTCCACCCTTTTCTTCCTCCCACTGCTCCTACTATGTCATGTTCTCTTTCTTTTAATTATCAGTTGTACCTGATCCTTACCTCTCTCTTCCTCACTCCAGAATATATTGACCTTCTCTTTTATCATCACCATGATTAAGATATTGACACTGTCTACCTTCACTCATTGCTTCTTGAGAGATAAGGAGATAATTTCTTATATTCAGTTTTGATCATTTCTTAGTATTCCTCTTAAAGATAGCTTGCAGTCTTTTATCTGCTGCTTTGAACCCTTTTAGAAGACTGATGTGCTGAGATTGTCGGTTTACCCTTTGTGGTTTCTTGAAGTATCTATATAACTTATTTTACACATCTCTGTGTCTAGATGTTGTCATATACAAAAGGTTTTAAGTTACTGTTTTTATTAATAGCTTTTATCTGAGTGTGTCTCATCCTCCTATTATTCTGATATGAATGCCTGACAGAATTCTAACCTAGACGTGGAGATGGCATTTACGTTTCAAAAACCACAGAACTGACTGATAACCGCACTTTCAAGTGGTGTTGGTTTTACTGGAAAGATGAGTTTCCCGTGAGGAAGTACCCCCTCTGAAGTCAGAAGCTATTTAGATACATCAAAACTATCAATGCAGCCCAAACTGGCCAAGTAGTGAGGTAAACGCTATTTCCAAGATGGCTGAACAGTTAATCAACATAAGATATCAAGTAATAACATACAATGTATAGGTTAATTCTTATAAAAACATAATTTTTTGCAACATCTACAATGATGCACACGTTATTTTGCAATATTTGGGTGCAAAAACATTTTATTGGCCATACGATGTAACAAAGAATGTATCTATGTTTTTAAATTTTTTTTTTTACTTCCAATACAAACCACATGAACATGTTTACATCTGGCACACAAGTTTCATCTTGGAGAAACCTACCACCCATAAGTCCATTCTTCACCAGATTCAGAGTGGATCAGTGACAAGTGGTTTTAGAAGGTATTATTGAAGATGTGGTCTGCTTACTTAAATATAACCTGCTTATGTAACAAATTCATATACATATATGCCACAGTTTTAAAGTAGATATAGTAATGTGAGGTAGTTTAGTATAAGTTTTATATTTTATATCATGTATCCTTTATGTGCATTTGTCATATCATATTATACAAGTTGTCATTATGTTTTATAAGCACTTCCTTCTCTCCTCTAGCTGATCTTGGCATCTGGCCAAAATATGTTTTTGCTTAGTTACCGTTTTGAGGAAACAAGATTCGATATTGGTTCTGAGAAATCATATGGAATGTCTGGTTTCACTTGTCTGTACACGTCACCACATCAAAAACAATCTGATTTCTGTGACCACGTCAAATTAATTGAAGCCTATTTGTTTTTCTTCTCTGTACCTATATCTACCAGCTGTTACCTGTAATAAATGAAGTATTGAGAATCAAAATTTGGGCTCTCAGTTTTTCCCAAGCGACCCATTGGCATTCAGTGGGCTCCAGCATCAGAACAGAAGGGAGCGCTCTGCTCAGCTGAACCTGACTGAGAGATCGAAAAATCCAACAGTGATCATGGGATTAAATAAGACATTATTTCTCTTCATCCTGATTCCTGTAAAAGTATCATCTTTTAGTTTAAGCATTTAAAAAATAATCAGTCACAACCACCACACAGAAATGGACAGAAAATAGTGTTAGTAGTAGTAATCTTTTTAAATTTGTGGGGCTCTGTCAGCAATTGGGCCACCTGAAAGTGAACCAATACCAGACCAGAGGTTCACAGTTATGATAGGTTTCTTGAGTAACAAAATATGTTTTCGCATATTTGTCATAAAGATGCAGATGTTTGTGAGTTGTAGTGGCTAAAATTAAGGTATTAATCTATATAGCCCTGTCTGACTAAATTAATTTTTCACAGTCCTCAACTGTGCAAAGCTTCTCAAGTGCTAGTTTACAGCCATTGCATTATTCATCAACTTTGCTTTCTACTCAACCACCAAGCAAGCCTACACAGGTGAAACGATCACTGTAGCAATGAATGAAAGTGATGTAAATGTCAGTTTGTCTATATTGTAATGTTACTTAGCATTCCTTTGCCTGCTGTATGCTGTGAACCATGTACTATGTGCACCCCCCAACAGACTGCGTCTGCATCTTTGTTCTTTCAGTTCCACTTCTTTTATTGTTGCTGTTTCAAATGTGTGGTGTCTTGCTTTTTGTCTATGATTTCAGTGATTTAGAAAGTTCTACAAATATACCCAAGTCCCACAACCCTAGTTCTGTATAAAACTAGTAGAACCTGCCTGAGAATTCATTTATTGATAGTTGTCAATGTCTTAGGCCTTGTCAATCACTGGTCCTTTTTTACTACCAAACAGGGCTGGATTTCCCGAAAGCGAACGTTCTTAGCGAGTTACGAACAACTTTAAGAACGACGTAACTTTAAGAACGCGAATTTTACGGCGCTTTCCCAAAAGCCTTCTTAAGTCTCCTAGACTAAGAGAGACTTTTAAGTCAT
This sequence comes from Corydoras sp. C115, assembly GCA_019802505.1. Classification (NCBI taxonomy): domain Eukaryota; kingdom Metazoa; phylum Chordata; class Actinopteri; order Siluriformes; family Callichthyidae; genus Corydoras; species Corydoras sp. C115. The sequence continues at coordinate 6,698,728 of JAFMOC010000012.1, forward strand.
TCTTTGTAGACTCCGCCCCTGAAAAGGCACCGTCAGTCGAAAACTGAATCACAGATTACCACATAATCTCTCATTAAAATGCACAAAAAATAATTTAGAAAATATAAAAAAAACTATATAAACAATAAATAATCATATTTAAATTAGGCTACTGTTACAAAAAGCGGGAAACAACCAATTTTTGACCAATTGCTTACCAAGCAAGCTTATCAATGGGTGCACTTTTAACCTGAATGCATTATACAGTGGCATGGCAAACCAACAGTGTAATATACACTTTTCTGAAAGCAAACTAAATAAGATGCTTGATTAAGTAGAACAAAAAGACAAATTATTTCCATTATTACATTATTTTCCAAAACACGAGATCCACCAACAAAGAAGAGTTCCACCAACAAAGAAGAAAGTGGAGGATGTATCACAAACTATCAGTGCTTACAATTCAACTAATAGATCAGACAACTGTATTTGCTGTCTTCACTCTCTTCATTCTCACATTCTTCATCAGGAAGATTTAAGCCAGCCCCAAATGCAATGTTGTGTTGTGCTGGTGAAAACCTAAATCCCCGTGATATATATATATATATATATATATATATATATATATATATATATATATATATATATATATATTTTTTTTTTTTTTTTTTTTAATTTTTATATATCCTCAGGCGGCACGGTGGCTTAGTGGTTAGCACGTTCGCCTCTCAGCGCTAGGGATTCCCGGTTCGAATCCCCATCTGGGTGGAGTTTCCATGTTCTCCCCGTGTCCGCGTGGGTTTCCTCCGGGTTCTCCGGTTTCCTCCCACAGTCCAAAAACATGGATCAAGTTAATTGAGTTCTCTAAATTGCCCCATATAGAGTGTGCTTGAGTGTGTGAGTGTGTACCCAGCGATGGATTGGCGCCCTGTCCTGGGTCTGTCTGCCCAGCGCCCGAGACGTTCTCCCCTGGATGGGCATGGGGAACCCCACCGCGACCCTAATAGAGGATAAAGCGGGAGATAATGAATGAATGAATGAATATATATCCTCATCTTGGTGGCATTTCCATGTACTCCCCATGTCCGTGTGGGCTTTCTCTGGTTTCCTCCCACAGTCCAAAAAAACATGGATCAAGTCAATTGAGTTCTCCAAATTGCCCCATATAGAGTGTGTTTGTGTGAGTGAGTGGGTGCCCATCGATGGATTGGTGCCCTGTCCTGGGTGTACCAGCGCCCGAGTTCTCCCCTGGATGAATTCCAGGTGATAATATTAGTGCTTATTTTATTTCTGTGCGATTTAAACAACCAGTGCATCTGTGAGTCTTTGCCAGTTACGAACTTCTTAGTGAGTTACGAGTGGGTCTGAGCACTCGTAAGTTACAAGTGATTTTAAGAACGACTTAAGTTACGCATGCATTCGGGAAAGGCTCGTAAATTTAAGAACATTCTTAAGTACGAAGTTACGAAGTACTTAGCGCTACGACACTTTTGGGAATTCCAGCCCAGAGCACATTTTCTGAACAAATCTTTGTTCTTGTCATTAGATCTCCTACTTCTCAATGATTTTAGATTTGTCCTGGTAGCATTTACATAATTGTCCTCGCATGATACACAATAATTACCTGGTCTCCCTCCTGTTTTAAAAGCTGCATTTTGCAGCTTGCTGCTATCAGCTTTCAGATTGAGTTCATAATTACGCTTAATTTGTTGACACAAGAGAAAAACACCACCCTACTGACCAATAGATCATATAGCTGCCATTGAGCTCAAAAAAATTGTTTCAGCTTTCAATAAAACATCCCTTCTCAAAACCAGAATGACCCATCTAAATTTTCAGTGTCTTATTTTTTGTGGCTAAAGAAAGGCCAAAAATGTTCATCAAATCTGACCATTGACTATAAAGAGTTACTACCTCCTACCCCCGGTTACTAGATTTTATTTGATAGATTTTATTTTGCTAAACTAGAATTTTGCAGTGCTTAAATTGTTCTGTATTTGTAAATGTGATGATTGGAAGACAGCCATCAGTACTGCACCTTGGGACACTTTAAGTCCTAGTAATGACCGTACATCTTAAAACACCCTGGTCATCAAGATGATAGTTCAAACAAAAAAAGTTTCTACACAGCTTCAAAGCCATGCTTTCTTAGCACCTAGCTACACCTAGCCCCAACACTTAAAAACTGTCAAGCTCCAAGCAGAACTGTGGAATTGCTGAACACTAATATTTGCCCATTTAGCTAGCACTACAGCAATGATGTCAATGGCTTGTGGGCACCACTCATTCTTGTTAGGCTATTTACTATTTCCATCAAGTACAGTATTCTTTTCCTAATGGGAAGTTTTTTTTGGGAACACAACAAAGCCGCCTTTCGGAAGCTGTATAAAATTGTTTCTGTCTGATGTTCATTACATTAAAGGTCAAAAGGACATTTTCAATGTGTATTTTGTTATTCAGATTTTATTGCAACATTAACCATTTTATTCATATTTCTGAGTTGAATGAATTAAATAAAAGTCATTTTTATGTAGTATTCTGTATACATATAAGAAAGGTTTGATTTTATGAAACTTTGATATTGAAACTCTACATTGCAGATTAAAATAACAAGATATTGTTCTTCTAGATCAGTACTTACCAACCTTTTCTGATACAAGATCACCTTTTAAAATCTAAACAAATCAAAGATCTTAAATAAAAAGCCCTATGCTACTTAAAATAACATGCATGTTCCCTTAGCCTCTAATGACATAAAATTAAACTTTAACTTTCTTTAAATGATTACTGGCCAGAATTCACAAAAGGTTTGGAAATGTCTTCTGATAGTGACTTCACTCTTCTTACTACAGTTGCTGGTCCAAGCGACATATTACTTATGGCTGTTCTGATTTTATCTTTATTTTTAAAGTCTCTGAATATTGAATCTGCCACAACCACCATTACTTCTTTGATTTTTTTGTGCTTTCCTAGCAAATGGCAAACGATTTAGCAAACCATCGTAGTGTTGAACAATTTAATGTAACTATTTACACTATATATATATATATATATATATATATATATATATATATATATATATATATATATATATATATATAGCGATCAGTTTGCATGGTCTTGGAGATCGACCTGTTGATATCGATCGAATGGTTGGTGACCACTGTTTAAGATGAACTGAATCTTAAACTGAAGATATTGAAACTGAAAATATTATTTATTGTAATATTGTAATATTCCACGTTATATATAAAAGACCATACAGTTTAATAATTAATCAGTTCAGAAAAAAAAATATATATAAAAGTAAAGAGATAAAGAAGAAACTTCTAATACACTGTTTCTGCAGTTGTGTTGCATTTATAATTATGTATTTATATAGGTACAATCAATACGTACAATTAAACAGCGGATCAAAGAAAACAATAATGAAAAATATAAATTCCAGAAGTTTTCAGAAGTCATTAGTGACTTGGTGCCACTTCAACAATGTTAGCAACTACATTAGAAACCTTAATAATCTTTTTTAAAATCACATAAATACCTGGAAATTGCTGACAATAGGAACACAGTGAAAAATACATTGGTTCAATTTGAAATGAACCCACCTTAGTGTTTACCCCACATGACAGTTATAAATGTGCCAAGTGTTGTGCAAAGTTTAACTGAGAATATTAAATGGACTTGAGTTCAGGCTGGAGTTAGGACTCTACACAAACTTTTATTTGTGATTTCCATCACATAGTATAAAGCCTCATTAATCCCCCAACTCCACCAATAAACTTTATGACTTTCACCAGGATGTGGATTTTGTAAGAGATTAACAGGCTTTCACTTAATCTTCTTTTCTCGCTCTCAGTATTCATTTATTTCTCTCTGATTTTTTCCACTAGTCCTGGTTTAGGTTTGTTTCTCACTAGCAAAAACTGTAGTTCAACGTTCTTCTGGCTTCTCATCATTCACCTTAATTTAATACTTATAATGCATTATAAATAAGAATTCATCAAAAAGTACACTACATTAGGGCAGATTTACATAATATATTCATAATCCATTGTAAGTTGTGATACAGTCATGCTTGTGCATATTTAAATCCATCATATATCTTTTTACTGAAGCCCAGAGAGGGTTTGTGTTATTTTTTTAAAGTAGTATCTTATATCTTATACAAACCTAGTTATGTTGTGATTCAGACATATTTCTGAGCGACCTGAGAAGTGGCAGGAAGATTCTGTCAATACACCCGATATATATAGGGGTCGAGTTTATGGCATTAGGTATTATATTTATTTCAACAATTGCATAATAAATAAAGTGTTTTAAGATGTGGCTCCACTGTTTCCTAAAGTGGATAACAGGCTGTTTTTGGGACAGGTTCTCACCTGCCATTAGATTGGCTTTGAATACTGGAGAGAGAGTGCTGTATAGAAACTACATCTGCCATTTAAAAAATGGTCCTTTGACGAGATCATATGCTCTGTTTTTTACTTTAACACACTAAATATAATGCATAGTGAATTTCAATTTTTAAAATATGACAATTAAAAATCTAGCACCATGAAAAAGATTCATTCATTCATTCATTATCTTTCACTTAATCCTCTACTAGGGTCGCAGAGGGGGTTCCCTATGCCCGTCTAGGGGAGAACGTTTCGGGTGCTGACAGACACACCCATCGAGAGGCACACACTCTCTCTCACACAGACACAAACAAAAACACATGCTATATGGGGCAATTTAGAGTATTCAATTTACCTTGAACCCATGTTTTTGGATTGTGGTGTGTAACTCAGAGGAAATCCACGCAGACACAGGGAGAACATGGATGTTCAAACCTTAATCCCCTGCGCTGGGAGGTGGACATGCTAACCACTAAGCCACCATGTTGGCCTAGACCCTTATTACACTATTTATTTTTACATAAATATTTTTTTACTTCATGTAAAAAAGTTTCATGTCAAGTCTTAGCTTAAGTGCGATTTTGACTCTTATTTAAGTATATATTCACCTAAATATATTTACTGAAGATAAACATTTGCCATGCCTGTAGAACAATGTTTTTTTTAAACAATTGTTTACAGGAGTATTAACATCCAACTCTTGCTGCTGAAAACATTCCCCAAATCTTTGCTGAGGAGCATGTTCTGTGGACAGGAGAAGTCTTCCAGAGTTCATTTTAGTGATGAAAGCAATTTTTATTTATTTGGGTTTGATGGAGGGTGGCACGGTGGCTTAGAGGTTAGCATGTTCACCTTGCAGTGTTAGAGATTCAAGGTTCGAATCCCAATCTGGGTGGAGTTTTCATGTTCTTGCCATGTCCATGTCCAATTTCTTTCTCTGCATCTTAAATACCACATAATATCTAATTAACACTTCCGTTTACAGATAACCTGGATCTAAACAAAAATTTAGACAGTTTTAGAAACATTTTTTTATTTCGTCTTTAAATCCAAATATAAGTACTCTCTCAACTAGCTTTCAGTAGTTGCCCTCATTTAACAGAAAGCCCAAGCCCAGGGCTGTTTCAAGGCACCTGACCCCAAGCAAAAGGAAATATTTAATTGTGAACATTTGACACAAAACCCTTTTGTCCTATACAAAAAAGCTCACATTCTTCACAAAAAAATTACAAAGAGTTGTGTAGTAATTTTAAGCAATTAGTGGGAGGGGCTCCCTTAAGGGGGGTGCTCATAACAGTGTCCTTGTACTTTACAGCATTGACTGTCACACAGTTTAAAAGGGCACTTACACAGTTCATTCATTGCATTCAATTCATTCAATTCTTCAATTCTCAGTCATTGTCTGGGGGCCCCAGGCCAGCTCAGGGTCCTAGGTTGGTTGGTTGGCTTGTCCCATTATGCCTGTCTGGCATACAGTATAATCTCTGGATCAGCTCTCTTCTTACATCCTTTTTTAAAGAGGTACACCCCAGGTCATTCACTTTGCTTCAGGGACTGTTGGCTGATGCTTCAGCTTAACTATTTGAATTCTCACTCCATGTCATTTACCACTTTGTATGTACTTACAGTTAGTCATTTAGCAGACGCATTTATCCAAAGCGACTTACAAATGAGAACACCACAAGCCAGCAGTTATGGAGAAAACCAGCTACACTGTAGAATTATCAAACCTGATCGTTATCTGATCCTGTGCCCCCCCTCCCTTTTTTTCTTTTTATTCTACAACAGGTATTTGTTAAAAATGCAGAGAATGCAGAGACATAAGCATTCACATAAAAACAACTCTGTATGTATTCCACAAAAAACACTTGCTTTAATATCTTAACTTGTTTAATAAAACAGGGTGGGGAATAATCTAGGTACTGAAACCACATTGGTAAATGATTATGATCAATATTACTGCAGTTGGGAGGCACGGTGGCTTATTGTTTAGCACGTTCACCTCTCAGCGCTGGGGTTTCCAGGTTTGAATCCCAATGAGGGTGGAGTTTTTCTCCCGGTTCTCCGGTTTTCTCCCATTTTCCAAAAACATGGATTCAAGGTGAATGCTCTAAATTGCCTGTGTTTGTGTGTGGGTGTGTGAGTGTGTACCCAGCGACATATTGGTGTGCTGACCTGGGTGTATCTGCCCAGCGCCCATAACTCATGAAGTTCAGCTGATTTGATGCTTACCTTACTCACTTTTGTAGTTTTCTCCACTGTTAGTCACTTTGGATAAACATATCTTCTATATATAAATAAAGTTAATTAAACAGCTTTTGATCTGTGTAACTTTTCTACTGCATTCTAAAAGAGCTTTCAATAAACTGTGATCATAAGCAATTTTCCTGCTTCTAGAATGGCTCTTAGTAAAATACTTTCTGTAAATCTCAATTGCTGTCAAGTGAAAAGAAGTATTTTGTGTGTATTGAAGGAAAAACACCTATTTTCTTCAAGTGTGAATGATGTTGGTGAATTCAGCCTGACTTAATTGTATAGTAAAGGCAGAAATAATATTCAAAATCAGATATTCACATTTTGTTTAAAGGAGCCATAAATTGTTCTCATCTCAACTTCAAATGACCTTTAGCTGACATAAAGGCAGTTAAATGATCAATGAGCAATACAGAGAGTTTACTGAATGGCTTTTTAACCTAGCAATAATAAAAAAAAGTAAATATAGCCTTCTTCTCTATTTGTTCATGCTTGTGTGTGTGTGTGCATGTGTGTGTGTGTGTGTATGTGTGTTTTCTTTCTAAATTGGAGAAAAATGTCAGGGGCAAACAGTCACTTGCTTATATGGGTTTAGATCTATAGTTGATTGATTGCTCAATCTCAAATATGTAATCATGTGCACAGACCATAACCCTTTTTTAACACTGCACAGATCTTCTGATATCATCATCCACTCAATGATGTCACTCAATTTCAATGCAATGTTGTTAATATATCATGTTTTACTAATTTAAATTGTCCATTAAACACTGAGTCACCACAAATAAGAATAAGCGTGCAACTCATGCAACTCATGTCTTGTGCCTTTTCACCACTGCCCCCACAAGTATGTGTATATCATGGGATCTGCTCTATGCCTTCATATGCTTTTTTCCTCCCTCATTAACCAATGTGTGTCTGAGTGTGTGTGTGTGCAATCGCAGTAGTAAAATGCCTTGGCTGTGTACTGACCTCTATTATTATCTGTGCATTAGTGTGGAAGACAGGCAGAGAAATCTGATATGATTTCACAGTCTTATGCCCTCTTTCTCTGTCACACACACACACACACACACACACACACACACACACACGGATGCACAACAAGTGGATGACAGGCACCGCTATCTAATATGATCCCTCTAATTCCTACACTTCACCAGGAATCAATATCAACCTCACTTACCATCTGGCCCTCAGCAAACAACCTCCCCGCTCCAAAACATACAGAGATAACACATGCCATGCCTACTATGTAGTGCACACCAAACCTTCCTTAAAATCCTGTTTGCAATACAGTTACTCCTCTCTACTGCACACTCCTAGACAACATCCACACTCAGAAAATTTGCTTTCGATGTATTGAAGGGTTATTAAAAAGATATGCAGCCAGGAGAAAGCACCAAGCAGTCATCTGATAAACACATGCTGCTGCTCCAACTCTTATTACACACTGATGTGGGCCATTATCCTGATCCATAAAATGAGCTAAGTGTGTCTGCACTGCAAAAGAAAAATCTGATACTAAATTGGGTAAGGAAATTTTAAAGGTAGGTTAAAATGGCCTACCTTTACAATAGAATGTGGGTGTGGTAGCTTAGTGGTTAGGGTGTTGGGCTATCAAGCTACAGGTTGTGGTTTTAAATCTCAGGTCCACTGAAGTTACCAATGTGGGTCCTTGAGCAAGACCGTTAACCTTCATTGCTCCAGGGGTGCTGTTGCCAACCCTATAATGTATATATAATGTATAATGTATATAATGTAATTTCAAATATAATGTAATGTAAATGTAAATCTATCTGATTAAAATCAATTCTGGGCCAAAAAATGATTACTTGTTGAGCCCTATTGACTAAATAGATTTTAAACAAAGTCTAACAGGATATTAAATATACTGGATACTAACAGATATTGTTTAAAAAAAAAAATTTTTATGCTAATGCCTTTGTCACTCCTGCTCCCTCTGTTATGCACGCAGGTGAAGATATGTCACGTGTTCCATCTAGTCCGTTAATAGTTTTTTACTTCCGGTCCACTCCCTATATAAGCGTTGTTTCCGGGTTGTTTCTACTACATTCAGCTACACTGAATTTTTAAACATCATTATCCCATCCTACTCCCCACCCAACCCCTTTTTTATATCATGTGTTTGTTAAGGAGATGTGTTTTCAGTTGTTTTTTTTTAAAAGATGGCAAGTGACCCCGTCTTAAAGAGTTGGGAAGATCGTTCCATCATTTTGCAGTGGTGAACTCCATGGAGTGAGAATTAGCACAACGGTGAGGTGGAATCACCAGGCAACATTCATTACTAGATCGTAGTGAATGAATTGGAATATATTTTGAAAATATAGAGTGAAGATAGAGGGGACAGATATAGAAATTGTCCTGTAGGCCACAGACAGTGCCTTGTACGGAATACGAGCAGCTATAGGAAGCCAATGGAGAAAGAGGAGTAATTGTGCAAGCTGGGAGACCAGCAAGCAGAGCATTACAATAATTAAGCCAGGATAGTATGAGGGCTTGAACTAACAGTTGAGTAGCATGTTCAGTCAAGAAAGGTCTGATCTTCCTGATGTTGTAAAGAAGGAATCTGCAGGAATGGTCAGTTTTTTGTGACATGATCAGAGAGTTTAAGATGTGAGTCAATAATAAAGCCATGGTTATGGAGTGAATTGGTTGGGGAGATTGTGAAGCCATCAATTTGGAATGTCAGGTCATGATGGATTGAGGGTTTAGCTGGGATTATGAGAAGCTCTGTTTTTGCTAAATTTAGTTTAAGATGACGGGCCTTCATCCAAACAGATATGTCGGTGAGGCAGGCAGATATCCGATTTGAGATGGTGGTGTCGTCAGTGGCAAAAGACAAATGAAGCAGTGGTAAGAGAAACCATGTGCCTGAATGACTCTGCCCAGTGATGTCATGTATAATGAAAAGAGGAGGGTACCAAGTACAGAGCCCTGAGAAACAACAGTGAGTACTTGGTTAAAGTACTGGGTATTGGGGTATAAGATATTGGGGGGCACTTTATCACAGTCTTTAACCTTTTCAGTAGCATAACTGAATTGTTTATTTAAACAGCAATGCAATAATAATAATAATAGAGACAGACTTGAGCTGAACATTAATTTAGAGCAACATCATTTCAGAGACCACCACTAAGCAGTAGCACAAAAATGTCAGATATAAACACAAATGTCCAGGCATAGTTTTATAATTTCTCTAAACCTAAGCAATATGTCTGTACCCATATAACTTTTTGTTTGCACTGAAATGGAATCTATCCGTATATGTCCTCTCCTACTACAGCTGTATTTTTTTCAGCATCCCTTCCTATAGGCCTGTTCTTCACTCCCCTGTTGTGTTGCTCTTTGTGTGTTAAGTTTGGCGACATTGCTCCTATTTACTTGTTTTATAGCAAAATCATCCACTTCTTTTTCCATTTGCTCCTGTTTTTCAATGTTTTCTTTTCTCTGCTTGCCTGCAAATGTTCTTTGCTACACTGCTTCTATTTATCTGCTGATGCCATGACCAGCTGCTCAGACATACTCCTTCTAGTTTCATCTAAAAAGGCTGAAATCACCCTTTCAACCCAATGCTCTTCATATCCAATATCAATAACTAGTTATGTACTGGGCTTTTTAAAATACATAGTTTGAATGTTTAATTATTCCTTCTTTTAAAACATCTGTTGTACATAAATATACCTTTGTTCAGGGGATCTACGTTCACCTCTGATCTGTTTTCTGGTGATGTTCACTCTATAAATGGCACCAATTACTGACATAAACTGAGAACAAGAGCATCGCCAGAGCCAGGGCCAATCGTACAGAGACCTGCTTAAAATTCCTCCAGGAGAGCCGCATTTCCATGGAAACTTTGATGTTGGCAGGGGTGGAATTAGGCTGTGCTCATCACTTTATTACATGTAGGCCTTTGACTGGAGATATGTTGAGAGCTTGCCTAGTGAGACTGGGAATTAGATCTAAACTCACCGTCCTTACCACTATTTAGTTGTACCACCTGTACCTACTCTACTGTTGGTTAAAACAAGCTATTAATTTTCTAATCAGTCAAAACCAATAAATAGGAAAGTTCATACATTCATTCATTCATTCATTCATTCATTCAGTTACTCATTATCTTCAGTTTAATCCTCTGCTAGGGTAGTTGGGGGTGGGGTTCGCATGCTCATCCAGAGGAGAACATTTCAGGCATTGAGCAGATAAACCCAGGATAGGGTGCCAATCACTGGACACACTCACACAGACACACACAAACACACCCTTCATAGGGCAATTTAGAGCATTCAATATGCCATGAATCCATGTCTTTGGACTGTGGGAGGAAACCGGAGAATCCAGAGGAAACCCATGCAGACATGAGGAGAGCATGGAAACTCCACCTAGATTGGGATTTGAACCTGAATCCAGCGATGAGAAGCGAATATGCTAACCACTAAGCCACCGTGCCTGCCAAGCATATGAAAATTACAGACACTCATCTAACTCTCCAGAACAGCAGGACTACCTTACTGGTGTATGTCCCACTTCTAGCTTCAACTAATTTCAACTAATAATAGCTAGGAAAATTTCACTTACATCCATGATTTGTTTTCCTTTCAAAAGTGCTCTTAAGGACTAACATGATTTCCATTTTTGCTGTCCGCACTCAATTTAACTTCATATTTACTCTGAATTACTCCCATCACTCCAATTCCCCAGAATACAAATTGGCACCTGCATTCCATCTCTTCTGTATTAGCCACACCCCACTACACCTGTTTCATAATTCAGCAACATTACTATAGACTGTCTTTTCACTTTACTGTTGTTTTTTTATTTGTCTGTTGATACTGATACTATTTACTCATTTATTCCCTCTACTAGGGTCACGGGGAGGGGGGGTTCCTCAAGTCCATCCAGGGGAGAATGTTTCCAGCGCTGGGCAGCTACATTCAGGACAGGGCGCCAGTCTATTGCTGGACACACACACTCACACACACACTCACAAACACACTCTATATGGGTAAATTTGGAGCATTCAGTTTACCTTGATCCATGTTTTTGGACTGTGGGATGAACCCACAGAGGAAACCCCCACGGACACGCGGAGAACGTGAAAACTCCACTTAGATTGGGATTCGAACCTGGAATCCCCAGTGCTGAGAGGTGAATGTGCTAACCACTAAGCCACCGTGCCACCCACTATTTACTCATTTTTTATGAAATAATCCACTCATTCTCGATTGCTTTTGCTTCCCTGCATGTGTGTTGTCTGCTTGCCTGCAGGTGTTCTGTGCTACACAGTGTCTTTCCATCTGTTACATGCCATGCTCAGCTCAGACACCTTCCTTTTGGTTTAATTTAGACAGCCTGAATCCTTAAATCCTGGCTGCTTCATATTTAGTTATGTGTTACCCTGATGGTGCTTCTTTATTTTTTATATTGCTATGGTATACTTATTAAATTCTTAATTATTTGTTTTGCGTTTGATTTGGTGTTGATCTGACCTACATTCACCTATTTTTTTAAACCAGCATCCACACTCCAAGCCCACAAGTCCACATTTGTCATCTACAGACCCTTTCCAAAAAATTACAATATCATGGAAAAGTTTATTAATTTAGATAATTCCATTGAAAAAGCTAAACTTCGATAGATTATAGATTCACATTGCTTACATTGAGCTTTTATGAGCTATAAGCACAAATTATGTACAAAAACAAACAAATAAATACTAGAAATCTTTAAGATTTTGGGTTCTGTATCTATACTAAATGAAAGTTTAACGTTTTGAATTTAATTATGGAAATTAATCGTTTTCATGGCATTTTATTTTTTTCGGAAAGGGTCTGTATCTCATACCTTCAGTTTAGTTGTCTGATTATTTTACATTTACATTTACATTTAGTCATTTAGCAGACGCTTTTATCCAAAGCGACTTACAAATGAGAACACCACAAGTCAGAAGCCATGGAGAAAACCAACTATACTGTAAATTCATCAAACCTGATTGTTATTCGATGCTGCGCCCCCCCCCCCCCCCCCCTTTTTTTTTTTTTTTTCCTACAACAGATATTTGTTAATGCCTAGTGCATGTAAAATGTTAGGTTAAATTAATTGATCCAGTTTTATGTGGGACTCATGAGCATAAGAACCACAATTTATACTTCATTTGTATGAAATCTTGAACTATGCACTCCTTAATTTATTTATTTGCAGAGAAGCTTATTCTAACTATTGCATGCATGATGAAGCCTATTTGAGTATTCAGTTGCTATAAAGTATGGAAGTACCCTGACCCTGGACAGATTGCTAATTCATTGCGGGGACTTTAATTATAATCAGTAATTTAATTAACGGTTTCAGTCACTGAACCAGAAGCAAGAGGTGTATTGAATATAAAACATTTATTTGCAAAAAAAAAAAAAAAAAAAAAAAAAAAAAAAAAACACGAGTAGGCTCAGAAAGTACACAACACTTCTATTACAGTATTACATATTATATGTGGTTGGTGTTAAATGTACCTGTCTCCAATCACTGTTACATCACCAAGGATATAGGAGCTAATATCTTTAAGATTTTATAACTTGTTTGTATGTGAGGTGGAAATAAGAGTAAAAGTAAGGAATAAGTCTCAATTTCTTTGTTCTCTTTTAGCAAGTTATGCTTTGTCTTTGGGGAATGTTTTCATAGCCAGAACAGAAAGATTCCTCCCAGCTCCTTAGCATAATCGGCACTAGCATAACAACTTCCATTGTTAGGAAGGTTCCAGGAAATTACTCTTTCTTCTTTTATAGTCTTTGTATTACTTTGCAGTAAGTTGGTTTTGGTTTTACAAGCACCGTCCGATGTAATGCTTGTGCTTTATGCCCTGTAGCAGGACTGCTGTGTGTTTTGAGATATTGTGTCCTGCGTAGTTTTTGTTTATGTACTGTAGTTGGGTTTGCTTTTCCCTGAAAACTGGCGCCACAAATTATCTTCTTTACTTTCTTATTTTTGGGGTTTTGTCCATTGTCCAAACACTTGCAAGGTGCCTGTGGTTCTTGAGCATCCAAGGTTAACATGTCATTGTAGAATTTTGAATTTTGTGACAGACATCTTCCAGAAAGCTGTGTCTTCTATCACACCTCACTGAGTGATTATTTCCTCCCCACAAGAAGATCAATCGTAAGGTGTTAACATTTTGCAGGAAATAATCACTTTACCCGTTTTTTATTTTTATCCTTTTTATTATCCCATTACACTCCTCATTCTGTTTTTCATTATTTGATAGCATAGATCCTAGATGTAAATCTATCTATCTATCTATCTATCTATCTATCTATCTATCTATCTATCTATATAGCATTACATATATATATATATATATATATATATATATATATATATATATATATATACATATATATATATATATATATATATATATATATACACACACACACAAGGTAGCACGGTGGCACTTAATGGTTAGCACGTTTACCTCTTCTTGGTGGAGTTCTCCCAGTGTTCGTGTGGATTTTCTCTGGGTTTTCCGGTTTTCTCCTACAGTCCAAAGACATGGATTTAAGGTAGGTTAAATGCTTTAAATTGCCCCATATAGCGTGTGCCTTGGGTGTATCTGCCCAGAGCTCGAAACATTCTCCTCTAGAGTGTGTGTGTGTTACCGATACAAATCCACGTCCTTGCTTTGATTACCACAAAATTTTACATACTTTGCGGAGTTTTATATCCTCTTTACAACACTACTAAGTAGTGTAGTGACTCAAGGTGCATTATTTTAGAGATCTTTAGCAAGTCGTCAACAACACACTTCGCAGCTTGCTTAAGGTGTTTCTTTGCCATCTGTCAATGTGATTAATAGGAGTTTTTTGGACGCCATGAGCTATAAACTAATCAGTGCATCAATTGCCATTTTCTTTAAGAGAAAACACAAGATTGTGAAAAGCTTGACCGAGTGGCTAGTGTGTATTTAAGTATGCTTTATATATATACTCCAGCTGTTTTTATTTCTTGGAAAGCATGCCACACATTTTTATTAACATAAAAATTATAGCTAACAATTGGAATGTAAAAATAAAATCTTTCTCTCTGCAAAATAAACCTTTCTCTTCTTGGCATTGTGTGAACACACACCTAAATATTCCAGAACATTAAAATGTGTTTATAGAGGTGATCATAATTGTTGATCAATTAATAAAAGTAATATGATTATGAATAATTCATTTTTATGGCTGCAATAAGGGTGTACTCCTAACCACACAGTGTTAAGTAATTGATGAAGCAGTGTTTTGTGATTGTATTAAATTTTATTTCTTTTTATGTCCAAAAAAAAAAAAAAAACCCTGTAATGATTATAATTAGAGAACATCACTCTGTGACTGTAGAACAGAAAAAGATTACAACTACACTATCTGGTGGTTACAACAGTCACCAATCAGTAGGAAGTGTACTTGCTGTTGTTTTGAATGACAGTAGATCTGTGGTCACAGCACATCCAAACTGTTAAAACACAATAATATTAGAATTCATGTAATGACCACTGAACATTGTATTCCTCAAAAATATAAACATTTTGACACAAAATACACAATACAATTTTGTAATTTAGGATCATATTCATTATAATATCAATAAATTGTTATTTATTAGGCCTGTTAATCCATTAGTATGATTTGTTCCATAAATGCCCAATTTATATTAGTGTAATACCATGGTATATTAAATACATGACTTTTAAAACATAACATCCCAATCCATCAATCAATCAAACCACAATATTTCATTAAAATAAGCTGCACATGCATTGAAATGTTCTGACAAAAGGACAACCAGATATGAATTCAGTCATATCATAATGTTTTATACCATGTCAGTCCCAGGAGATGATTGGAGTATGAATTACTGTAAAACTCACGTTTGGTTTTTCTGTGTTCTAATTTTTCTTTAGTGTTGTTCTCCTGATTACATAATCCAACATGCACAACTAAAACACTCACTGATATATTATATAGTTTGCGTTATCTTTCTCTTTTCGGACGTGGTGAAGGCAAGGCACGCAGAGGACATTTGTAAAAGTTAAATTACATTAAAATGACATTAAAAAAGGTTCATAAAACCTTATGAGAAACGCTGTTGTGTGGAGAGGATGAGGGAGGGCAGTTTTTGATCATTATTTTTACATTTAGTGTCGATCTGTGACATGCTGTTTATTGGCCAATTATTGAAATACGGAATAAATCTCATGCTGTATTTGTTCAATACAGGGCACGCATTTATTTGCCAAATACAGGACGATTCCATATTTTACATAATTTGTCATCAAAGATTTTCTAGAGGTTTTTGATTAGGTTTAGATCAGGACTGCCCATTCAATTGTTGCAATGTGTTGCTGTGTGACAGACAGGGGGTAATGTCCTGCATGAAAATTGCTGGCTGAATGAGTGATAAACGCAAAGAGGAACCACATGTTGTTGGAGAAGTTTCTGCTACACACTTGCATTCACCTCTGCCATGTATGAGAGGTCCAACCCCTGCTGCCCAAAACATTCCCCAAACCATGACACTTCATCCACCTTTCACTAAATTCATTACACACGTTGGGTCCAGTTTGTTAACAAACATAATGTTTCCCATCAGACCCAATAAATGAAACTTTTCATCATTAAAATGAACTCTGGACCACTTCCCCTCTGTACACATAACATGCTCTGCTATATAGGTTTGAGGAATGCTTGACTAAATTGTCTCTAAACCTGCCACTTTCTATATACAGTCTAGACATTGTACAGTTTGTGTTTTAACGCATACTTGTGTTTTTTTTGTCGATGATGGACTGTTAATTAACGGAATAAGAGCTGTGGTTTTTATTCCATCATCTATTCAAGAGCGGTTTTGTTTAATTAGAGTTCATGATCTCAAAATCTTTACTAGTCATTTCCTTTTCTTCTGTGTCTTTTGAGAGCTACTGGATACTTCCTTGTTTTTATGTGTTGGGTCCTTTGTTAACTTTTTATTCTGTTCTCAGTTTGTCACAGGAACCAATTTCCCAGTAACATGCCACTGACACCTGAAGATGCATGTATAATTTTTCAGAACACTAGAGAATGGAAAAGTCCATGTATATCTTTGTTCTGTTTAAACAATACAAGAATTTCTTTATTCATAGTCTGCCTTTAACAAGATTTTCAGTCGGTTTTATACAGATATATCCAATACCTAATTATTGTTACTGAATAAGTTATCAATAAGACCCAAATAAAACACTGTTTATATATAGGGATGTGTAACATTACAAATAAATTTTAGGGTGGTAAAATTCTGTTAATAAATACTTCAAATTACTTTAGTTTCTGAATCAGGTGTCACAAAACAGTACTAAACTCAATTTATCTCTTACTAGTGTAGTCCAATATGTAGTGTAGTAGTGTAGTCCAGTGGCATAGTAATAAGCTATGCACGGCACAGTGTATTTAGGCTTATTGGTGCAAGCTTGCTTGTACAAGCATTAATCATGAAGATGATTTCTAAAACCATAACTTATGAGCTATGAGCTATGCAAAAATGGGAATATTGTTATACTTTAAAACTTTTGGTCACACACACACACACACACACACACACACACACACACACACACACACACACACACATCCATCCATCCATTATCTTCCGCTTTATCCTCTATTAGGGTCACGGTGGGTGGGGGGGTTCGCCATGCCCATCCAGGGGAGAACGTCTCGGGCGCTGGGCAGATACACCCAGGACAGGGCGCCAATCTATCACTGGGCACACACTCACTCACACAGACACACACACAAACACACTATATATGGGGCAATTTGGAGAATTCTGGACACCATTTTGGAAAACAAATCATAAAAAATCCAGAATTAAATTTGCTAAACTACATATTGACAAACCCCAAAGCTTCTGGGATAACTTCCTATCGACAGGTGGGATTTTTGCCAAGGCATCAACTCTATGTTCACAGGCAGTAAAATTAAGCATATCAAAAAAGAACATTGTCCCTACTGTGAAACGTTTGGAAGCTCTATTATGTTCTGGGGCTTTCAAAACCGAGACAACTGAAGCAGTTTGCTTATAAGGAGTAGACCAAAATATCTGCTGAGAGGTGCAAAAGTATCATTGACAGTTACAGGAATAATTGGATCGCCTTAATTGCCTCAACAGGTTGTGCAACAACATATTAAGTTAAGGGTACCATCATTCCTGCCCTGGCCTCTTTTATGAGTTTATTTTAAAATATAATTCTATAATAAAATGTAATAAAATAATTAAAGCATGGTTGAAAAGCAAAATATCTGACTCTCATTGGTTAATCTTTATAGCATTTTTATTTATTATTACTTTTGTCAGATTCATTTTATTTCTGTGAACATTGTAGGTTTTTTATTTATACGAGGGGTATCAACAATTTAGTCCACATTTGTAGATTCATTGCTAGCATATTTATAAAACACTATACAGTTAGTGTTTTTTTTGCTATAAAACCCAGACTAGCTTTGATAAGGTTCAAAGTTTCTTCTACAAAGGGTTAACCATGCTTTATTGTTAGTTTGAGGTATAGGGAGAAAAATTATCTGTAGGTCATTATAAATCAATAATGGATCACTGGTTTCTTGTAGCAATTTTTAAGAAACTTTGTGACACCTGCTTCAAGGCAGAGCAAAAAATGCCTTGAGGCAAATACCTAGAACTAGGATGGATAATAAATTGAATCTTTAGTAGGTTTGCAATTAAAAACAAATCTACTTCACAAGTACTCATCAATCTAAGTACAAGAAATATCAATTGCAAATGTAAAAGCAGTAAATCTCATTACAATAATCTAATCATATTTAGACAAAATTTTAATAAAACATCATGTACAGTCATGGCCAAAAGTTTTGAGAATGACACAAATATTATATTTTCACATGATCTGCTGCCCTCTGGTTTTTATGTGTGTTTGTCAGATGTTTTTATCACATACAGAAATATAATTGCAATCATATTATGAGTAACAAAAGCTTTAGTTAGAATGAGTTAATGCAGCAAGTCAATATTTGCATTGTTGACCCTTCTTCTTCAGGACCTCTGCAATTCTCCCTGTCATGCTCTCAATCAACTTCTGGACCAAATGCTGACTGATAGCAGTCCATTCTTGCACAATCAATGCTTGCATTTTGTCAGAATGTGTAGGTTTTTGTTTGTCCACCCGTCTCTTGATGATTGACCACAAGTTCTTAATGGGATTAAGATCTGGGGAGATTCCAGGCCATGGACCCAAAATCGCCGTTTTGTTCCCTGAGCCATTTAGTTATCACCTTTGCTTAATGGCAAGTTGCTCCATCATGCTGGAAAAGGCATTGTTGTTCACCAAACTGCTCTTGGATGGTTGGGAGAAGTTGCTCTCGGAGGAAATTCTGGTACCATTCTTTATTCATGGCTGTGTTTTTAGGCAAGACTGTGAGAGAGCTGTTTCCCTTGGCTGAGAAGCAACCCCACACATGAATGGTTTCAGGATGCTTTACAGTTGGCATGAGACAAGACTGGTGGTAGCGCTCACCTCGTCTTCTCCGAATAAGCTGTTTTCCAGATGTCCCAAACAAACAGAAAGGGGATTCATCAGAGAAAATGACTTTACCTCAGTCCTCAGCAGTCCACTCCCTGTACATTTGCAGAATATCAGTTTGTCCCTGATGTTTTTTCTGGAGAGAAGTGGCTTCTTTGCTGCCCTCCTTGAGACCAGGCCTTGCTCCAAGAGTCTCCGCCTCACAGTGCGTGCAGATGCACTTACACCTGCCTGCTGCCATTTCTGAGCAAGCTCTGCACTGCTGGTAGCCCGATCCCGCAACTGAAACACTTTTAAGAGACAATCTTGGTCTATTCTTGCAATCTTTCTAGCTGCGATACTCTTCCCTGTTAGGCCATTTTTGTGCAGTGCAATGATGATTGCACGTGTTTCTTTAGAGATAACCATGTTTAACAGAAGAGAAACAATGATGCCAAGCACCAGCCTCCTTTTAAAGTGTCCAGTGGTGTCATTCTTACTTAATCATGACAGATTGATCTCCAGCCCTGTCCTCATCAACACCCACACCTGTGTTAATGGAGCAATCACTCAAAACGATGTTAGATGGTCCTTTTAAGGCAGGGCTGCAATGAAGTTGAAATGTGTTTTGGGGGATAAAGTTCATTTTCTAGGCACATATTGATTTTGCAATTAATTGCTGTTAAGCTGATCACTCTTATTACATTCTGGAGTATATGCAAATTGCCATTATAAAAACTGAAGCAGTAGACTTTGGATCATTATCAAAACTTTTGGCCATGACTGTAATTAGCTTTTTGCAGCTAATCCTGAAACATTATTTTATTAAGTGGTTTAGTTGTTTTAGTTATTTTCTCTTCTTATTTGAGGGGGGTGCTAAAATCTCTTAGTTATTTTGTGCTACAGCATTGACTGCCCATGCTCTTGACATTGGCAATGTTTGGGGTTTGGTGCAACAGAACGCTTTAGCACTGTGGATTCAGTAACCCAATTATACATTTGAGGCCCACTGTTACACAACCACAACCACAACATCAAACACAATACACATAATTATATATAGTGATCTTGTACACATCATGCTTTTTAACAGTAAACATTCCAGATCGTTTAGGACAATTACTTACCGATTTGTAATTTCTTTTAACTTACTTTGTTTTCAGTAATGATTCAAAGTTGTTATGAAATATTAAGTAGTACCAAGTTTCTCTTTTGTCCATTACACTTTGGTACTCTACTAAATAATTGATCTTTTTAGATTAGTATTTTGGCATTTCAATGGCAAATATCTCTCATTATTTTATTTTTTTTTTTTATCCGTCTTGTAGTTAACTCTCTCTTGTATTTAACCCTCTTTCATCCACTCAACTTGGACCCAGAAACATGGACCCAGTGGGGAGTCATGGTAAGAAAAGTCTTGTAGGGTCAGTGGGCATCAGACATCTTGAGTAGTTGCTGAAACAAATTATGAAGCTAACTGAAGCAAATGGCTGATGCTTGTGCCAGGTTTACTAAACTTACCACCGCCACCTTTGTCTTCTGCTACGACAAACACTTACTAGGAGCATTTGATGCCTAGATTGCCACCCCAAAAATATGCTGAAAATGTGAACAAATGTCATTTTGCTCCAATGCTCACCAGATACAGAACAGTAGAGCTGTTGAGCCCTAACCTGGGCCATAGCCCTGTGGAAATTTAGAGAAATCACAATTTTACAGATGGTTTCATAGGTTAGCAGCGAATATTGGGTGGGATAAACAAGTTTTTAATGCAGTAGCTCAATAGGAGGCTTCCTATACGACTAAAATATCTAGCCTAATGGTGCTAATTAAAATCATAATTAAAGTGGTCTAAATCTGAGCAAGCTGAGGTCAGCTTTTACACACCGCAAGTCTCCGACTACATCAGAAAAGCCCATGTAAAAACAGGATGCACAGTCTCTGGCACCTGACCCCGGCTAAGCTGTTAGGGAAGACTGAGGCCAAATCAAGCCAATTTTGCTGCATCTATGCCATATCTTAACTACCCGAGCTAGTAAACTGGTTAGTTGGGTCAACATCTGGATAGTCTTTCTTTATATCAACCAAGGGGCAAACTTTATAAGTAATAAAGTGATCTGTTTTGCCCACTGTCCTTAAACACACAGAAATTTGTTCTTCACATTTAACCCTTGCATGCAGAGGCACACACACATATACGCACAATGACTAAAGTGAGTACACTTGTAGATGGCGCCTGGGGAGCAATTGTTGTTGGGTGCCTTGCACTTCAGCCATAGAACTTGGTGGGACTGGGAATGAAACCGATGACAAGGCTTCAAGGATTCAAGGATTTTTATTGTCACATCACCTGGCACACGTGTACTGGTAAGTGAAAAGCTTATGTGTGGGTACCCACTACTGTGCAAATGCAATATTTCTAAGAATAAAAAGTATATACAATACATTAAAATATCCAAGAAAATAATGGAATCAAATAAAATGTAATTGCATATGGGGATGTTTGAGGATGTATGGAAATGTCTGTGGGTGCCATGAAAGTGAAGTAAAATGAAAAAGTGCAAGGTTTATTTAGATGGCAGTGGTGTGAGTACACAGTTTTACTGGCCGTTCCACAGTCTGGTTGCCTGAGGGAAGAAGATGTCTCTGAACCAGCTGGTTCTGGTCTTCAAGCTTCTGGGCCTCCTTCCACTTGACAACTGTGAGAACAGGCAGTGGCTTGGGTGAGGTGGGTCGTTTATGATACCTCTAGATTTTCTCAGGCAGCGGTTTGTGTATAGATCCTAAATGTTTAGGAGCTGAACCCAGTGATGTACTGTGCTGTTTGCACTACCCTCTGGAGGGATTTCCACTCGAAAGCAGTACAGTTCCCATACCAGGTGGTAATCCTTTTTGTCAGGACACTTTCCACGGTACAGGTGTAGAAAGTCCTGAGGATACTGGGGTTCAGACCAAACCTTCTCAGCCATCTGAGAAAGTAGAGGGATTGTTGGGCCTTCTTTACCACCTGTGTTGTATGTTCTGTCCAGATCTTTGCTGATGTAAACACCAAGGAACATGAAGCTGCTGAACTTTTCCACTGCAGTCCCATTGATGGAGATCAGCGAGTGTACTCTCTCCTGCTTCCTGAAGTCCATGATCAGCTCCTTGGTCTTGCTGACGTTTAGAGAGAGGTTATTCTCCTGAGACCAGTTTTCCAGGATGTTAACCTCCTATTCTATAGGCCGAATCGTCATTATCGGAAATCAGGCCTATGATTTGATATGATTGTGTCGTCAGCAAACTTGATGATGACATTGGAGCTGTGTCTGTCTGTACAGTCATGGGTATACAGGGAGTACAGAAGTGGGCTGAGCACACAGCCCTGTGGGGCTCCAGTGTTGAGGGTCAGTGGGGCGGATGTAATGTTGCCCCTCATAATCACCTGCTTCCGGTCTGTCAGGAAGTTCAGAATCCAGCTGCACAGTGAACTGTTCAGACTTAGATCCTGGAGCTTCACCATGACCCTGAACTGTAGTCCACAAATAGCATTCTTACATATGTGTTCCTCTTGTCTAGATGGGAGAGGCAGTGTGCAGGGTCAGGGCGATTGCATCATCAGTGGATCTGTTCTGCCTGTATGCAAGCTGTAGTGGGTCCAAGGTATCAGGTAGTGAGGTACAGATGATATCCCTAATCCAGTCTCTCAAAGGATTTGCTTGTGAACGAGGTTAGGGCAACAGGTCTCCAGTCGTTCAGACAGGTAGTGCTGGCTCGTCTGGTAGCGCTGCGCTGGTGCTGTACAGAGTGTGAGGGTGTCTTTTATAGTTGGTGATTGTGTTCAATCCCTGTCACAATCTCCAGGTGTTGGTTGTGCTGAACTGTACCTCCACTTTCTCTCTGTATCCGTGTTTAGCCGCCTTTATGGTCCTATGGAGAGTTTAGCTGGCTTGCTTATACTCCTCCATATTACCAGATCTAAAAGCAGCACTGCGTGTGCTGAGAGCATAGTGGTGGTCACAGTTCAGCCAGGGCTTCTGATTGGGGAAGACGTGCACTGATCTGAAGGGCACTACGTCATCTACACATCTATACACTAGATGTCACAAGGCTGGTTAACCATAATATTTCGACTGACCCCATCTTTTTAGAGTTGGTCTATTCTTTAGATCTCGATTAAAAAAAAAACTTAACTCTCTCAAGTCCTGGCTTTACATGGAAGGATGACTATAGCTGGTCTGATAATATCATTCCTACATGTACCCACCTAGGGGGCCACAATGGGATCATTTACTTCAAAAAGGACTCACCAGTGCATCAACTTTTTGTGTCCGAAATTAAGCTCTGCCTACGTCTTAATTACTGTGCTTTATTTTTTCAAACTTTTCTTTTCATCTTTGAGGTATCACCAGCTTCTCATCCATAACACTGCTAGAGCACTACAGCAATGACAATTAATGATTTTGCTAGGATGGACTCAGAAGTACTTTATATTATTTTTGTAAAGTTTTTTCCTTTCCATTGTTACTTTGGCTTGCTCTTTGAGGGTTCAGGTTTACACTGTAAAGCTGATTTGAGACAAAGTACTATTGTTAAAAGTGCCTTATGAATGAATAAACATAAACTCGAATTACAGAAAATATGTTCTCCACATCTTCTATTTAATGTGTTTTAGAAGCACATGCGCTGGTTTATTTGTTTTTTTTTTATTTAAGGTAAAAAAGTTGAGCTTATGCTTGGATTGTAAACTTAAGCATATAAATAGAGTACTTAAATTGGACCCTTGTATGCAAAAAATGAATATTGCTGCTTCTTGCAAGAAGAAAAGATCTGCACCCTAAACAAAACATGGACATAACATTAGTTGAATGCTAATCCAAGTCCTGGTGGGCATCCAGCAGGACCAGGCAGGAGCCCTGCTGGCACAGCATAAAAAGTATGGGAAGCATGAGAACCGATCCCTGTCCTCATTCAAACCCAGTAGAAGGATTGACAGTGACTGTGTAGCCTTGTTCTGCCAGTGTGTGTATTAGCTGCCAAAGCCAATGCAAGCCTTGCAATAGTAAATAGGAAGTACCCTGACCTCAAATGCCCCGGTAAGGAGAGAGTTGGCTTAGCCAAACAGGAATGCTGCTTAAAGATTTAGTCACTGGCTTTTAGAGTTTGGTCAGAGTAGGTTGCGGTAGCTTAGTGGTTAGGGTGTTGGGCTATCAAATCCCATGTCCAATAAAATGACCAATGTGGGTCCTTGAGGAAGATCCTTAATTTTAATTACTCCTGGGGTGCTGTATTAAATATGTGTTTTGCCTCCAACCATGAAGTTGGGATTATTGGGGATTATTATGAGTCCTAAGACACCTTACCTCATGGCCAGCAAATTGTCAGAAGAGCACCCGTTTGCACATTTGTAGACAGGTGCCTCTTCACCTGTGTATTCCCTTCCTTTATTCCTTCTTCTTATGCTTTTGAGTTGTTCTTATACACCCTTCTCCCTGCTTTGACTCCCTGCTTTGACTCGTCTGCAGTCGGATTAGACTGACACCATGAACGCATGCAAAGCCTGGTCTAAATTATTGCCATTGATCTATTTATTTTGCATATTGGTATGGAACTAAAATAAATGCCAATTTAAATGATTAGTACATGTGTTTTAATACCTTTGCCCAAATAATGCATGTTAGTATTGTCTATTATAAAAAAAAAGTACGTGTAAGTAGCTCCTCTGGATTTATATCTCATCTCAGATCCCCAGTGCCTGAAACGTTCTTCCCTGAATGGGCATTGGCATGGGCATGGGCATGGGCATGGGACCCCCCCCCCCCGACACTAGTACAGGATTATGACAGTGAGATTAACCTTTGAACATGTTTTCATAATTCTTTATTTACAGAAAAAAATGTAACACAAATTTAAATTCAAAACAAATACTTATTGCAATTCTGACTGTCTAACAATATTTGGACAAGTACCTGTTTTCTGTTTATAAGACAGATTGCTTTGAGTTTTCTATATACATGCTTTGATGTCTTCCTTTTTCTACCACTATGCTTTCCTTTTACAACCATTTCATTCTGGGTGGCATGGTGGCTTGGTGCTTAGCACGTTCAATTCTCAACGCTGGGGATTCCAGGTTTGAATCCCAATCTGGGTGGAGTTTCCATGTTCTCCCTGTGTCCACGTATGTTTCATTTGGGTTCTCTGGTTTCCTCCCACAATCCAAACACATGATTCAACATAAACTGAATGCTCAAAATTGTCCCATATAGTGTGTGTTTGTGTGTGTGTGTCTGTGTGATTGAATGTGCCCAGCGATAGATAAAACATGATAGATTCAAGTTAAATTGAACATTATACATTGCCCTATATAGTGTGTGTTTGTGTGTGTAAGTGTGTACCCATTGATAGAGTTGCACCCTGTCCTGGGTTTATCTGATCAGTGTTTCCTCCTCTCCCCCCACAAGTGCCTCTTCACCTGTGTGTTCCCTTCCTTTATTCAAGGTATCAAGGCAAATTATTCATTCATTCATTCATTATCTCCCGCTTTATCCTCTATTAGGGTCGCGGTGGGGTTCCCCATGCCCATCCAGGGGAGAACGTCACGGGCGCTGGGCAGATACACCCAGGACAGGGCGCCAATCCATCGCTGGGTACACACTCACACACACTCTATATGGGGCAATTTAGAGAACTCAATTAACTTGATCCATGTTTTTGGACTGTGGGAGGAAACCGGAGAATGCGGAGGAAACCCCTGCAAACATGGGGAGAACATGGAAACTCCACCCAGATGGGGATTCGAACCGGGAATCCGGTTCTCAAGGTAAATTAAACGTTCTAAATTGCCTTATATAGTGTGTGTTTGTGTGTGTGTGTCTGCGTAAGTGAGTGTGTTTTCATTGATAGATTTTTTAAAGAAGGAAATGAAGAAAAACGCTCTTTTTCTGGAGTGCCAACTAAATCCCGTGCTTCCAAATGCAGCCTCAAAGTTTAGAAAATGCTAAGGAGCGGAACGATTTAAAGCATGCCGGGAAAATGTGTTTACCTTCTGAAGTGGTTGGTGAGTTTTTGTGTCTATAAACGTTGTGCAGTGAATCGGGGCCGCTTGCTTTTGCCACAGTGCGCGTCTGAAGTTTTTCGGAGTGATGACGGTATGAGCGCACAGTCCTGCAGCGGCTCCATCGATTTCCTGCTGAGAGATGATGCTGAGCAGCAGCGCGGCGCGACGAGAACCGGATAGGAACGGCCAGAGAGGATTGGCTACGGACAGAGAGAGAGAGAGAGAGAGAGAGAGAGAGAGAGAGAGAGAGAGAGAGAGAGACGCACCCAATACTCTGAACCTTCCCCAGCCTCTGTTCACTTTGCTGAGCGGGAGAAGAGGTGCGCACTCGCATCCCGGTCCCTGTCTGCTGTCAGCGATGCGCGATGGGTCAGGCGTGCGGACACGCGCTGCTCTGCCGTAGTCAGCAGTACCAGCCGGCGTCGGAGATGTAAGTGGTGCCATGTGCATGAACGTTTGTGTGTGTGTGTGTGTGTGTGTGTGCGGGTGTGTGTGTGTGTGATTGCATGCCACAACTGCACCGACCTCCTCCGGCGTTACGTTACGCTGCTGCGCGCGTGCCCTTGGGATGTTTGTATACAACCATCATCACGAGGTCGCAGCCGCCTGGCGCCGAAGTTGTCCGTCTGTGTTGTCGTTCCTTTAAACGCAGGTGATCTAGAAAAATGTAAATGATTCAAACTCATTGCAGTTTGAGAGGAAATAAATTGGATTAGTTTTCATTCATTGCTGGTTGGCTGGTGGTTCTCCATGCCCATCCGGGGGGGGGGGGTTCGGGCGCTGGGCAGATACACCCAATCTATCGCTGGACAGACAGACAGACAGACAGACAGACACACACAAACACAGACACAAGCATACACGATATTGGGCAATTTAGAGCATTCAATTTACCTTCAATCCATGAACACGGGGAGGACATTGAAACTCCACCCAGAACTGAGAGGCAAACGCCAACACTAACACTAAGCCATGCTGCCCTCATACAGACTTTTTATATATATATATATATATATATATATATATATATATATATATATATATATATATATATATATATATATATATACATAGCAAAACACTCTTACATATACATATATACTGTATATATATATATATATATATATATATATATTATAAAATACTCTTAGCTCAGTGTTGCTCAGTATACATATATATGTATACTGTATATATATACTGTATATCTCTGGTTTCCTCCCACAGTCCAAAAACATGGATCAAGTCAATTGAATTCTCCAAATTGCCCCATATAGAGTGTGTCTGTGTGAGTGAATGTGTGCCCAGCGATGGATTGGCGTCCTGTCCTGGGTCTATCTGCCCAGCGCCCGAGACGTTCTCCCCTGGATGGGCATGGGGAACCCCACCGCGACCCTAATAGAGGATAAAGCGGGAGATAATGAATGAATGAATATATGTGTGTGTGTGTGTGTGTGTGTGTGTGTGTGTGTGTGTGTATACCCAAACCCGGAGGAAACACACGCGGACACGAGGAGAACATGAAACAACACTGAGCTAAGAGTGTTTTGCCATGTAAAACAGATGAAGAATGTATTTAAATTTTACTAGAGAAAATGTAAAACTTTTTGGTACAGAGGTACTTCTACCACATACACTATATGGACCAAATTATTGGGACACTCTTTTTAATCATTTAATTCAGGTTATTAATTTAGTTTCATTTTTACTGGAAATTTCATAACTGGACTTGCTGGACAAGTGGTAACCTTTAAGAGGCTGAAACTCATTGAGCTCCTGAGATCCAGCCATTCATTCACAAATGATTATAGAAGATTATCGAATGTCTTGATCTTTTATACATGGTCATGAGGATGACTGGAACACCTGAATTGATCATTTGAATAGGTAACAATACTTAATAATATGTCATATATAATATATGTCATTGGTTTGCTCAAATGAGAGTTTTAGATATTTTCTAATATAGAGTTATATACATGGTAATTATTATACACAACAGCCTGAGGTACAAACAAAAAATTGGTAAACTGTTACAGGGCATGGCATGCTGATAAAAATACGTGAACATGCTGGCCTCAATCACTTGAGCCTCTGTTCTTGCTGGCAGTACCATGACATACTGTGGCTACTCATGTCTAAAGGCCAGTACTCGCTGGGGCACTCAACTGTCTCAACTGCCTTAAAAGCAGGATAGCCAACAAGAACAAAACAGCTGCCAAGCAAATAAAATGTGCACGATAATACAGGTGCTTGGAATTGAAACAATGTATTATTGATATTGGCTCCAGTTGCATCTGCACGTGAAGCAAATCACAGGTTCATCTAAGCCATCTTGCAACTGTGCCATGTTCACCACAGAACAACATTTGCTAGAGGCATTTTTATTACCTCTACAATTTAAAAATGTAAAAAGAAATGCTATGAAACAATGTTAATTCCCTTAAGTTAAAGTTTATTTATATTTATATAGCACTTTTTACAATAGTACATGGTCACAAAAGAGCTTTACAGTTCTGTAAGCCTTGAGACCCCAAAAGAGCAAGCCAAAGCGACAGTGGCAAGAAAAAACTCCCTGTTTTGTTGATTTATTTGATGAAGAAACGTTTGGAGGACCAAGGCTCAGTGGGGGACTCATCCTCCTTGAGCAGCTGGGCAGCATCAACAGTATAGGACACTCATGTACAGATTATTGCCAGGAAACTGGCAACACCTCATTTAACTAAAGCCCAGTGCTTGATTGACACATTGCAGTATGTGACTCTGGCATAAATCACTAGAGCATCATAATTAGGGGCATAAATAGCAAAATGGGCCAGATACTGCAGAGTCTACTTCCGTTTTCCCGCAATAGCATCAGATAAGTGCCACACCCTCTACTAATAATGAGCTGAGGTGTCAACCTCTTCACCCAGAAATGCTAACAAAAACTATTCCAGATCACCAACCCAACACCGCTAAGCCTGAGATCTACACCTTTATCTACAGGGAATTATTTAAGCAAAAAATTAAATAAATGTGGTTTTAAACCTACATTTAATTGTCAAAAAGACAAACAAAATACAAATGTGATGTTGGCAACAAACTTTGAGACTAATTAAAATAAGACTTTGTGCCAAAATTCATGGAAGAACTGGTAGTCACTTCTTAGCTCAAGACTTCAATTATTTACATTGAACAATTCATACTATCAAGTAAAACAATTCAGGAAGTCAGTTAAAATATTGATGCACAATGCTAGGGCAAAATCTGCTGCTGAATGTTTGTGAACCATCAAGCCCTCTATGTTTATTGTTTAAGAAACCATTGTGCTACTTTGATGGACATACCCACATGGGCTCAGGAGTACTTCAAAAATTACTTGACACAATCTGTTGTTGCACCAAGCAATACAAAATCAAACTATTTTATACAAAGCTAGATGAAACTATATTAAATTTGTTACGTTCACACAATGAATGACTCAGTTGAAGACACTGATCCTTATGGCTTAGTACAATAATGATTCAATACAGATTGGTACTCTACAGAAAAGGGCATGCTACTGCATGTAAAACAAATTGAACTCATCACTCAAGATTCTATAGTGCTTATGAACTTCAACTACTGGTGGATTTCAGGTACAACATTGTCCAATACATAGCAAAAATCACATGAAATGGTTAGAAATGTATTGAAAAGAACGTCTCGGGGAGAACGGGGAGAACGTCTCGGGCGCTGGGCAGATACACCCAGGACAGGGCGCCAATCTATCACTGGTCACACACTCACTCACACAGACACACTCTATATGGGGGAATTTGGAGAACTCAATTGAATTGATCCATGTTTTTGGACTGTGGGAGGAATCCGGAGAACGCGGAGGAAACCCACGCGGACATGGGGAGAACATGGAAACTCCACCCAGATGGGATTTGAACCTGGAATCCTAGCGCTGAGAGGCGAACGTGCTAACCACTAAGCCACTGTGCTGCCCACATATCAGTTTGTTTTGAGTTAAATACAGATGTTTTGTGAGAAAGATAAAAGTGTGCATCCAGGCTGTAAGATGTAAAGATCAAAAACCAGCATCTGTAATGGGATGGGTGCATCAGTGCCCAAGGCATGAGTAATTCATATATATTTTAAGGTACTGTTGATGTGGAGGCTTGTATTGGTAATTTAGAAAGACATGTTGCTATTTAGATGATGTCTGTTTCTAGGAACGCAATGTCTATTTGATAAGGACAATGCCAGGCCTCATTCTGCATGAGTTAAAACAGGGTAGCTTTATAGATATAAAGTGTGTGTGCCTGACTGGCCTACCTGCAGTCCAGATTTGTCTCCTATAAAAAATGTATCATGCATCATGCAGAGGAGAATCAAAAATGGAGAGCATGCATTGCTGAACCCCTATACAGCAAGAGTGGACAATAATTTAAACTGTAATACTGCAACAATAAATATTTTGTGATTATTCTAAAATAAATTTCAAATAACATGCAATCTGTTCCGATTTTTGAGAGTAATGCAGCCATTACTGATTTGTTTGTGTTAAGTAAATAAATGTTTGTCATACAATAAATTTTTTTCTTTGTTATTCTCTCTGTTGAATAATTGTTAGCATGAATTAACAAAAAATAGTATATGGCATTTTTTTTCTCGCATTTTTCTGAAAATTGGTTTGGTTGTCCTAGTCTTGCTTGAATTGATACTATCATTGTTAAAAGCATATGAAGTATATAGTGATCTATTTATTGTCACTTCAGTCATATACAGTGGTGTACAGTACACAGGGTAACGAAAAAAACATTTCTCTATGATCAAGGTGCTATATAGGTCAGTGGATTACACAACACAACAAAGTGCATGTGTGCCGTAGAATGTGCAATACAATTTTTTTTGACAAATTTACATTAGTATCTTACCTGTGTTCTGGCACTTAACATAAATAGTTTTTCACAATAACATAAATATATTCAGTGTGCTTTGCGTTTTGCCCCCCCCCCCCCCCTGCAATTGTATTTGACACGCCTGCCTTAAACCATATTAGTTCAAGAAGGAGACACAAAATTCTAAAATAAAAAAGACAGTAATAGAATTATAGACACGAGATGGGGGAATAAATATATTTTGTAACTATTTATGTTATAGTGCCATATGTATATATATATATATATATATATATATATATATATATATATATATATATATATATATATATATATATAATATTCTTATAACTATTCTATTCTATTCTATTATAAACATCTATTCTGGTAAATGAGCAAAGTCTTCTACTGGGAAATATTTTACAGACTTATTTTAATATAATTTTTAAACCAAAATTGGAAGTCAAAAAATCTGTAAAATTTATCACATGCCAGTGTACTACTGAGTTGCACTACCCATTAAACTGTGCTACTTTATCTTACTGCGCATGTATACATTGCTGTCAAGGTTTTTTTAAAGGAACACTTACATATTACACAGGTCTTTAATGACTTTTTAGTTACCATTCAAATGTGTGTGCATTTCTGTTGTTATTGCAACAAATATATCCATCCATCCATTATCTTCCGATTTATCCTCTATTAGGGTCGCAGGAGGGTTCCCCATGCCCATCCAGGGGAGAACGTCTCAGGCGCTGGGCAGATACACCCAGGACAGGGTGCCAATCTATTGCTGGGCACACACTCACTCACACAGACACACAAACACACTCTATATGGGGCAATTTGGAGAATTAAATTGACTTGATCCATGTTTTTAGACTGTGGGAGGAAGCCGGATAGCCCTGAGGAAACCCACACGGACACGGGGAGAACATGGAAACTCCACCCAGATTGGGATTCAAACTGGGAATCCCTAGTGCTGAGAGGCGAACATACTAACCACTAAGCCACCATGCCGCCCAACAAATATATCAATTATGTAAATTTATTAACATTTTAAAAACCTTAGTCAACTTGAGGATGGCATAAGGCTGTTTAACAATAGTTTAAAATATTATACAAATTGTTTAGTAGATTTTGAATAACATTTATTACAAAATTGAGTCTTTTACCATTACCATTTTTCATATGCCGTTAACTTGGTGTTGCAACACAGTGTTTACTAAAGGTAGCATGATCTGATAAAGGTTTACATTTTTGTATTAATTAAGTATAACAGATCTCAATAGGCTGTTAAACCGCTATCAGCTGCCTCTATTAAACAAAACAGGTAACATTATCTGATAAGGATTTTATTAGTTTTTACAATGCACATTCTTCTTTTTGTTAATATAATCTATAAATGATAGTAAATAATGATACCATAAGAGCATTATCTTTGAAGGATACACACAACTGGTAACCAAAAACTACACAATTTTCCTGATTATGAAAATGAGTAGCTTTAATCCATAGACCCTTCTATTGATTAGTGCTATAAGTAGCAGTTATCATCAATGTAGCAAATCTCAATAGAACACAGTGAGTATCGGAGACAGGTTTTGTCAAACACATAAAAGAGCTATAATCACTGATTGAACTACAAGATAATGTAACACACCAGCACCAGAATCGACACACTGTTTATCTGTCTGCCATGGTCTCCTTCAGTGCTGCCTGCACGTTTCTGGCAACACTGCTCTCTCCCTTGTTTTGTGCTTCACCACTTTTTAAATACCTGCACAGATTATTAGAACCTCTGGCAAGTGTATCAATTACTTTCCTGTCTTCTGTTCTGCCTCTCTTTCCCTATCTAGTACATTCTTGTCCATACCACTGCTATTTCCAAAGGGGTATAACATTCTATAGGGGTAAAATTTTCAGAACAGCAAATTAAAAGCTGAGGAACAATTATAATAATTAAAGGGTGGCTAGTGGCTAGCACATTTGCCTCTCAGAACAGGAGATTCAGGTTCGAATCCCAATCTAGGTGGAGTTTCCATGTTCTCCCTGTGTCCGCGTGGGTTTTCTCCGGGTTTCCTCTCATAGTCCAAAAAAATAGATTTAAGGTAAATTGAATGCTCTAAATTGCCCCACATATAGTGTGTTTGGGTGTGTGTCTGTGTAAGTGAGTGAGTGTGCCCAGCGATAAATTAGCGGCCTATCTTGGGTGTATTTGCCCAGCACCCGAAACGTTCTCACTGGATGGGCATGGGACCCCCCCTGTGAACCTGGTAGAGGATTAGGTGGTAGATAATGAATGAATGAATAATATATTTTTTTATTTGACTAGTGGCTTTGCAGTCCTGCTAGGATGATAATGCAAGGACCATTGTGCATATTCATATATTTTTCTCTGAAATAAAGTGTACATTGCTAACCAGTGTACATAGCCGTTCAAGGAGAATGAAAGCCTCTAATGAGCCTTGGTCATCATAAGTTTCTTCCAACAACACCATGAGGGTTTTTTTTTCCACTGTCAATTTAGCTCGTATTTTTGAGTTCAGTTCAGTGTTCCTTTGTGTGAGTGTGCGTGACAACTGATAGATTTGTGACCACCCCCCCACACACACACGTGACACTAGTGGAGGATTAAGCAGAAGATAAATAATTAAATGAACGATAATTAAAGTCAGTTTAGATTATTTTAAAATAGACTTTGTATGTTGTCATGTTAAGCTGAAAAAATCAGCTCCTCTACTAAACAATATCCATGTCTGTCAGTTTATATTGAAAATTTATTTGTAGAAACTGAAGCTTCTTTTTTCTATTGAGAGGCAGTTTCATTCAGTTCTTGGAAGTGAAGATAAATCATTTCACAAGACTTATTTCACTGACAGTCACCTTTATTCCATCTTAGGGGTCTCAGTAGCATACAATTTCATAGAAGGAATACATGAATTTGTAGCAAAGCTGCCAGGTTTGCTGCCTGGTAAACGAGCAGGTTAAGAAGATCTACCTTCTGGGGACATTTAAAGCTGATGTAGCAGTGGTGTCAGTCTGGAGGCATGTAGCTTGCTCATTGTTACAGTTTTTGTCACAGATTTCTTAAAAAATGCTCTTTTAGAATGCAGAGTAAAAATGCTTAATCCAATTTGCAAGAGGAACATCACTTGACAAAAAAATGTATAATAGTTTTGCCTAACACCAGCTCAACTCAAATTCAAAGTCAACTATATTGTCAAAACTGCAATATGTACAGGACATACACAGTATTGAAATTGCTGTATTATAAAACCTACAGTGCAAAAGTAAACAATACACATTTAAATAAACATTTTATACACCCTAAACTTAAACAAATGAACTGTGACCTGAATTATGAGTGAAGTGACATATGCACTGGTGAAATCAGTGATTATGGTTTGTGCAATTAAAAGAGTAATGGAAATTTGCAGATAGCAGTAGTGCAAAGATTAACACTTGTGCAAACTGAATGAGCACAAATACAAAGTACTGAACCCTACTTTAAATAATCCAAATATGGCTCCAGACACTCCATATATAGCCCCAGTGTCACAATGCCCTGCATATAAGATAACTAATTGCTAAACCACAACCGGTGACATTATTCCTCATGGCGACCTGGTCTTTGACATTGATGCTGGGGTCACTCAGTCCATGACCTCAGTGCTGATCTACTCTCCAGCTTACAAATTGTAAAATACATTGGTTCTTCACAGCAATCGCATTGTAGCAATAAAGTCAATCTGGAAGTCCGTAAATTATTTAGTGTCCGTTTTATTAAGAATACTGTAGAAAGCAGTGGGAAATTATTTAAAACGAAAGGCAAGTGGAAAAATTCGACACCAGTCTGAATTGTAACACTCACGTACACTGAGTTCACGCCTTTTACAATCTGATAGTGCTCATAATTCTTTTCATGGTAGGATACACTTTCACACACATGTAAATTTTTAAAAAGAGCTGACATAAATGTTACTCTTTTTTTTACTTTACATATAAGTAATGATGGAAAAATTGTTTCTATGCTATTCCAAAATAAAGTAATATATAATACTACACTTTTTTTAACCTTAATTAATAAATTAGCCTTATAAATACAAAAAAGATGACAAAGGTATCTGTTTTGAAAAACAGCAAAAATGTTATTTATTCATTCAGTCATTATCTTCCACTTAATCCTCTACTAGGGTTGCGAGGGGGTTCCCTATGCCCATGTGCTGGGCACCCAGGACAGTGCGCCAATCTTTCGCTGGGTACACTAACTCACATAGACACACACACACACACACACACACACACACACACACACACACACACACACACACACACACACACACACACATGCACACACACACAAACACACTCTATATTTATAGGGTAATTTAGAGCATTATTCAATTTACCTTTAATCCATGTTTTTGGACTGTGGGAGGAAACCAGAGAAACCAAAGGAATTTCACATGGACATGGGGAGAACATAAAAGCTCCAACCAGATTGGAATTCGAACCTGGAATTTCCAGCGTCAAGAGGTGAACATGCTATCCAATAAGCCACTGTGCCAATATGGGCCTTTTTTGGCCACACACATATAGACATTGTTTTTTTTTTTTTATTTAAGTGATTGAGTTTGACACCACTTCTTAACTAGTTCAGCAATAAGTGACCTGTATTAATGTTTTAAGTGGTAAATATGTTTCACAAAGGCTGTTTGGGATGCTGGATTGAAATTCTTTTCAAAGGCCCTCTAGTTCAATTCAAGTGTTTTTTTTTCTTTCCAGAATATTAGATTAGATTAGATTAGATTCAACTTTATTGTCATTGTGCAGAGTACAAGTACAGGGCCAATGAAATGTAGTTAGCATCTAACCCAGTGATTCTCAATTATTTTCTGTTAAGCCCCCCCTAGGAAGAAGAAAACATTTTGCGCCCCCCCCTCCTCCCCCCCACATGACAAAATGGGATGAAAAAGTATTTTTACACGCCCACTGTAGTATCATTTGTCTATAAATTTGTTATAAGTACACCTCTTTTATAACAATGTATCCTTATTAACAATAAAGAAAACAAAAAGGAAAGAAATATAGATCAACTTAGAACAAAGAATCATTTTATTAACTTTGTTTTTTAGTTTGTAACAGAAACGAATGAAATCCTTATTTAAACTAGAAACATTTTTGAACTGACTGGCATTTGATACTGAAAAATGAAATTAAATAAAATTATTAAATAATAATAAATTCAAATTCATCAGCAATATTTATTCAGGAGCTCAATTTATTAACACTTTAACCTACAAAACAAAAATGAATACAACAATTTGTGCTATTTTTTTTTTTTTTTAGGAAGTCAGAACTAATGTCTCCAACGCGTCCGTTTTGCAGCGCACAGCTTTTCTGTAGTAGTTTTCATAAAGCATTATGTTTGCTGGATATACTCGTCACGTTTACGATTTAAAAACTCAAGCGGTTATCAGCGTGATTGGGGTGTAATGACTTTAAGTGACGCCTTCATTTATTTGGCTTCATGCTGTCCGCTGCCAACATTTAAAGACACAGAAGACACACCACTCTTTCTTCATCTCCCACATTTAGTTACAGTGAAGTTACAGTTACAGTGAAGCCAGGCGCTACATTCACTTCCACATTTAGTTTTCGGTTGACTTTTGTTGCTCTCGTTATCTTTGTCTCTCTCCGCCTTTCTCTCTTCATCTCTGTTAAATATTTCTCCATGTTGTCTCTTGAGGGTTTGTTCAGTACACTTAATATCACTTGCTCTGTGATATCTTGTTATGCCCCAGGGGGGCGCGCCCTACTATTTGAGAAGCACTGATCTAACCAGAAGTGCAATATATACATTATTTACATAAAGTGCCGTAGTAACAGTGTACATGTAGATGAACAAGATATGACATAAGCATACTATATACATATATATATATAATATGGGCATAATATATACATGATATAACATAGTATGAACATGATATAGGTGATATAAGGTGCAGAGAAGTGGTTGTGCAAAAGAGCAATTATATTGTATGTGCAGCGTTCAGGAGGATAACCACCTCAGGAGGAAAAAAACTTTTCCTGAGTCTGCTGGTGCGGGAGCGGAGGCTCCTGTAACACCTACCGGATGGTAAGAGGCTGAAAAGTCCGTGGTTTGGGTGGGTAGTGTCCTTTGTGATATTTCTTGCCCTGCCCAGGCAGCGCTTTTGATGCATGTCCTCAATGGTGGGTAGCTCGGTGCCTATGATGTGCTGCGCCGTTTTTACCACCCGCTGGAGTGCTTTGCGGTCTGCAGCACAGCAACTGCCATTCCATACAGAGATGCAGTTGGTGAGTATGCTCTCAATGGTACAGCGGTAAAAGTTCACCAGGATCCTGGGAGACAGGTGAGCTTTCTTGAGACTCCGGAGAAAGCTGCGCCTTTTTGATGAAGACGAAGGAGTTCAAGGACCAGGTAAAATCATTAAAGATGTGAAGACCGAGGAACTTGAAGCTGGACACTGCACCTCCACTGATGTAGATGGGGGTGTGAACTTGGCTCCTGGTCTTCCTGAAGTCCATAATGATCTCCTTGGTTTTGTGCGTGTTGAGTGCCAGGTTGTTTTCGTGGAACCATAAGAACAGACGCTGTACTTCGTCCCTGTAGGCCGTCTCATCATTGTCTCTGATCAGGCCTATTACCATGGTGTCGTCTTCAAACTTGACTATAGTGTTTGATCCATAAACAGGCACACAGTCGTGGGTGAAGAGGGAGTACAGAATCGGACTCAAAACTCTGTGATCACTGTGTTGAATGCTGAACTAAAATCAATGAACAACATACTCACATATGAGTTTTGACAGTCCAGGTGGGTCAGTGCGGTGTGTAGCGCTGTGCAAATTGCGTCCTCTGTGGATCTATTGCTGTGGTACGCAAACTGGTGTGGGTCCAGTGTAGCAGGCAGGCAGGACTTCAAGTGAGAGAGAACTAGTCTCTCAAAGCACTTGGAGATAATTATTATACCCAGGCTGTTGTTGTGATGAATGTAAAACAAACATAAAATATTACACACATAGATAATTCTGTACAACCAAAATGAGGAAAAGATTAGAACTGTCAAAATGAAGAAAAAAAAGCCAAGGAATAATAAGAAGCAGTTTTTAGTGTGTAGTGGTAGGTGTCCTGGTTTGTGGAGAGAAGGTTAATGGCTGAAGCTTTTGTTCTTCCATTCTGCCAGTGTCAACTCCTTATACAGGCTTATTTATCCTGACTGGCCTAGATTGTATAAGGTAATGACCTAGGGAAGTAACTTGTTTTACATTTGTGCATAAAAAAGTAAATCAATAATTTAAAAACAAAGGAAGTGTGTTAATAAATATTTTGAAAGTCTTCCATTGTTAAAAAAACTTAAAACTTACAGTAAATTAGCACATGTATGCACTTTATATTATTCACAAGGCTGTGTGTGTGAGTGTGTATGTGTGTGTGTTTGTGTGTTTATCATACATGCAAATTAGAGCAACTTCTTTGTTGTAGAAAGAAAGACTGTAATGTTTTCACAGAGAAGCATGTTTACATGAAAGTACTGTTCTGTTTAAGTTCTCACATAACAAGTAATCATCGACTCATGAAACTTGATTAGCGATCATTCAGATCAGATGCAGTGCCAGTGAGTTTGCAGGACAATGACTAAACTTCCTTTTAACTTTGTTTAATGATAAGACAAAGCATCCATTCACTTAAGTTCAATGAACAGCATATTTGTTGTATGCTATTCCATCCCTTAGTTAGCATATCGCAACCAGTTTTAGTTTTTTTTTATTAACTGTCCTTTTTCTTAATATATTAAAATTTATTCTACTTTACTGGGAAGTTAATTGTTCAATTGCCATGTTGTTCTTACAATGTCAGTTTCAATTTTTTTTTTGAAGGCACACGATGATAATCAGCCTGCTTTCTCACATGTGCTACAACTATGGCTCTCAATCTCTTGTGCTCTTAAGTCTTGTTGTTCTTTATCTTCCTGAACAGACAGTTATTATAAACAAATCAATGGTGAGATCTTTTACTTCCAATAATTTACATATAAGCATTTTCCTGCAACTTTGCCATCAAACCAACATATAACCAAACAGTCAAAAAACCCTCCGCACAGTGAAGTAGAGACATATCAACATATATTATATTACATCATAATAAGCTGATTTTATGTGTTATGGAATATAAAGATAAATGTAATTTAAGAAAACAGATGGTAATTAAACGTTTTTAATCTTATCTTTAATACGCGACCTGGTGGTGCTGGCAACATAGTGAATATTGGCTGCTCATACCTACCTAGACCGGATGTTTATTAAGTCTTTATTTGTTAGCTACATTATTAGCAATATTATTTTTATTATATAAAGAATGTTCTAATATAAATCAGCCTCTCTCCTGTGTTTTACTGACTTTTACTCCAAATGGGGTATGTGCAAATGTGTGTAATAAAAATATCTTTTTGTTTGTAGCTGAATTGAATTTGTGATGATACAGTGACTAGAGATTTTGCAACCTCCATTTATCTTTATCTTAGTTTCCACTCAACACTGTTAGGTTTTAAATCAGAACCGTATGAAAATCTGCTCTGGTGACTATATGTGGTAATAAGACAACTGTAGAGAGAGAGTGTGTGTGTGTGTGTGTGTGTGTGTGTGTGTGTGTGCATGCTTCAAGGTGTTTGTGCTTAGTAAATCTGTGTGGTGTGTGTATATATATATATATATATATATATATATATATATATATATATATATATATATATATATATATAGTATATACAGTAACCGTGTATGCACTCACCAGCCACTTCAATAGGTACAACTCTATCTTTTGTACCTTTTGTATAGCTACAATTTTAGCTTGCAATCCTTCTTAATCTCTATATTTTGTTAATTTATCTTACTCTGTTCCGCAATGATCACAGACACTTTGCCCTAGCTTCATTAATGCCAGTCCACAGTGCACCACTGCAAAATGGTGAAACGAGTCACTTGGCATCTTTGTGAAAGAGATGTGTTTTAAGTAGTTGCTTACACACCTGATATAAAGGGGGGAGTACAGGATAGGATAAGTTTGATTATTTCTACAGGATAGGTTTAATTATTCTACAGTGTAGCCATAACTATTGACTTGTGTTGTTTTCATTTGTAAGTCGTTTTGAATAAAAGCGTCTGCTAAATGACTAAATATAAATGTAGTATAAAGAACTGTATAAATTCAATTATACCAGCATACAAGATCCACTGCCCAATTCAAACTGGACTTCTGTATGTTAGCTGCCCACAGTGCATAGAATAAAGTTGCCCTTATTTTCCTCTTCCATACTCACATTTAGAAGCCTCTCTTAATTGACTTTACTTAATGAGCTTTTTGATACAGCCACATGTCTCAACCAATATTGCTTCATTGGTTCTCATGCCCTTTCCAGCTGTATAATGTGTTCTCTTGCATTAGGATAAAGTGTGGAGGCTACATGATCATGTGTGAACGTCTTTTTCAGCAGCTTTATCTGCCTTTGTTCTTTTCTTTTTGCACGTGTTGGGTCTCACCGTTTGTTTCTATATCTTCGATCACCTC
Source organism: Corydoras sp. C115 (assembly GCA_019802505.1). NCBI lineage: Eukaryota > Metazoa > Chordata > Actinopteri > Siluriformes > Callichthyidae > Corydoras > Corydoras sp. C115. Next base: position 6,739,436 of record JAFMOC010000012.1, read on the forward strand.
CTGTGCCGAAACTAAATTTCTTGGACGTTGCTTTAGAGAGCCAGTCTGGCTGTTGAGAAGGTGACTAAAGTTAAAACCAAGCTGTGCAGTGAAAGTGTTGATTGCTAGCAGGGCTTAGGCTTGCTCTTGGTGTCTGCCCATAAGATTTAGACAAGCATTTCATAGTAAAGGGCTGCATAGTTGTTGACATAAGTTTTACTTACCTAAGCTCAGCAGTTCATTTCCATGGGATTGTTTAGACAAGAGTTGATTAGACAAGCGTTTAACCAAAGTAGCATTACTGTTTTAAAGCTGTTATCACCATCATTATCATAATAAGCAGAATCATTGGATTACCAGAATTTAAGGATTATATTGTGCCCAAAAAGGAGTAAACAAAGTTGAGCCAAATATCTGTTGCTTCATTGTTGTGCGATTAAAAGGGTTTTTATGGTCATGTTTGAAGCATAGTGCAGCCTAATTATCTATCTATTTTCAGGTCTCCATTTAACCAGCACTGGGTGCTATGATTTGAATGCTCAGAGGCATCAAAACCATTAGCAAACCCAGACAGATGCAGGTTTTAATAAATCCCTCTACTATTTCACTATCCCTCTATTTACCCCACCACACACCACATTTAATACACTGTAGATTTAAATAAATTCATATATTCAGTATGGCAGATGTTGTTACAGACTACTCAATGGTAGCTTAATTCTTTATGCTCTCTCTTAAGCACAAGCACAAACATACACACACACACACACACACACACACACACACACACACACACACACACACACACACACACACACACACACACACACACACACACACACACACACACACAATCTCTTCCATATACCAGAATGCATACACACATACACACACTCACGTGTGAGCAGGTCAACTACTTATGTTCAATCTTTTATTTGGGAAAAACTTTTCTGTCATTCACTTTTTTGACACTTTCAGGTAATGTTCCTGTTAACTTGTCTGTGCCTTTCCAGTACTTCATGCACAACAAACTAAAGAATCCTAATTTCACCATGAATTAATTTATTAATAAGTACAAATAGCCAGTTTCACTTCTAATTAAATTAATAAATGAATTATAATGTATATTTACTTGAAAAACATGAACTATTAAAAAACTAATTTCTGCGATATACAGTATAAAAATATAATTGAACATGATGTAAAAAAATACTATAATTTTTGTGCTTCATTAGGCATCTCAGTACTATACTTAGCTTAAATTTGCTTTCTGCATATACTATTGTCATACAAAGGAATTGCAGACTGAGAATTCATCAAGGATATATGCTTATGTTTAATAATTCCTTACGGCTAAAGCTAGTCTGAGGCAAAATTATTTATATATTTTTATTACGTGCTGTAATAAATGTTGTGTATAACATCATAGTATTAATACACTAAGCCAGTGATTCTCTGTTGTAAGAAAAAAAGTGAATGGTAAAGGACATATACTTGTGTTATATGTTGTCATATACATCAAAGTTTTATTTGTGGTATCTCTTACGTATTGCACTTCTATCACCTATATAGTGCCCTTGTAAAATTACACAATTTATTATTGTACAACCGAGATCATGCATGCTAAGTTTTTAGGTACATGAGGTTTTTTGGTAAGTGTTTGGGATTGGAGCGAAGTCAACCACCATTTCATAAAGGCAAGGCAAGTTAAAAAATATAAAATTTTGTTTCATACAAAGGTAATTTAAAGTGCTAGAGTTGAAGAGCAATAATACAAATCACAAAAGTCATTTCAAATAATTAAATTATTGCAATAAAATGAATTACGTAACAAAAGTTTTGTTTGTGTTATATTTTACGTATTGCACTTCTATCAACTAAATAATGCAGGAGTAATGTAAAATTACACCATTCATTATTAACGATGATTTATTGTGCAGCCGAGAGCATGCATGCACACTCCCCCCCCCCCCCACACACACATACAAACAAACACCACACACACACACACACACACACACACACACACACCTGACCTGTTTGTGATGCACAATCTCATTCATTGTTGAAAACTAATTTTTATTAGGGATCTGGATTAGTTTCTAAGCAACTAATGGGTCACTTATACAGGTGGCCGTTGTTCATTTGGGTTCTTACAGTAAACATTAGGGTTTATTAGGCTTTGAATAGAACAGTGCAGCCATGCATCCAGATTTTTGCTGCATGCATCACCAGGACACTGCAGCCTGTCTTGTGAAAGCTCTACCTGGCACGCTCCATTGTATTCAATTGGTTGCTAAAACAGGACAGTCATCTGCTTAATGTTGTTTATATGCAAATATATAATATAATATATAATTATATCTTTTTTTAATTCTCTGCAAGAAACATTTCAGAATGTCCAGGTCAAATGCAACATTCATGGTTTGACTGTCAAGAAAAAAAACTTTATGAATGAAATCATTTTGTTTATAAAATGTGATTTTTTTAGGCAAGTGTTTTGGGATTGGGGCGAAGTTAACCACCATTTCATAAAGGCAAGGCAAATTTATTTAAAAAGCATGTGTCATACAAAGGCAATTTAAAGTGCTATGCAGAGTTCAAGAGCAATTATACAAATTATAAAAGCCATTTAAAATAATTAAATTAGTGCTATAAAATGAATTACATAACAGGACTAAAAAAACATTCATTCATTCATTCATTTATTATCTCCCGTTTAATCTTCTACTAGGGTCGCAGGCCCATTCAGAGAAGAAAACATTTTGGGTGCTGGGCAGATACACATAAGACAGGGCACCAATCTATTGCTGGGCACACTCACTCACACAGACACACACACACACACACACAAACATACCATATCGGGCAATTTAGAGCATTCAATTTACCTTGAATCTTTGTTTTTTTTACTGTGGGAGGAAACCGGAGAACCTGGATAAAACAGACGCGGACACAGGGAGAACATGAAAACTCCACCCAGCTTGGGATTTGAACCTGAAAATCCCAGCACTGAGAGGCGAAAGTGCTAACCACTAAGCCATTGTGTCGCCCACTAAGAGAACATTATCGAAATTGTTCAAACAATAAAAAGTGAAGGGTATTTTATGCTAAGCTATTACACTGCTCATACAGGAATGTTTGCAGTTTTAATTCAAAAGTGTCTATAGTCAGGGTTCTTCTAATGTTTTCTGTCAGCTGGTTCCATTTAAGAGTGGCATAGTGGCTCAATGCTTCTTATTTATATTTAGTTTATATTAGTTTTAACTCGCCTTCATTCTGGATCAAACTGATAAGGCCAAGTCTTGCCGCTTGTGATAATTGACCTTGAAAAAAGATGAATCCTGTTTGCACATAAAAATAATATCTTAACAGGGCTGTAAACATCTTCATGATGTGCGTCACGAATCGTGAACAAATCTTGATGGAAGATGGCTTGCCCTGTGCCTTCGCTAATTCAGAGTTCCTGCGACATAAATGACTCAGTCAGTATTCAATCTCTTGCTAAAATGATTTTTACATGCCAAGTCATGTTGAGATTTAAGCTTGTTGATGGCTGACTCAAACATGTCTTGATTTTGACAAACAATCTTTGTTATCAGTGTCTTTCCCATACTCTCTTATCAACATTTTGTGTGTCTCTAGTTTAGTGTGCATTATTAAACATGTTTTTAGAAATTTGAACTTTTCTCCAAACTTTCTTGTCCACATTTCATATTGTAACATGATTGGTGGCTAGATTGCTTGCTTTCCTAACAATAAGAATAGCAGAAGTGGTTTCTGTCAGCTGGTTCCATTTAAGAGTGGCATAGTGGCTCAACGCTTTTTCTCCATATTTAGTTTTCACCTAACTCGCTTCCGTTCTGGATCAAACTGATAAGGTACTTGGGTAGACTGTGATATTTTATAATTTCTTGTCAAACTCAAAGACATACATTAAACAGTACAGTTTCTGAAATACTGAGATCTATCACCAAAATTCACAGTTGGACTTTCCAGGCCATCTTGACAAAGTCAGCATGCCACAATGCAAAAATGTGGCAGCCATGTCATTGGCTTATCATATATTTACATCAATAAATTGTTTAACAAGTGTATCTTTTACAAGGCAGTGTAATATAGATCAATTGATTGACCACATAAACCTCCTTGAAATTGTGAGTTTATCTAAGCACCAGTTTTGAATACAAAAGCATCATCTCCAAATAATTTACATGCATGGTTTGTTCAAATAGCAAAGCAAGTGGCATTTCTCCTGACAACATCCTTTAAAATCATTTTGTCTACTTACTCTTGTTTTTAGTTTTAAAAGCTTAATAAATTAAAGAATATTGGCCAAGTAAGATTGATTTCAGATTTTAAAATGCTCTGTGCAGTTATAAATGAGACTGAGAGAAAGTGAGAGACAAAGAGAAAAATCCATTTTCTAAGGTTCCTTATAATAGGAATAATTTATGAGCAGTTACTCAAGTATGCAAACAAAAATATCGGTCTCTGTTTATGATTATTGAGTGATTTTCTCTTTTTATTTTATTTACTTCATGATTCACCCATTACTAACTCTCATTAATCCATTTATCAATATGTAAATAACTGCAGACTGCATATGCAACAGATACAGCTTTAAATATCTATAACTTTGTTATATGAACTAAACTATCATATTTTGTAATTGAATTGTGCATCTGCTCCTGGTCAGTTGTGTTACATTAAGTTTATGTTATCTTTATTTTTTTAATTACTTGATAAATTTTATTCCTTTGTAATGGTTGGTGGTTTGTCTCCTTTTATAATCTTGCTGTTTTATTCCTCAACAAGGTTGATTCATTTAGTTTAGAGTTCTGTCCCTTCAGGTCACTTGAGTTTCTGTTTTTTTTTAATCTTCTCCCATAAGTGAGCTTTGGTTCTTTAATCTGTTTATATTGTCCTTAGTTCCTTGCCTTTTACTTATTCCTTTTGTATTGTTTTTTGTTTTTGATACTGTTTTGATATTATAAGTTTCGGGTATTCAGTTCTTTGTCCTGTTTCAAAATCATCCAGGAAATTGTCTCATTAATTTACTTTTTTTTTTTGTTTGTTTTATGTTCATTCATTTTTTGCTTTTTCTCTTTTTACTCTGTTTCATTTAATAAGGCATTTTTACTACTTTCAGCATTACACAACTATGAGAATTTATGATTTAAAACAGGCAGTACTATAAATAAGTAGAAAATAGCTGGAAATTTTATTACAGCATTAACATTTACATTAAATCAAGCATGATTGTGCAAAGATTTTTTACACCAATTAAAAGTTATCGCAGCTTTTCCAGAGTGACTATGTGCCTGCTACTCCAGTTAGTGCTCTACTTGCCTGGGCTGTCAAATTAGGGGACCAGCATGTCTTGGTAAGTTTGTAGTTGTGCCATACTTTTTCCATTTTTGAATGATGGATTAAACAGTGCTCTGTGATATATGCATAGCTTGGTTTATTTTTTATAACATAATATTATGTTTCTACACAACTTTATCTCTTGACCTGTCTGGTGATTTCCTTGGTTTTAATGATGCTATATCTCAGACCTTTACAGAACAGCTGTAGTTATACTTTGTGTATACTCTGTGTATACATCTGTGTGTGATAAGAATCACACACAGATGGACTCTTTGCAAATTAGCTTTTGTCTGAAGACAATCAATCACACACACTTGATATTATTTTTCACCTTAAAATTACTTGCTGCTTTATGTTTGTCTATCACATATAATCTTAATAAACTGTATTTTCTGGATGTAACGTGGAATAATGTGGAAAAGGGGTATCATTATTTTTAAATACCCACTCAGTAGCATAAATCACTCTGGATTGTGTTGGTTTTTACTTCTGTTCTATTTTCACTTGCCTTAAAAGTTTGTGATCTTAAGGCACTTAAATGTAGGCAGTGAAGCTAATAAAGCTCTAATAAATTGTATTTTACATTCAGCATTTTACTGTTTGGTCACAGAATACAAGCTACAAACTATAAGTGCATGTTTTGGAAGAGGATATTTCACAGAATAATTGGCTTGGTTCCTGCTTTTAAAGCTTTCGTTTTTTTTCTATTTGATATCCTGTGGTAATTCTTTTTAAAACCATAAAAGCCACAGTGCCACCACCTGCACTATTTTACTAAAGAATGGAGTATCAAAATTGAGCCAAACAGAGATTAGTCTTAGATGGATATGTAAATGCTTTCAAAAGAAAGTGCTGTACTTGTGAGATTTAATGTTTGATTTCTGTAGACTTTTTCCAATATAAGGATGAGAAAAATGAGAACTTACCAACCTAGATACAAATTCACACAATGATGCAAATAAGTGAGTAAATTAGCTATATTTTTTATTTTTAATTTTTTTCATTCAGGTGTTTGTAAAAGAAATGTGTTTTCAGATCCAGAAATTGACCTGTAGGCCAGTGCCTTGTACTAAATGCGAGCAGCTACAGGGAGCCAATAGAGATAAATGAGTAGTGGAGTGACATGAGTTCATTTGGGCTGGTTGAACACAAGTCGTGCTGCTGAGTTTTGAATTAGTTGTAGAGGCCTGATTGTGCAAGCGGGGAGACCAGCAAGCAGAGCATTACAATAATCAATAGGATAGGATGAGGGCTTGAACTAACAGCTGATTAGCATGTTCAGTCAGGAAAGATCTGATCTGATATGATATGATCAGAGACCTTAAGATGTGCGTCAATTATGAAACCAAGGTCATGGACCGAATTGGTCTATGACCCCTCCTTGAGCCATCAATTTGGAAGGTCAGGTCATGATGGATTGAGGGTTTGGCTGGGATTATAAGAAGCTCTGTTTTTGCTAAATTTAGTTTGAGATGATTGAATGTCGATATGAAACAGATATGTCGGTGAGACAGGCATATATCCGATTTGAGAGTGATGTCGTCGTGAAGCTGAGTGTCATCAGCATAGCAGTGGTAAGAGAAACCATGTGCCTGAATGACTGTGCCCAGTGATGTCATGTATAATGAAAAGACAAGAGGGTACCAAATACAGAGCCTTGAGGAACACCAGTGAGTACTTGGTTAAAGTTGGAAATTTCCCCATTCCATGACACTTTGAAGGTCCTTCCTGTTAGATAGAAAGGAAACCATTCAAGTGTTGTACCAGAAAAGCCTAGTTCAAATAGAGTGGACAGTGGAATCTGATGATTTACTGTACTGAAAGATGCCGAGATGTCCAGCAGGATGAGGACAGACGATTGAGAGTTAGCTTTGGCAGATATAAGTGAGTCAATCACAGAAATCAATGCTGTCTCAGTGGAGTGACCACACCTATCAATGTCCTTATATATGTGTTCCCACCAATAATTTGGCAAAAACAGCTGGAGGATAGATATGTCCAGGATAAAAGCTGGGCTCCAAGCTGCAATGGCAACAAGTGAAAAGAGATGGTTAGGACCAAAGGGCGTAAAAAATCCCATTGGACTAGCATGACTTGGTTAGAATAGATTGTAGATCATACATGACCATCATGTAAATAAGAAAGACCATGTGCTTTAGTCCCAAGAAAAGATTTTAAAATGCTGTAATTACAGTCAGTTGGGGTAATATTTTATAAAAAATATTTGATGGGGTTCAGTTTGGGGAGCATGCCCTGGAATTTAGAGAGGACTGTACCAACCCCAGTCCTAAAAATGTCAACTTCCAGCGCAAAGTGTCTTTTATGATTCAGATGTGAAAGAACTAGAGACCTAGAGATTGTGCCTCACTGAGGATTATTAAGTGTTTTCAGGAGCCCAAAATAGAAATATGCAAATGGAATTGACAGAAATGTCTTTGTGTAGTGCTGTCATGGGAGCTGCAACAGTACTCAACTGTCTAATAAACCCTAGGAGCCTTTTCAAAACTGTCTCTTCCTTCCATTCATCAATGGTTGCACCTGCTGCACAATGACATGACCTAAGAAGGAAGGGAATGTGAATATCACACTACTCAGCTGCACTTCTCAGCCTGAGATGTTGCTGCACACATTCCATGACCATGAAAACATGTTTGATTTTGTCTAATTTTGTAAATTAAATTTATTAAATAAATTAGACTGTCAGCAGTATACACAATGATAAATATGTCCAGCATATCCAAAAACACAACACTGATGAAATATTAAATATGCAGGGGCATTGGTAAATCCTAATGAATTAATCAAATTTTCATAATGCGGCACGGTGGCTTAGTGGTTAGCACATTCGCCTCTCAGCGCTAGGGATTCCCGGTTCGAATCCCCATCTGGGTGGCGTTTCCACGTTCTCCCCGTGTCTGCGTGGGTTTCCTCCCACAGTCCAAAAACATGGATTAAGTCAATTGAGTTCTCCAAATTGCCCCATATAGAGTGTGTCTGTGTGAGTGAGTGTGTGCCCAGTGATAGATTGGCGCCCTGTCCTGGGTGTATCTGCCCAGCGCCCGAAATGTTCTCTGCTGGATGGGCATGGGGAACCCCACCGCGACCCTAATAGAGGATAAAGTGGGAAATAATGAATGAATGAATGAAAATATTCATAATGACTTTTGTTGGTGCTCTCGCTCTCTCTCTCTCTCTCTCTCTCTCTCTCTCTCTCTCTCTCTCTCTCTCTCTCTCTCTCTCTCTCTCTCTCTCTATATATATATATATATATATATATATATATATATATATATATATATATATGTGTGTGTGTTTATATATACTGTATATATATATATATATATATGTGTGTGTGTGTGTGTGTGTGTGTGTGTGTGTGTGTGTGTGTGTGTGTGTGTGTATACAGTGTGTGTGTGTGTTTCTTGACCACATACTAAATATTATGTTGCTTCAGCTTGCTTTTTGGGTTTTCAGGCTTAGTACACTGTAAGGCTGCTTTGAGAAAATGTTGTAAAAAGCTCTATATAAATACATTATCTTGAGCTTGAACATGTAGACTAGATTAGATTCGATTAGAATAAACTTTATTGTCATTGTGCAGGGTAAAGAAGTACAAAACCAATGAAATGCAGAAAATGTAGTAGCAATACAAGCATATAAGTCATTATTGTCCATTTTCACAACAAAAAAACTACTAACAGGCTAAAGTATAAATAATCAGTATAATATCAGAAAGCAGCTCATTTTAAAATCATAACAGTAAACCATTCATCAGGGGGTTGGTGGTGGCAAAGGGTGTGGCAGCTCAGGGGTTTGGGTATTAGGCTGTCAATCAGAAGGTTGTTCAAATCCCATGGCCACTAAAGTTACCAATGTGGGTCCTTAGGAAAGACCCTTAACTTTCATTGCGCCAGGGCTGCTGTGTCAACTCTGTGCTCTGACCCCAACCAAGTTGGGATATTTGTAATTTGCTTTGGATATGCAATGTAATGTATGGCAAAGAAAGTTCAACACTAGATATAAAATTGAAGTTATCCAGCCATTGCCGTCCCGAAGAGGAACCTACACACCAACCAACAGAATTTGGTATAGACATGTTGGACGACAGAGCTTGGTAACCAACAGGAACTGAGAAGAAGATAAAACAGCATTAATAAAGTTTTTTTCAATCCAGAGTGCACACAGATGCAACACAGCCTGAAGAGTTTGGAATATCAACATAATGAAAGAGGAACAAAGGACGTGGCAGATACACTTACCACTTTAGTGCACAGAATAAATCCCAGACACTGTCCCACTCTGGCTGTCAATACACCAGAAGGATAAAATGTTTTGATGAGCCACAATAAAGGCAGTGTCTATCCTTTTGGAGATGACGACCAGAGGCAAATGTACAGATGGTGTCTAGTTGCATAGCCTCAGACAGAAAAAAAATGTTCATATCCCAACATCAAATTGTCCCTGATGAGCCAAAAAATGCTGATCGAGCTGAATGTTTATAGACATGTCCATATCTGCGGCACTTCTCAAAATAGGATCAAAATGGATGCTATTAAGAATTGTAACAACATGGCTTTATTCTACTGAATCTGAGTAGCCAGTATCGGTAAATCAAGAAAATATTTACCTCACCAAGAAACCCAGGATGGGATCACAGGCAAACACTCATTAGATGCAAATTACCTTCAGACATTAGACATTCAGACAGAAAAATATAAAAGTTGTTTAATCATATTGAAGACGAATAGAATATGATAAAGATTACATAAAATAAGACCTGGCACGCTACATGTTGGATAGTTTTTGGACAAATTGTATGACGATATGAAAATTAATTATCAAATGCCTTGTAGTCATGTAATAAGCAGTTTTTGGGGCATGCATGCCAGTTGGCGCTTACTTGGGTCCTTGTTATGACAGAGATGCAAATTTGTTATGAATAATCATGGGTCATAATGAATAATCATGAGTATGCGAAATGTCAGTTGTTTTTGGATTTTCACTGGTGTTTGGTTTGTTTGTGTGTGCATATTTGTGTGTGTACCAGGTATATGTTATATTGCAAAAATGAAAATCTGTTCATCCACTCACAGTATGGGGACCTTATGTAATTGTGGGGGCTGCAAGGTGGTTTCCTCAATGTAAATTATGTAAAGACATGGTTAGGGTCAGATAATGGTTAGGGTAGTAGTAGTAGGGAAAGTATATATGAAATAAAGCTTTTTAAAGTGCATGAAAACAAGTGTATGTGTGTGTTAATGTTTTAGACTAATATCGATTGCTAGCAGCTCATCTGATGGGATTTGTGTTTATTTTCAATTACTTCCTGAGAGATAGCAAAGAATAATGTTTACTCCACCCTGCAAGAAAATAACTGGTAAGAGAGATAGAGAGAGAATGACTAAATCACAAAGAGAGAGAGAGAGAGAGAAAAGAAGTGAGAAAAGGTGCATGATTGCATGTGGGATAGCATTATCTCCTTACTCTTTTCCATATGCCATTATATTTGTGTTCTGATGTGCATCGTGTGGGAGGTTGAGGTCTCTCATTGTTTTCTACAATTCAGTGCAGGCTGAGAGAGGATCAATATCACTCTAAATATGACTATTATCCTATAAATAAAATATGAAGTTGCTCCATCTCTCTCTCTCTCTGTCTAAGTCAAATTTTTTCTCATTACATTACACTTAAAGAGACAGCACAATTTAAACTAAGGTGTAAATAAACTAACCAGCAAATTATATTAGGTACACCTCCTTATTATTACTATAACTGTAATGTGGTGGTAGTATGTTTTAGTTTTTTTTTTGTGCTGGTATGAGCGGATCGGACACAGAAGTTCTGCTGGATATTTTCAATTCTTTGCTTCCTTACTGTGCACTCAGATAGACCTACCTTATTACCCCACATTGTTAATTTAAAAGGCAGAAATAGTGTTGCTTTATAGTTTGTGGGTGGATTTCCCAAAAGTGTCGTAGCGCTAAGTACTTCGTAACTTCGTACTTAAGAACGTTCTTAAATTTACGAGGCTTTCCCGAATGCATGCGTAGCTTAAGTCGTTCTTAAAATCGCTCGTAACTTACGAGTGCTCAGACCCACTCGTAACTCACTAAGAAGTTCGTAACTGGCAGCGAACAAAGACTCACAGACGAACTGCTTGTTTAAATCGCACAGAAATAAAATAAGCACTAATATTATCACCTGGAATTCGGTATTTTAGTCACGTATTATTTTATACATTATCATTATTTTATAGATATCTTTAGTTTCCAGATTTAAATCGCATATATATATATATATATATATATATATATATATATATATATATATATATATATATATATATATATATATATATATATATATACACACACATACATGCATATATGTATGTATATATATATATATATATATATATATATATATATATATATATATATATATATATATATACACACACACACACACACACACACACACATACAATGAAATATGTATGTGTGTGTGTATGTATATATATATATATATATATATATATATATATATATATATATATATATATATATATATATATATATATATATATACATCATCTTCCATTTTATCCACTATTAGGGTGGGGTTCCCCATGCCCATCCAGGGGAGAACTCAGGCGCTGGTACACCCAGGACAGGGCACCAATCCATCGCTGGGCACCCACTCACTCACACAAACACACTCTATATGGGGCAATTTGGAGAACTCAATTGACTTGATCCATGTTTTTTTGGACTGTGGGAGGAAACCAGAGGAAACCCACACGGACATGGGTAGTACATGGAAACTCCACCAAGATGGGGATAAATAAATAAATAAATAAATAAATAAATAAATATAGGCGGCACGGTGGCTTAGCGGTAAGCACGTTCGCCTCTCAGCGCTAGGGATTCCTGCTTCCAATCCCCATCTGGGTGGAGTTTCCATGTTCTCCCCGTGTCTGCGTGGGTTTCCTCCGGGTTCTCCGGTTTCCTCCCACAGTCCAAAAACATGGATCAAGTCAATTGAATTCTCAAAATTGCCCCATATAGAGTGTGTCTGTGTGAGTGAGTGTGTGCCCAGCGATGGATTGGCGCCCTGTCCTGGGTCTATCTGCCCAGCGCCCGAGAAGTTCTCCCCTGGATGGGCATGGGGAACCCCACCGCGACCCTAATAGAGGATAAAGCGGGAGATAATGAATGAATGAATATGAAGAATGTGAGAATGAAGATGGCATTCATGTTCCTGCCAAATGCAGTTTATGCCTGAACTATTAGTTGAATTGCAAGCACTGATAGTTTGTCATACATCTTCCACTTTCTTCTTTGTTGGTGGAACTATCATGCTTTGGAAAATAATGTAATAATGGATATAATTTGTCTTTTTGTTCTACTTATTCAAGCATCTTATTTAGTTTGCTTTCAGAAAAGTGTATATTATGATGTTGGTTTGCCATGCCACTGAATTATGAATTCTGGTTAAAAGTGCACCCATTGATAAGCTTGCTTGGTAAGCGATTGGTCAAAAATTGGTTGTTTCCCGCTTTTTGTAACAGTATCCTAATTTAAATATGATTATTTAGTGTTTATATAGTTTAAAAAAAATATTTTCTAAATTATTTGTTTATTTTTGGTGCATTGTAATGAGAGATTGTGTGGTAATCTGTGATTCAGTTTTCGACTGACGGTGCCTTTTCAGGGGCAGAGTCTACTAAGAACGACTTAAAAGTCTCTCTTAGTCTAGGAGACTTAAGAAGGCTTTTGGGAAAGCATCGTAAAATTCGCGTTCTTAAAGTTACGTCGTTCTTAAAGTTGTTCGTAACTCGCTAAGAACGTTCGCTTTCGGGAAATCCACCCACAGTCAGTTATTCTCCTTTATTCAGTGGTCACAGGATATTGCCTACAGGATGCTGGTGGCTATATCTTTTTGGCTAGTGGATTATTTTGAGTTCAGCTGTATGGTAAATTAAACAGATAAAAGAGACAATAATGGTAAAAGTATTTGATAATAGAGTATAACAGATTAGTTCAGTAAATTAAACATAATAACAGCGGTGTCAAACTCAATTGCACTGGGGACCAAAACTTGAAGCACACATTTCAAGTCACGGGCCGAACAGGATAACCATTCATTGAATACACTAAATGTAAATGTTTTCTGAATATGAATAGTAATAGGAAAACACAAAGGACTATTATTCCACAATAAATAAACTTAAACTTTATATAACTTAAAATACTTTGTTCTTTATAAACAAAATATCTCTTGTTAAAATGAACTTATACCTAACTTGCTGCAAAAAAAATAAATAAAAAATGATTATTCTCCACAAAAGTGAAAATAATCAATTAAAACATTCAGTTTTCTTTGCTCTTGGGACTTTTTAGGAAAATAAATTATTTCTGCTCTCCATAAAAATGTTCCTGTGAAAATCATTCAAATTTAAAATATAAGCATGGTCTAAAATATAATTTTACCAGGCCATTATTAACAATAATAACAGATTAATAAAATAACCTTACAGGCAAGATAGATCACGGGCTGGATATGGCTTTGAGTTTTACACCTATGCATTAGAATCATTGTGGTACAGCAACAATACTGTCAGAAGCCATAACAAACATTGTTAGAATTCAACATGCATTTACATACGTGAACAGTGAAGCAGGGTGATCTCTTTTATTAGTTTTATATATAAATATTTTTCATTTAAATATTTTTTATTTATTTTATTTAGTTCACGAGACAAAGAAAAACTGAAATTGTAATAGTGGCGGTGCTGATCTGACAGCAGTGTGTGGATGGAAAATGATTTTAATTGACTCAACTGTTGGGTCTTTGTTAAATGTATCTGTGCATGACATACAAAGACAGAAAAAGCTAGGTTGTTAGAGATATGGTTATTGGTGTGTGTGTATGTGGCTGTGTGTGGTTGTCTTGCAAGCACTGCTGGCATCTGGGTGCGACAATCGTTTAAGTAAATATTTACTGTAGAGATTAGTGGAGCTTGTTTGGACCACTGAAAATTTGTGTGTTTAAGTGAGGCAATAAAAGCCTGTTTTTGTGTACATCATGTGCCTCTCACCAGCTACAATTAAGGTAGCTTTTTAGAAAAAACTTAAAGAATGATTTTGAGCAAATTCAAAGACTAGTGTATTACATTACAAAGAACACATTTTCTTTGCATTGTTATGGCTACAATGATTTATGTAGTTACATTGCACCACTGTTACATGATTGAGTAAATTATTTAATTGCCTCTGGAATTATCCGCCTTTGTTATTCTATCCATCATAATTCATCATATTTATTTTTATTATTGTCTTAGAGCGGCTTCAACACAACCCATTAGACAGAACCCCTAAAGATCAAGTTGTAGGAATATTATGTGGAAGCAATTTCAACAACAACATACATTCCACTCCACACACCCAAGTTCAAGTTCAAGTAATTTATTTATGTAGCGCTTTTTACAATAGTTTTGTCACAACATTGTCACAAAGCAGCTTTACAGTGTTGTAAGCTTTTAAATCCCCAAAGAGCAAGCCTAAGTGACAGTGGCATGAGAAAAAGCTCTGTTACCAAGGTTTGGTGAGGGACTTATCCTCCTTGAGTGGCTGGGCAGCATCAACAGTGTAGGACAGCCATGTACAGTTTGTGTAGTATTTAACAATTGGAAAAACTCTAACAATTGGAAAACTATATAAGTCCATTGAGAGCATCATGCAGGACTGCCAGTCCAAAATAAATCCAGGTTTCATCCAGTAAATGGTTGTAACCGCAGTGCTCCAGCAGAGCCATGGATAAAAAGCTGACTACTCCTTAAGAAAATTGGCATCACCTCAAAAGAAAAAGACAGGAAAAGCAGTTAGAGCTAATAAAACACAGCATTTAAGTAATAACCAGAGTTTGGTTACATGATTGACTGAATTATTTAATTACTGTAAGTACTGTACAACTCTGTGTGTGTGTGTGTGGGTGTTGAAGTAGAAGTTTTTGGTTGAAGTAAGGCATTCAGAAAGATACAAAAGTCTAAACCAGTAATTTAATACTTCTGTTGTGACTTTTTTCAAAAATTATCTCGGTTTTCAAAACATCATACATTTGAAATATTCTGACAAACAAGTCATTTTGACATCAAGAAAACATCTACATCATACTTTTTTCAAAGTCTGGAAATGCAGGTAAAGCAATGTGGCAGAAGTGCAGTAACGGTGGTGGTGTGTGGGGGGCTGGACGTCAGTGGATAATTATTGACTGATTACATGTAATTAACACAAATGCTCATGCTACGGAGAGAGTGATCGCTTAATGACAGGAATGGAACATTGGTCAAGATTCACCAGAAAAGATTAAAGTGGTGCCTAATTAATTTGCTTTTTTGATGGAACAGTAAACATGTTTGTTAATGTTTGGCTTAACTCAGTCACAATAATGGCAACAGTGGGATATTTATTTGAATAGTCAGTAGAGAATACATTCTGTATTAAAGGGCCCATACCTGTAACCACTATACTGGATTTTTCATAGCAGTTGGAATGGATGGCAGACTTACATTAACTTTCCTAGGTGAGAAAAACAGGAAAACCTCAGAATAATAATATTTCTGTAACAGTCACACCATTTTTTTTACTATAATACAAAACCATGCACCTCTGGAGTTATCAGCCTCTGTTATTCTATCCATTATAATTCATCATATTTATTTTTATTATTTTCTTAGTGCAGCTTGAACACAACCCATGAGATAGAACCCCTAAATATCAGGTTGTAGAAATATTATGTGGAAGCAACTTCAACAACAACATACATCCCACTCCACACGCACAAATTTCAAGTTGAAGTTCAAGTAATTTATTTATATAGTGCTTTTTACAATAGTACATTGTCACAAAGCTGCTTTACAGCGTTGTAAGCCTTTAAATCCCCAAAGAGCAAGCCTAAGTGACAGTGGCAAGAGAAAAATCTCTGTTACCAAGGTTTGGTGGGGGACTCATCCTCTTTGAGTTCAACGTGCAGGACAACAGTGTAGGACAGCACTGTCGAGATTGTGTAGTATTTAACTACACAGATTTAATACACAGATTGTGTATTATTTATTTCATCCAGTAAATAGTTATAGCCGCAGTGCTCCAGCAGAATCATGGATAAAAAACTGATGACTCCTTAAGAAAATTGGTAACACCTCAAAAGAAATAGACAGGAAAAGCAGTTAGAGCTAACAAAAGACAGCATTTAAGTAATAACCAGAGTGTGGTTGACACAGTGCAGCATGTGACTCCAGCATAACTGACTAGAGCAGCAGAAATAAAAGGGGCATATACTGCAGACTCTACTCAGTTGAGAGGGTCCCTGGAACAGCATCATTTCAGTGCCACTCTATCTACTAAAGATGAGCTGGATGAAAAGGTGAAAGGTGACTTGAAGGATCCCAGATCACCAACCCACACCGCCAAACCTGAGATCTAAACCTTTATCTACAGGGAATTAATTAAAAGCAAAATTAAATAAATGTGTTTTTAATCTACTTTTAAAAATTGATAGTGATTCAGAATCACAAACAGTATATTACACTACATTCCCAACCACATGCAATGCCATCTTGGTCGTAATAATGTAGACAGTAGTCGTATTACTACAAATCCTATAGACTCTCTTTTGCATCTTAGTATATGTGTATAAGTTTTAACGTCTGTTCACACACAAACACACACACACACACACACACACACACACACACACACACACACACACACACACACACTGTCCCTCAGGTGTTGTAAGGAAAGGTCAGCTTTCTCTTTCGGACACATAACCTTTTGATTAACAATATCCAACATGTCTTTCTCTTCTATACACACATACACAGGGTTATGAATTATAATTACTTTCATGTGCCTTGTGTTTGAAATTACATGGCAGGTTCTTTATACATTATGTAAAAGTTAAATTTTAGGTTAGTTGGTAGATATTGGGTAGCTTAGTTAAAAAGTCATTAAGAATGACCGCAAGGGCTAATTTACATCCCTGTTTCTGTTCATCCTTTGTTGTTGTAAACAACAGAACCCAGGAGAGAAGGACATTAATTCATTCGGGATTCTGTGTTTGTGCAGCATGAAACGAATGGACACACACACACCTACAACCCTCAAGGATATCACCTGTGGGGATTTTTGTGTTTTACTTGAATCCTATCTCCTCTGCACATATTCATACTGCATATTGTTTATTTATACCTTTTGACAAATGTAGAATTGAGGATGAAGAATGAAGAATTCCTAAATGCCATAACATCAACTGCAAACCGTTATGCCAACATCATGTCTCCACTGTAAAATTACAATAAAAGAACTAATGTGTATCATCGTTTGCTGTTAAACTGCTCCTACATTTACATTTAGTCATTTAGCAGACTCTTTTATCCAAAGCTACTTACAAAAGAGAGAACTACACAAGTTAACAGTTATAGAGAAACTAGCTAGACTGTAGGATTATCAAACCTGAATTCTGAAAGTGTTTTCCGACAGTTAGTACCTAGCAGTTTTCCACAAAAAAAAACAACTATGTCCTACATAATATTGTAGTTCTGTTACTTTCACCTGTATTCACCATTTATTATAAACAGCCCGGGTGGCACGGTGGCTTAGTGGTTAGCATGTTCGCCTCTCAGCTCTAGGGATCCAGGTTTAAATCCCAATCTGGGTGAAGTTTCCATGTTCTCCCAGTGTCCGCGATGGTTTCCTCCAGGTTCTCTGGTTTTCTCCCACAGTCCAAAATCATGGATTTAAGGTCAATTGAATGCTCTAATTTGCCCCAAATAGAGTGTGTGTGTGTGTGTGTGTGTGTGTGTGCACCCGAAATGTCTTATTATATTTGGTAGGTAAAGCACATGTGGAAAATCTTTCTTGTTTCTTTACTTTCTTAACTAAATTGTACAGAAATTTAATTTAATCATTGTAAATCATAAAAAAATTGCAATTTTATTTAAAAAATATAATAAAGTAACAAATTACCTTTACAGTAAAATTATCAAATGTGACATGCACCAAATGTCTGAAAACTGTACTCATTAATTACAGCATCAATTACTTTGTGTGCCCGCCCTATTTGCAACAAAAATTAAGGGTTGTTACTGGAAGTGGGTCCTTTAAAAAATTGGTGCCAAATTTTAATTTTCCATATCGGATTGGAGAAGGCCTAAATTAGCAACATCCCCCATTAGTACTTCAGTTGACCAACAGGAACTGGTTGAAATATGGCTATTGTTGGGCCAAGGAGGAGTAGAAGTAAAAGGAGGCAGTGAGGTAAAATTTATATAAGTAAGCACAATGATTGGTAATGAGATGATAGGTAGGAAAATAACTGAATGACGGGATAAATACTGTAGGTGTAATTATTAAAATTTCAACTCTTTTGAAAAGACAGTATGTCAAAAAAAGTGGTGAAGGTGTAAAGCGCAAGTTTGGAAACTTGATTAAGTGTTAATGAATTAGTGCATATGCTCCAAAAATGGATTATGAGATGAAAGAGAAAGAAAATTTCTGGGGTAAATTAGATAAAGTTTTGGTGATAGTACCCAAATAGAGATGATGTGGAGCTGTAATAGCAAAATGGTGGTGTGGCAGGAAAAGGGAAGGGCAAATTGTGGTACATTTTGCAAAAGGTTGAAACTGGATGTTTGAAACACATTTAAAAAAGGAGGAGGAATACAGACCTATAAGAGTGGAGGAACGAGAACACAGGTAGATTATATCATATGCAGTAAATTGATAGTGATTGGAGACTGTAAAATCTAATCTTCAATTGAAGGGTAAAAAGGGGGATTACATTGACTCTCTTTCTTCTATGCAATCGGCTCCAACCTCATCTGCTCATAAGCACATGTTGAGCACTTATGGCACGAGGTGAAGCTAAGATAAAGTGCCCATGGTACAACAGGCGGATATTAAGTGCCCTTGACATAAACAGATTTTTTTCTTCTAAGTAAATAAATAAATAAATAAATACTGATAATGTTAAAAGATTTATTTTTTAAAAGACAGATTTACTTAAGTAGTCGATTTAACTAAGAATGCATTTGAACTTACTTATTCTGATTAATTCACACTGTACAAAGGACACTTTTCAACTTTCAGACTCACAATTAAAGACCACAGGATGAAAGATACTCTCCACAAGGTGAATGATTCGGATTCACTTAAATAATAAGAAACGTAAGATGACTAACTCATAGAGTCAATAGTATAAAAGATGCTCTCTGTGCTGACGGATCCAGCCTTTATTCCATTAAGTATGTTATTAGGAAGTAGAAGCAACACTTTAGACCAGGGTGCCCACACTTTTCTGGCCCGAGATCTACTTTTCCATTGGACAGGTCATCGAGATCTACCAGGGTTAATAATTTTTTTAGGCTTTTATATTGAAACCTGTTTACACACATCATGTTAGTATTGGGGGCACGTTGGCTTAGTGGTTAGCACGTTCACCTCTCAGTGTTAGGGATTCCCGGTTCGAATCCCCATCTGGGTGGAGTTTCCATGTTCTCCCTTTGTCCGTGTGGGTTTCCTCCGGGTTCTCCAGTTTCCTCCCACAGTCCAAAAACATGGATCAAGTCAATTGAATTCTCCAAATTGCCCCATATAGAGTGTGGGTGTGTGAGTGAGTGTATGCCCAGCGATGGATTGGCGCCCTGTCCTGGGTCTATCTGCTCAGCGCCCGAAACGTTCTCCCCTGGATGGGCATGGGGAACCCCACCGCGACCCTACTAGAGGATAAAGCGGGAGATAATGAATGAATGAATGAATGTTAGTATTGGGGGCACATTGGCTTAGTGGTTATAATGTTCACCTCTCAGTGTTAGGGATTCCCGGTTTGAATCCCAATCTGCGTGGAGTTTCCATGTTCTCCCCGTGTCCGTGTGGGTTTCCTCCGGGTTCTCCGGTTCTCTCCCACAGTCCAAAAACATGTATCAAGTCGATTGAATTCTCCAAATTGCCCCATATAGAGTGTGTGTGTGAGTGTGTGCACAGTGATAGATTGCCCCCTGTCCTGAGACCTGAGACGCTCTCCCCTGGATGGGCATGGGGAACCCCCCTGCAATCCTAATAGAGGATAAAGCGGAAGATAATGGATGGATAGATGGATGTTAGTATTGTCGGATCAGCATAGAAAAGACAGATTTTTACAGAAATTGCAGCAAATAGCATGGAGAAAACTTGGTTTTAGTAAACCCAAACTACCAAACACAATGGAAGTGCAATGGCTATTTGGCAAATCAAGCAAAGGCATTTTGAGTTTGACATTGCAAAAAAATATTCACCCCCCCCTCTAAATGAAAGTGGTATTTTTGTTCTTTTGGAGCGAAGTCCTTTACTCATCTTGTCAGTCAAATAAAGTGCAGAAACACAAACAGAAACTATGCAATGTAGATGATTTGGGAGGCAGTGCTTCAGATTTAAGCACGGAAGCGTGGCCACGTGCAGGTTTTGGGAACGGCGAGAGAGACGGGGGGGGGGGGGGGGGGGGGGGCAGACCGCTCGCTTGCAGAGATCGCGATTCAGAATGAATCACATTGTGTGTTAAAATACGTGCGCGCGTGTGTAAAAGTGCTTCCGATACTGTGCTGTTAAAAAAGCGCTGATACGTGATTTTTTTTTAAACCTCCATTGCGATTGACCTGACACCCCTTCGCGATCTACTGGTCGATCGACGTATTGAGCACTCCTGCTTTACACAAACCCATTGTAAGACTGCTTGTAAAGTGGTACAGTCCTAGTAAACTTAAAACAGGCTAAAGGAAATTTAAATTTGGGGCAGTCATAAGCTTGTGGATAAGAAACCAGCCTTGCAAACTGAAGGTCCTCAGTTCAATACCCTGTAAAACCAAACAATAAGGCTGAAGTGCTCTTGGGCAAGGCACCTAACCCCAATTGCTCCAGAGTGCTGTATATAAGGCTGCCCACCGCTCTGGGCACATGTCACTACACACATTAGTGTGTGTTTCACTGCACGGGTGGGTTAAATGGGGAGGACCAGTTTCTCTGTGTTCAAGCACAGTTGGCAAAATAGATCACTTTACTTTACTTTTTCACTTTACTCTTTTTTCACTTTACTTAAACCATAAGTGCATTCTCGAAAGCGTGAGCTAAAGCAAATACAAATTCTGTCCAAATAACTAAAGAAAATAAAAAAAGGAAATAATGTTTAATGAACATTTTTACTTGTCCCATACTCTAAACATTACCTACAACCCTCAGTATGAGAGAAAGGCTACAGATCATTCGAGATGACTGTCACAGGCAAGGGAGTGAGAAAAGAGTCCCTTGTTTCATACCCAGGAATACACAAAAATTGGAACTGCCATGATACCAAAGGAAGAAAACAAGAAATGACTAATATTTTGTAGCAAATTGGCTAGAGACTGCTCTAATTAAGAAGACGTACTTGGAGTGCACTAGCCCCATTTTATCATGGGGTTTTATACTGTTACATGGAAGAAATAGACCATAATGCCAGCCTAATTCATTCATTTATTCATTATCTCCCGCTTTATCCTCTATTAGGGTCACGGTGGGGTTCCCCATGCCCATCCAGGGGAGAACGTCTCGGGAGCTGGGCAGATAGACCCAGGACATGGCACCAATCCATCGCTGGGCACACACTCACTCCCACAGACACACTCTATATGGGGCAATTTTGAGAATTCAATTGACTTGATCCATGTTTTTGGACTGTGGGAGGAAACCGGAGAACACGGAGGAAACCCATGCAGACTCGGGGAGAACATGGAAACTCCACCCAGATGGGGATTCCAACCGGGAATCCCTAGCGCTGAGAGGCGAACGTGCTAACCACTAAGCCACCGTGCCGCCATTCAGCCTAATTCAAACAAGGAAAAAGTTAATTTACAAACGGTAGAGTGCACACATTCGATAAGATCAATGAAGTCTATCAAAATCAGAACAAAACAATAATATAAATGACAAAATAATGTCAGAACAACATGAAACTGAAAGTTGGAACTGATAGTGAGGACAAAGGAACCGCAGATGATACACATTAACATAAAGAGGTAATAAATTGGTTAAACTAAATGAAGTACACATACATAATTTTAGTGTCATATAAAAGGTAAGTGACTAGGATGGATTTTTCTTCATTTTCCTCTACAAAAGACTATTTTAAACCAGTGAGTCATAGCACATATAACTTTTCTTTGAACGTATGACATTGACAGTTACTATTACTATTGGCAACACATCATGTGAGTTATTAGGAAACCTTGTACAGCCTTCAAAGCCCAAAGAAAAGATTTTTGCACAATTAGTGGTCAGTGACACAATGGGTGTAAGCCGCTAGTCATTATTAAATAATTTCACTTTAATGACTGTAGCTAAAAGGAAGCAGAGACAGTGAAACCGCCATCACTCTGAAAAAAACATGCTGTTTAGTGAGTTTAATGCCAGCCTTGACGATGCACTCGGGGACTATTTTGTTAGCAGTATACAAAGTAACACAAGGCAGAGTAAGGAGCTGTAGATTGAACAATTGCGAGAGCTTTTGAAGTGGTGCTTAAGGCACACAAAAGTTGAGGAAAGTAAAAAAAAATGCAATGGACGTGTATGTGTTAGAGATACACAGTAATAATAACCTGGACAGTTATTGGCTGGACAGTACACAACAATGAAAATACAAAAAGTAGAGGTTTGGAGGTTTTTACAGTTTATGTTGCAGAACAAAAGTGATTTTAAATAGATTTCTAAGATAAATAATCTAGTTTTTAGAAACTTTTTCTTGTTTTATGAAACCTTAACAAGATAAATTTACTCACTATATTGATAAATAATTTTACTTGTTTTATGTATATTTTTTCTTGATTTGCATTTATTTTACTTATTTTTTGGCATAGATGTAGAAATATATACAATATATATACACACACACACACACACACATATATATATATGGGCAGAAATATATACAATGTCTGAAATGGCACTGCAAGCAACTGTCATTGTCAATTATGACGTGACAGGCCAACCTTATGTCAAAAGAGTTTTAAACATCCATGACATTCTTACTTAAGGGCACCCTAAACAGCCACACCTGGCATACATCGTTTTACATATTAAAAACAAATTTTTGATGTTTTTACTGTTTTACTGTTTAGCTCTTTCTAAAAAGGTTGTGTCTGCACAAGACTTCATTTTATCATATTTTCATGACTGTTGCTGTGCAGAGGAGACAACAACAAGAGGAAATTGTACAGTACTAGACAAGGTGCTTACTGTGAATTCGTTTTGATGTGTTAGTCTCCACAGGCAGAGAATCCAAGTGGAATCTGGAAGTTATAACTCATCAGACAGGTCCAGTATTTTATTTGAGGTCAGTAGATGTGACAGATACAGTTTATGGACTGCATAGAGCAAAAGCCGTCATGTCACCATGTCTGACTTCCACATCAGATGGAAGTCAGATCCTTAGTCCTCATTTTGATGACATGACTGCAGTGCATAAAGAAAGAGAAATGCAGTGTCAGGCAGAGGTTTTAGTAGTACTACAGGAACCATTGGACCATGTGGTCCAATTGTTTAACATACAGTGGGTTGCAAAAGTATTCATACCCCTTGAACTTTTCCATATTTTGTCACATCACAACCACAAACATAAATATATTTCACTGGAATTTAATGTGAAAGACCAACACAAAGTGGTATACAATTGTGAAGTGGAAGGAAAATTATACATGAATCAACATTTTTTTTACAAATAAAAAACTGAAAAGTGCGACGTGCAAAAGTATTCAGCCCCCCTGAGTCAATTCTTTGTGGAGCCACCTTTTGCTGCAATTACAGCTGCAAGTCTTTTAGGGTATGTCTCCACCAGCTTTGCACATCTAGTGACTGAAATTCTTGCCCATTCCTCCTTGCAAAACAGCTCAAGCTCAGTCAGATTGGATGGAGAGCGTTTGTGAACCGCGTTTTGAGATCTTGCCACAAATTCTCAATTGGGTTTAGGTCTGGACTTTGACTGGGCCATTCTAACACATGAATATTCTTTTTTTTAAACCACTCCATTGTAGCTCTGGCTTTATGTTTAGGGTCGTTGTCCTGCTGGAAGGTGAACCTCCGCCCCAGTCTCAAATCTTTTGCTGACTCCAACAGGTTTTCTTCCAAGATTGCCCTGTATTTGGCTCCATCCATCTTCCCATCAACTTTGACCAACTTCCCGGTCCCTGCTGAAGAGAAGCACCCCCAGAGCATGATGCTGCCACCACCATATTTGACAGTGGGGATGGTGTTTTCAGAGTGATGTGCAGTGTTATTTCTCCGCCACACATAGCGTTTTGCATTGTGGCCGAAAAGTTCAATTTTGGTCTCGTCTGACCAAAGCACCTTCTTCCACATGTTTGCTGTGTCCTCAACATGGCTTCTGGCAAACTGCAAACGGGACTTCTTATGGTTTTCTTTTAACAATGGCTTTCTCCTTGCCACTCTTCCATAAAGACCACATTTGTGTAGTGCACGACTAATTGTTGTCCTGTGGACAGTTTCCCCCACCTGAGCTGTGGCTCTCTGCATTTCATCCAGAGTCACCATGGGCCTCTTGGCTGCCTCTCTGATCAGTGATCTCCTTGTTCGGCCTGTAAGTTTAGGTGGACGGCCTTGTCTTGGCAGGTTTACTGTGGTGCCATACTCTTTCCATTTCCGGATGATGGATTGAACAGTGCTCCGTGAGATGTTCAAAGCTTTGGAAATCTTTTTATAACCTAAGCCTGCTTTAAACTTCTCCAAAACCATATTCCTAACCTGTCTGGTGTGTTCTTTGGACTTCATGATGCTGTTTGCTCCCCAATATTCTCTTAACCAACATCTGAGGCCGTCACGGAGCAGCTGTATTTGTACTGAGATTAGATTACACACAGGAGGACCCTTTTGAGTCATTAGCACTCATCAGGCAACTTCTGAATGCAATTGGTTGCACTCAGGGAAAAGGGGGCTGAATACTTTTGCACATCGCACTTTTCAGTTTTTTATTTGTAAAAAAAATGTTGATTCATGTATAATTTTCCTTCCACTTCACAATTGTATACCACTTTGTGTTGGTCTTTCACATTAAATTCCAGTGAAATATATTTATGTTTGTGGTTGTAATGTGACAAAATATGGAAAAGTTCAAGGGGTATGAATACTTTTGCAACCCACTGTATAGTATTGATTGAATAGATAGTATGTTTGAAAATTTCTCACACTATCAAACCAGATCTGAGCAGGTCAATAATTCCTTTCCGGTTGATATTTTTAAATTTTCCTTTTGATGGTAAGCAAAAATGCATATGGACCTTTAAGCTAACCCATAAATGATGCAACAGCTACATCTCCAACTGACCTAAATGATGTCAGGTAGTATGAAAGAAGCTTCATCTGCCATGGTTTTCAGGGGAGAATGTCTTGGCACACAAACACACACACAATCACATTTTATATGGGGCAATTAAGAGCATTTATTTTACAGGCTTTGTTGTTAGCACATTTGCCATTCAATGCTGGGGATTCCAGTTTTGAATCCCAATCTAGGTGGAGTTTCCAATTTCCTTGTTCTCCCTGTGTCTGTTCAGTTTCCTCTGGGTTTTCCGGATTCCTCACACATCCCGGCCACCTGGACAACATCATTATGAAATTTGCTGATGACGAGGCGGCCTACAGAGTTGAGGTCAATTTGGCACTGAATATTACTAAGACTAAAGAGCTCATCCTGGACTTTTGGCGAAACAGGGCCACTCCTGCCCCTGTACATCAATGGTGAACTTAGGGAACGAGAGGAAGGCACTACAACTTTTTCCCCAAAGCCATCATGATGCCTAACAAGAACCTGCATTAACAAACATATTACATATGATCTGTTTTATCTGTCTGTGTACCTATGTTTAGTTTCTACTTTTGCACAGTCTTAGTTTTCTTAGTTTTTCTATTTTATATTACACTGTATGCAATTTAAGGATCAGCTTCCAATATCATTGTACTATGTATACTGTGTATATTGGGTATAAGAGCAATAAGGCTTTTCATTTTAATTAATTTTCAATTCAGTCTCAATTTGTATTCAATTCAACACTGCAGGACCCAGAGATAACCAACGTGAACACAGGGAGAACATGGAAACTCCACCCAGTATAGGATTTAAACCTGAAATCCCCAGTCCTGAGAGGTGAACGTGCTAACCACTAAGCCACCATGCCTTCCGTTTCTGGGAATTTTGAAATGTAATATTTACTTTAAATTCATTCTTTCATTATTTCCGCATTATCCTATATTAGGGTTGCGGGGGGGTTCCCCATGCCCATCCAGGAGAGAACGTTTCGGGCGATGGGCAGAAACACCCAGGACAGAGCACCTATCTATCGCTGGGCATATTTACTTTAAATGCTTTGGGTAAATAAAAGAACCTAAGAAACCTGATTTGTCTTTTCGTATGACTTACAATGTGTAAAGCAAGGTCACAAAACTTCATCACAAGCAAATGAATAAAAATGTCACTTACATACTGGATAACCAAAAAAGCAGGACTTGACCTGACAGAACACAGTTTGATTAATCTGTGTGCCTAGGGAAGTTAAAAATGATAAAAGAGCAATAAAAATGCAGGGAAATGTGTGTGTGTGTGTGTGTGTGTGTGTGTGTGTGTGTGTGTGTGTGTGTGTGTGTGTGTGTGTCTTATTGCAGGAAGTTAGAGATAAGGTCCTGAAGCGGGATGTTTGGCAGCATGGTGCAGGAAGCTAAGAGCTTTGCTGAACTCTCTTATCTTTTCCAAATACTCACCGAATTACTGACAGGGCAATTTTTTAAAGCATGTGTGTGTACACACTCATACATACACGCAAGCATGCACTAACGCATTCACACAGAAAACACACACACACAGACGCAATATCCCAACCGTACACTTGCTTCAGCGCTTGTTACAATTTACAGCTTAACACACATCACACACTTTCGATTCAGTTAAAACACAGACACCTTGAGAGAGAGAGCTCTCCATGTTCAGAAGTCTTTGTGCTAATGGACTTCAACTGAAGAGTGTGTTTCTGTGTGCGTGTGTGTGCGTACCTCCTGAACTGGATATTTGAAGCCTGTCCGAACGATTGGATTCTAGCAGAGTGTGTAGACAGCTGAAGATTAAGAGAAATCACATTGTCCTGCTTCAGCATTTACTTCTTACATTTCCTTTGAAATCATATGTATATATATATATATATATATATAAATGTTCTTTCTTAATTCCTCACATAGCAAATTATTCATTCATTCATTATCTCCCGCTTTATCCTCTAGTAGGGTCGCGGTGGGGTTCCCCATGCTTATCCAGGGGAGAGATCAATATTGAATTCTCAAAATTGACCCATATAGAGTGTCTATATGGGTCAATTTTGAGAATTCAATATTGATTTGATCCATGTTGTTGGACTGTGGGAGGAAACCGGAGAACCCGGAGGAAACCCACGAGGACACGGGGAGAACATGGAAATTCCACCCAGATAAGGATTCGAACCGGGAATCCCTAGCGCTGAGAGGCGAACGTGCTAACCACTAAGCCACCGTGCCTATATAGCAAATTAAAGTATTTATATTACTGTATATTTCATTATTATATTTTGAAAATCAGATTTTCAAAGTGGCGTAACTGAGAAATTTTGCGCTACAAACAAAAAATTTGCCACGTCCAGAGTGATATACAGACGCTAAAACCACAGACTTATTGCACTATCCGTTCACTTTTAATCACTCTTTGAAAATTGCATTCGTCTTTCTCATGCTAACCACACCCTATTACCCTATTACCCAGCCACTATTGATCTAATATCAAATGCAGTATTGTTTTTTTTCAGCAAAGGACTCATTATAAGTATGAGTAGTAAACCCTACCAAAAGCCCTAGGGTGACATCAACAGTTCATCTAAAACTTACTTTGCATCACTTTTTTGACTCTAGATCATGCCGTATCTTTTTTTGTCATCAAAATGTAATACATTTTTGCATGTAATTATCATTTTTGGTCATATTTGCCCCCTTGAACTTGCCCCTTTTTTTCTTTTTTTTTTTCAAAATAAAGACCAATTTGATATTAAATTGTTTGGATTTACATACTGATTTCATAAATGATACTGCAGGTCTATTATGAAGTTATCCCTATACTTGTGTCCATATATAGATTTATTAAAGTATAAACAGAGAATCAGAAGAAATAATCAAAGAGAGTGATAGAAAGAGAGACCACTGTGATCAGTGGTGCAGCATATTGTGACCTGTGGTTGTCTTGACGACCATACTTATTTTCAGCATGGTTTTCATGTAGTGATTGCTGGCAGCACATGGAAGAGTCATTGCTTGTTATGTTCATTGTCCTGGTCATCATTATTATTACCCCAATCAACTCTGTGTGATCATCCTTGCTTATTTACTTTTTAGGTCAATTACAGTATGTAGTGTTTGTAATATTCTATTATAATATTTCCTGTATGAAATACTTTTCTTCTGTCAAAAAAATTACAAAAATAATTTTACATAATTGTCTTTTTCAGGGAATTAAACAAATCTTTTAAAGTTCTTTATTTATTGGATGATTTAAAAAACTATAATAAAACTAAACAACAAATAACGAATGTCAGCATTTTTTAGGGACTGATACTAGTTATTTAAATACTAAATGTTTAATGAACTGTACTTTTTTAAATACTAAATGTTTAATGAACTGTACTTTTTTTTAAATAATTATATAAAAGCTTTTGTTTTTAAGGCAATTTTTTTTTTAAATCGCTCAGGACTATCTAGCCAGACCGAGAAAGTTACCAGTGGAGGTGTGTTGGGGAGGGAGGGAGGGGATTACTAGGAGAGTCTGTATTTTCAGTTTGCAGAATGTCATAGCGACAACATAGCATTTGTCCTTGGAACAGGGTAGGTAGCCAGAAATTCATGGCAACGGTTCTGAGGGAGGTTTCGCTATCAAAAACTTGCCCCTCAATGAGGATCAATGAGGGTTTAATGTCTTGCCCAAGGAGCCCAACACCCTAACCCCCACAGCTACGAATATCTGATCATAGTGAGTGTAAATCCCCCAAATTGTTTTTAGGACAGTTTTTTTTCCTATTTACAAACATTGTTGATATTCTTTATAGTAAAGTAGCACTAGGACCACAGAGATATTCATTTTATAAGGTTGAACACTTTTAAATGGGGTAAATTTATTGTGATGAGTAAATAAATAACCATTATATAACAAGATAAACACACTAAGGGGGTTCAGTGTACCTTACCAGCATTTAAGTTAATTACACAGAATTAATTAAAGAAGCCAGAAGGGGTAAAAAGGGAAAGTCACATTGAGAACATTTAAACAAATGTAATATTGTGTGGAGTTCACAGACCACCTACAGGGAAAAACACACGCGCACACACACACACACACACACACACACACACACACACACACACACACACACACACACACACACACACACACTCACAGAACCTCCGAGTCTATCTGCCCAGTATATGTTTGTTTATTCATGACTCTGCCTTGCCTGCTTAGTTCTTTGCAGTGTGTTTGTGTGTAGAATAATATATTTTTGATCATGTTAATGGAACATGGACATCAAGAGGAAGTGTGAACAATCAACAAAGCACAGGAGCTAATCAGTGGATTCGTGCTAAAAGCCATGCGGGCTAAAAACAGCAGTGCAGGTGCACTTAAACGTTTTACATCGCGCAATATCCTTCCTACACACTTTATACAGTCATGGCTGAAACACCGGGACCCCTGCGCTTCATTCAGAGAATGCACCACTTCTCCAAGAACAATGTTGCATTGGAAACGGCTTTGATTTTCATGTTTCATGTACACATGAAATGCAAGTTCTGTAGGATTTAGATGTTATTCATCGCCAGACACTTCAGAACTCTCAAGTGTTTAGAATAACTACACTGCACCCAAATATTCTTTTCTTATGGTCATATTTTCTAACAGCTTGTACGTAATAAATGTCCTGTAACAACAAATTAACCACAAAACATATTTAAACCCTCACCATGTTCAACCATCATTTTTAAGAGCTTTTTAGGCAGACTAAATTAAATAAACAAGCTGTGAAATTTAATTAATTACATTAATGTTACCTTGAATGCAACATTAGTGTGAGTTGATGGAAAATGCACATATAAAGTGCAGTCACTTTCCACATAAAAAGAGATCAAGTAAGACAGTTGTGCTATGATTTATGTTTGTATCAGGCACATTTATACACCTTTGCCATAAATGTGTGTAAAATTGATAGTTTCAGATGTGTGAGAAACTTTGATTACTGAAAAAATAACAATGTGTGTAACTAATAACTATAATAACTAACTATTTACAACTTAAAATAACTAACAATATTTTTATTGCGATGTTTTACATAAGGTTAAGTTTACAGAGTTTAAAACACGTCTTAAAACATTGTTACCTTTTCAGAGTTTGCTGTTTTGACTGGTCAGCCCTGGTCTGTGAAGTATGTGAACAAGCCAGTGCTGGTTTATGCTTAAATAATTTCAAACAAATATTTTACAACATTAAATGCTGGCCCCATCAAGAAGTATTCTTCTCTTAATCTTATTATCTTGGCCGCTTAAACCTATAATTGGTTCATGGTGGGAGAGGGGGTCCTTATGCCTGTCCTGGGCAGATGCACCAAGGACAGGACGTCAATGTACACACACACTGACACAAAAACATGCACACACCATACAGGGGTAATTTAGACCAGTCAATTTACCTTAAATCAATATTTTTAAACTTTGGAAGGAAACCTACGAGGACACAAAAAGAACATGGAAATGCCACCCAAATCAGGATTCAAATCTGCATCCAGAGCACTGAAAGGCAGATGTGCTAACCACTACGCTGCCATGTCACCCACTGAAATTCATTTCAACCTGTTTTACATTATGTGATGTTGTATAAGTTTGTCAAAACAATGTCATCGAGAATGTGTGCCATCATCATAGCTCAAGTTTGTGACTTTTTCATTCTTGCCAGGCAGTGTATATTTCCAATAAAAAAAAAACCATCCATCCATCCATTATCTTCCTCTTTATCCTCTATTAGGGTCACAGGGGGTTCCCCATGCCCATCCAGGGGAGAACATTTGGCACACTCACACATACACACTCTATATGGGGCAATTTGGAGAACTCAATTGACTTGATCCATGTTTTTGGACTGTGGGAGGAAACCAGAGAACCCGGAAGAAACCCACGTGGACACAGGGAAAACATGGATGGGGATTCGAACCAGGAATACCTAGCGCTGAGAGGCGAACGTGCTAACCACTAAGCCCCCCCCCACCCCATAAAAAACATTTTTTGTTAATCTAAACTTATGTACCAAAAAGTGTAATAAAAAACATTTATACTAAAACACAACCATCGCTAAGGGAAAAAGGAGAGTAGATGGAAAATCATGTGTTAGTTATAATTTATTCGTGTGATCTTTAGAAGCAAACAAATCTTTATTACAGATCTCTGTTTTTATCATGTCTCATGCTTCAAAGCAGCCTAAGAATAGAGTATTCCATTAGACAGCAAGGTGTCACACATTCCCCAGATGTGTCATGCCTTGTAATTTATACGTTCTGTTAAATTTATGAAAGACCAAAGATTATAGCTAAGAAAAAAATCCTTATTATTCATGCTGATTTCCAGCACCTTACTTTTTTATCATAAAATCCGAGGAAAGAAAATGGCAACCTGAAAAGTTTAGGGGAACAAGTGCCATTACATGGCTCTAGAAGGTCAACCTCAGTTCACATCACTAGATAACTGATGTTCCTTTAACCAAACAGATGACAAAAAGATTAATAACATGGTTTCTTAATATAAAATAAAGAACACTTGTGTATACCAAGCTCTGTTTTATCTCTGGTGGTGATCTAACAAAGTATTCGAGCACAGTCATTGCTTATATTAGAGCTCTGATGCTCTGAGAATATTACTGATATGTTTCAGGTTGGATACTAAGCTTTTGTTCCAAATAACTCTTTTAAATCTCTTAACAGACAATTTGTTAACAGGTCTGGATTCTCCATCAAATGTATATCAAAGACCTCCAAATTATTATGCAAAAGTTTATATTATTGTGATTTGCATGTGTACCCAAACTGAATATATACATGGACAGCTATAGATATAATGGCACATTCTCGATTCCATTGCATTAACAAACTTACAAATCACAACATCACAAAATAAATTTCAATAAAAAATGTTCCGGTTGGCACAGTGGCATAGTGGTTAGCACGTGGCAAAAGACATGTAATTGCACACACCATATTAGAAGAAGAGATGGCACAGCAAATCAAAACAGCAACATCAAACAGCATTGGAGATGAGAACATGATGTTGTGGACCTGTTTCTCCCTATTTAATACTGGCAGATTTTATATCATTTAGGAGTGGATGTATTGAGAAAAGTACTGAGACTTTTTGATAAGTATTCACTGCCATCTACCAGGATTCTGAAGATGGTCATTTCAGAAAAGTAATGATAACAAATACACAGCTAAGGAAATTCCCATGTGGTTTTGACTGTTAGAATGGCCCAATCAGTCATCCAACTTAAATAGTAAAAAAAAGTAAACAACTTAAGATCAGAGGTAGACCATTTTGGAGAACCTTTCAGTGCTGCAAATGAGGTTGGAAACTTTGGAGACCACTCAACTTCTTAAAAACAGCATCTATAAAAAAGCAGATAGTCTACAGGTCCACATCAAAGTATTGTTTCTTTTATGCCACTGTCTAAGTTTTCTGACATACATATGAGTATAAAGTATACACAAACGCCAAGACTCTAAAGTGCAAATATATAGTGCAGGCTTACTTTCCTCTTATCTTTAGGCATGTGTCACATTGAGGACCTTTCTTCTCTGTGTCACTCACATAAAAACTATAGTCAGGAGGTATGAAGCTGTACAGATCAAGACGGAGATGTCAGATTTCTTACTTTACCTTTGAATATTCAGCCAGTGGGTCATATAATTTAATTAATTTAAGACACCTGGCCAAATTACAAGCAGAATCAGTAAAAATTTATTTAAACTGGTAGAAGGATTCAGGCATAGAGGATATTCAGGCATAGAGGGCTAGCACTTTATCCTATTGTTTCTACCATCCATTGGATTTTATTTTTTTTTTGCATTGGATTAAATTTTGCAACTCCAGGATATTAATTCTTATCATATTTTATCTCATTATCTTCTACAATAATCTGATCAGACCTTTCTTTACTGAACATGCTACTCAGCTGTTAGTTCAAGCCTTCATCCTATCCCGGCTCAATTATTGTAATGCATTGCTTGCCGGTCTCCCAGGTCTCTACAACTGATTCAAAACTCTGCAGCTCGACTTGTGTTCAACGAGTCCAAGCGAACTCATGTCACTCCACTGCTCAGCTCTCTCCATTGGCTCCCTGTAGCTGCATGCATTCAGCACAAGGCACTGACTCTGGCTTTACAGAAAAATCTCTGGATCTGCCCCCTCTTACCTTCAATCTGTATTTCCAAAATACACTACAACTTTTTCACTTCGCGCTAGTGATGAATGACACCTGGTGCTTCAACCTCACCGTGGTGCTACCTCTTGCTCCGTTGCGTTCACCACTGCAAAATGGTGGAATGATCACAACTCCATCCGTAAGGCAGAGTCAATCTGGATCTTCAAGAAACAACTCAAAACACATCTCTTCCACTAAAACCTGATATATTTCATAAAGAGGGGGCACAGGATTGGATAATGATTTGATGGTTTGATAATTCTACAGCTTAGCTGTTTTTTCCTTAACTACTGTCTTGTGTTGTTCTCTCATTTGTAAATCACTTTATATGAAAGTGTCTGCTAAATGACTAAATGTAAATGTATAAAAATACATTTTGGGCACTGGGCAGATGGTCATAGGACAGGGTGCAAATCCTTCTCTGGGCACAGACTCACACACACACTATAAAGAGGCAATTTAAATCATCCAATTTACCTTGAATTCATGTTTTTGGACTGTGGGAGGAGACCAGTAAATCCAGTGAAAACCCACACGGACACAGGAAGAACATAGAAACTCCACCCAGATCGGTATTCAAACCTTGATTTCCAGTGCTGAAAGTCCA
Source organism: Corydoras sp. C115 (assembly GCA_019802505.1). NCBI lineage: Eukaryota > Metazoa > Chordata > Actinopteri > Siluriformes > Callichthyidae > Corydoras > Corydoras sp. C115. The sequence goes on from JAFMOC010000012.1 coordinate 6,773,988, forward strand.
ACGTGCTAACCACTATGCCACCGTGCTGCCCGTAATTAATTATTTTAATATTAAGTAGTAATTTGAATTAGTAACTTGAATGTTGTTAGCAAAATGGTTTCATTCTAAACAATTATGTGCCTGCAGAGAGAACTGACTGTGACGCAGCAAGATAAACAAGTATGGATTTGTTAATGAAATTAGTGCACCACTCTGGATGCAGTAATTTGGCATTGGGACCAGTGTGAGGACAGTGAGATATGTAATATTTGAGTCAGTGTCTAGGAATGCAGGAGAATTAGATGCTGCAATTGCAAAATTGTGGACGAATCAGAGGTCAAACTGTGGCTTACACATTCCCACTGCTGTTTGATGTTGCCGTCTGTCTGTTCCTCCACCTGCTGTAACATAAAGAGATGGTGTGATTGTGATAACTGCTGCTTAGAATAGGTTGACCAGTCGTACCTTATTGACTTCTAAAGCTGTGTGGTAAATCTTGACAGGTTTTTTCCCTGCAGCATTGGACACATACTGAGATTGTTTCATTTTACTATCCACAGGATGTCTTAAGTGTGTGAGTGTGTGTGTGTGTGTGTGTGTGTGTGTGTGTGTGTGTGTGTGTGTGTGTGTGTGTGTGTGTGTGTGTGCGTCTGTGTGTTTGTGCACTTGTGTTTTTGTGGCTTTGCACGCTTGCTTCTTCCCTATAAAGTGTAACTGTTGAACAAAATGTAAGTGTGACCCTTGTGCATGCCAGAACATGATGGGCAAATAGCCGTGCTATTAATGCCTCATAGGCATTGCAACACCATAGCAACTATTTTCTCTCTCTTTCATTCTTTCTCTCTGGCAGCCTTTCTTCTGCTTTATTCTTACTCTATCTCCTTTGACGGTTTCATTTTTTCAAACTGTATTTATAAGCCGAAACAGATATGTTGATAGACCAACAAGACACTAATTACTGTAGGTTTAGAGTTTAATGAGAAGACTTTGGTTAAGGGATATTGCCCATAGAATGTTGGTCATCTTAGATTATTTGTTAAATCCATAGCCAAAACTCTAAAAGTAGACAAGGACAACCATTCATCCATCCATTATCTTCCACCTAATTCTCTACTAGGCTCACAGGGGGAGTTTCCCATGCCCATCCAGGGGAAAATGCCTCAGGCAATGGGCAGATACACCCACACAGACACACACACAAACACACTTTCTATATGGGGCGATGTAGAGCACCATGTTTTAGACTGTGCGTGGAAATCTGAAGGTTGTGGGTTCAAATCACAGGCCCACTGAAGTTCCTTGAGCAAGGTTCTTAACCCTCATTGCTCTAGGGTTCAACGAGAGATGAGAGATGCAGCCAATCCTAAAAATCTTGGAATAAATAAATCAACACACAGACAATTGTACACAATGTCTTTTTTCAAAGAATCCATTGGAAATAACGATGGCAATTTGTTTTGGCCTAGATGTAACAAACATAAAACGTGTATTTTGCTTTTTGTATCCACAAAACAACCTTCTTGTTCATTCATTATCTTCCGCTTTATCCTATATTAGGGTCGGGGGGGGGGGGGGGTCCTCATGCCCATCCAGGGGAGAACGTTTCGGGCGCTGGGCAGATACACCCAGGACAGGGTGCCAATCTATCGATGGGGACACACTCACACACACATACACACTCTATATGGGGCAATTTGGAGAACTCAATTGACTTGATCCATGTTTTTGGACTGTGGGAAGAAACCGGATAACCCGGAGGAAACCCACGCGGACACGGGGAGAACATGGAAACTCCACCCAGATAGGGATTCAAACCAGGAATCCCTAGCGCTGAGAGGCGAACGTGTTAACCACTAAGCCACCGTGCCGCCAACCTTCTAGTTAATTTATAAAAAAAACTTTAACAAACTACATCTGCACTCACGCACACAAACTACTACAGACCAGCTGGAGCTTTCAGAAGTTTTAGTTTGTTATTATCTGGGTCAATTCACCGACCCAGTGCTATTACACCGGTGTAGCCTCTCATTTCTTTCTCCCTCAACCCCCTGTTAGTTCCATTTTTAGTTCCATTCATTTAAAGCCCTCTGTTTATTTTGAAATTTCTTTCCCTTTTACTGATTTTCTTGTTTCATTTCACTCATGCAACTATTCATCTCTTTACCCTCCATTATCCAGCTCTTCTTCCATCTGCCAGTTCTCCAAAATTGTTACTACTCCATCTGTTCTCTTCTCTTTTCTTCTGATCCCTACATTTTACATATTGCATATAGCATTTGAGAGCATGTTGATTAAAATTAGTCAATGCATCCTTTTTGCCTTTTCTTCTGCAATAATATTCTGTCTCTTTGTTGTTTGTTTATTTTTCTTTTACCACAAATGCAAATAACTAGAGGATTCAAATCATTCTCTTCCACAATCCTCTTTTTCGTGTACTGTGTTTAACTCCTATCTCTACTTATCTGTCTCCATGTTTTCCACATCTAGCTTATTTTTCTTTACTGGTTCTGTCAGTCTCTGTATTCTGCACATTCAATGTCTTCATCTTCTGCCTCTGCATATTGACACTTTCTCTTTTTTACATCTTTATTTATCTGCTAAATTTACTTTTCCTTTTCCTTTTTATTTATTCCTTTTTAATATTATTACTGTTACTATTAAATTTCTGTTTTTTTTTGTATTTTATTTAAAGTTGTAATTTTGTGTTTTGCAATGGCTGTTGTTTTTTTAAATTATTTTTATTTCTTTACTTATCTTTTTTTAAACAGTGTCTTTCTTATGTTCCTTCATCTGTTTCAATGTAAGCATATTGTGTGTGTGTGTGTGTGTGTGTGTATATATATATATATATATGTATATATATATATATATATATATATATATATATATATATATATATATATATATATATATATATATATACACATGCCCAAACAAACTGTGGAATTCTCAAAAGCAACAAAAACGGCTAGCTAGCTCTGTAACTTAGCAACTGCCGGTGCTCTTCACTGCTTCACTGAAGTTTTTTCATCCTTTGTTCCTGAAAATGTCAAACGTCCTTGTGCTTTTATCAGAAAGCCAGATTAAACATAAGACATACGCTTCTTTAAAATGCCTTTTTTTCCCTCTTTTTTTTTTTACAATTTCGATCATTGTTCACTGTGTCAGAAAGTCAAACCTGACATGTCTCATTCCCACCCACCTATCAATGCCCCACATCACTTCTCACCACATGATGGCTCACCACAGAGAGCCGCTCTTGTGTAAAAACTTTAAGAACTTTATTATTATTTTTTATCACAGTTGGTTGTAAAAGCAAAGCAGCCTTGAAGAAATAGTGTCCATTGTAATCTCACAATCATGCTTTCACTATCCTGCCAGGATGATTTAGTTATTCCAGAAACACCAATAACTATGCTGGTAAAATGATTTTCTCAATGTGTGTATGTATTTAATTTCAACTACTGGTATGGTCTACAAGTAGGGTTTGGTTTATTCTTTTCATCTAATTAGGATCTAGAGTATAATCCATCACTAAATGGATGATTGGCAGGAAAAAACCCTGGACAATTCTCCAATCCACATCAAAACATGCAAAGACAAACAAATTTACATTTAGGAACATTTACATTTGTACCACCAGCTGTCCAGAAGATGCTTTAGATGCTTTATGGAGAGATACTAAAGCTTTCAGAAGAAATGGCAGTTATAAGTAATGGTAATGATCAATCATATATTGGTTAAAGCAACATTTTGAAATGAAATCTTTCCTGTTTTAGCATGCTAAGTGATTTCCAATTTGAACTTAAATACTGGATGGAATCTGGATTCCAGTTGAACTGGTGGAGTAGCAGTGCCACACCAGCATGGCCTCACTGGACTTAATTTTAAATTTATCCTCACTGGATAAAATTTTTTAAATTTTCGAAAATGGACACCTGATCAGTTCCCCAGTTTCCTCCCAAAGTCCAAAAACATGAATTCAAGTTAAATTGAATTCTGCAAATTCCCCCAAATAGAGTGTGTGAGTGAGTGTGTGCCCAGTAATAGATTGGCGTCCAGTCCGGGGTGTATCTGCCCAGTGCTCGAAACGTTCTCCCCTGGATGGGCATGGGGAACCCACCCCGCGACCCTAGTAGAGGATAAAGCAGAACATAATGGATTAATGGATACCTGATCACTACACAATATTTATATGGCTGTCCAATATTGTTGATGATGCCCGACAGCTTAAGGAGGGTGAATTCCCCACTGAGCCATGGTCCTCCCAATGTTACCTCCTTAAAAAAACAACATAAAAGGGAGTTTTTGCTCCTTGCCACTGTCGCTTCGGCTTGCTCTTTTGTGGGTCAGACTACTAAATCTTCTGTAAAGCTGCTTTGTGACAATGTGCTGTTGTAAAAAACGTTATATAAATAAATGAACTACAACTTAAACATGAGCAAACCAGACCATTGTGTACACCATTAAATTGTATATACTAGACTAAAAGATTGCTATAGATTTAAGAAGTGACTATAAGGAATTTACTTGATAATGCTATAATCCTGTTCTTTTGCCATGTGATTTCCAGTGAGTTCATTAAGATGTGATAGTCAAAAAAAGATTCATCTTCTTAAACAAGAATTTTAACAGAATTCAGAAATGTTTAGGTGTTTGCTGTCTGTTTTAAACCAGAAACAATAAAATGTGATACAGGTGATAAATGGGCGATTGAGAGTTTAAACAGAATTTTTGTTATTGTTATTGTTTTGCCCTTTTCTTAATAAACCATGACAACCAATTAGCTTGTAAAGATTCCCTTCCAGTTAGTTTTACTCTCACATACAGTTACATGTATTTATTAAATGTTTCATGATTAGCTCAGTCCATTTTATGCATAGTTTTTAAGTAGTTGTGAACCAGAACAATTTTTTTTCAATAATACAAGGTGCCATATATTTCAAAGAAACAGGTCTTGGCTGTAGGCAGGCCAGTCAAGCATACACACCATATGTCTGGGAGACCACACTATTATTATTCATGCAGAATGAGCATTAACTTGCTGAGATAAACATGAAGACAGTAAAGCTTCGCAGCACATCTGTCATGCTAGAATGACAATATAAGCTCTTACATCTATGGTACCTTCACTTATATGTAGCTCACCCATGCCCTGGACACTGATGAACCCCTGTGGAATTGCAGATGCTGGTTTTTGCACTTTTTGTTGGAAACAGTCTGAATGGTGTTATTAATCGTTCGACTAATTTCTTAAAAAAACAAGCTAAACAGTTATAGGAAATGTGTGGTGTGAGGAAAATGTACAGACAGGTGAAGAATTTCACTGAGATTTACATGTTATGTAGCGACACACAGACAATCCCAGGGAAAAGACTAACGGTGCAAATGCACCAGACTACATGCATCTATTTAAATGCATAGAACTACACACAGGGCTAAAGGCTTACTGCATTCACCTAAATTAAACTACAGGAGCCAACATGCGATGCACATGAACACACACTGCATAGAAACCAGTTGTGTGGGAAATAACTGTACATGCATGGCTTCCTGACATATGCCATGCGTGCACACTAACGTGGACTACTGCATGCAGAATCCGGTATCCTGTTACTTCAGATCACTAGATTACGTTGCGGAAGAACAGTTTATTAACAATTTTGTTTTTAACAAATGCATTATGAATCAAAAGTAATCTATGATATGCTTTAGTGGAGGACAAGCATCTGATTGATTTGGTTTCAAGCATTTAATAAAAGTGCTAAACAATAAAAGATTTTATGCTTCAGTACACCCCCACTCACTGTTGTACCAAACTGTGAGGTCCATACTGTGTTGTGAATTTTTGTGTACCGTTACACCCCTACTTCTCATGCTTTATTGCTTTAATATTTCTACTTTCTTCAGTCCATCTGAGATGGCTCAATGATCAGTACCTCACTGACAATTCTGTGCAAAACTTACATTTACAGTTATATTTAGCTGCAGTTTCTGTCCTTGGCCTTCATGCACCAGGATTTCTCTTGACTTAACTAATCTTAACTTCAAATTTTGAACTGTAGATGACAAAGGATAAAACAATGACTTTCATTATTGTCTGTCTTTAAACTTGGAAACTTTGGCACAGACTTATGCAAACTGTGGTTTTCAGAACTTGTGTGTCACAACCTCTCCTGTATCTTGGTTCTTCCTCTAGACGGACTCATTCTGGTTCCAGTTCTAGTTCAGCTGTTCCTCATGTGCCTTTGTGCCTCATGGTGCCTCATGGTTTCTGGGGTTTTCCTATTTAACCTTGTCATTTACTATATTTTTGGCATTGGTTCACATTAGCTATTATTTACATTGACTGCTGTTTTGTTTGCCAAAAGTGATCCTGTTTACTGAGAACTCAGTTTTTCTTTGTTTAAAGCTTTTGCTTATTTTCGACTGTCGACTGCAAGGCTCTTTGTTTCAAGACCTTGTTGGTTTGGTATTTGTGTTATGGTTTTTGTTTGCTGTGTAGGCGCTACAGGATTTTCCAGTTAATAAACTGCTGGAAGGACTTACCAGTGTTTATATCATGTCTACACACCATCATATGGACAGTAACACGTGGCATTGTGCCAACCCACATTTTAGAAATATAAATTTAATTTCAAAATGTAGGAAATGTTAAAATGATCAATGTTCATCAATTTAAAAACCTAAATTATGCTATTCATTTTAAGCGTGTCTGGTAATATGAGAAACATTTTTGTAATTTCTGTTTAATTTTTTATGTTCAGTTATGGGAAAAAAATTTAACTCATTAAAACCGATGGTTTTATGTACCATTACAAAAAACATCTAGTCCTTGGAAGGCTTTAAAAATGAATTAAGTACTAGGTCAGACAAACAACGCATAACAAATTATACTGTCATTGTTTATTTAATAGGAATGAAGGCAGAATGCGAAAGCCTTTTGTGTGAAAAGAGCTTTAGCAGCACTAACGTGAGGTAATTATTTTCAGGATGACTATCTGTCTCTCACATCATTCTGGAGAATATTTGTTTTGTCAGTATTTGTGGCCATTAATTTATGCAACTCTGTCACAGCAGTTCATTCGGGTTGTGATCTGGACTTTTAGGGGACCATTGCAAAATATCAGCATTGTCCTGATGCATAAATCTGTTTCAGTCATGCTTTAGTTGTTGCCTTTAGAATATTGTGGCTCAGATGAATTTATGGTGGAGTCAGTCACTGTGCAAGGTTACAATGTCCTGTGGTTGCAAGACAAGGTTAAATCATCATACCTCCACCACGATGTTTACCTGCTGGTGCATTTTGTGCAGTGCCTTATGGGCAAACATCACAACTTTCCACATGTCTGTCCAAAGTTTCAGACGTCTTAAGTTTGTTAAGATGCATAAAGCAAATTTGTCAATCTTTCCCAACAAACGAACAGGCAAACAGTGGTCTGCTTTTTGCAGTTTATCAGGGATTAGATTGTTTAATCTTGTGGTGAATCTGCTGGGACATCCAATCAGGAAAGGTTATTTGCTTTCTACTTGCGGTTATTTTTTTCTCCCTGTAAAAATCATGGACTCTAAATAGTTGTCTTTTCTTCTTTACTAACAGATCAACAATATGTTTTAACTTATGACAATAACTTATTTATTCATCAGCCTCCGCTTAGTTCTCTACTAGGGCTGTAGAGGGGTTCCCCATGCCCATCCAGGGGAGAATGCTTCAGGCTCTGGATATATACACCCAGGACAGGGCACCAATCTATTGCTAGGCACACTCATTCATACAGACACACACACTACATGGGACAATTTAGAGCACTTAAATTTCCTTAATATCCATGTTTTTGTACTGTGGGAGGAAACCAGAGAACAAGAAAACCCACGTGGGCACGGGGAGAACATAGAAACTCCACCCAAATTGGGATTCAAACCTGAATTCCAAATAATGAAAAGCTAACGTGCTTACCACTAAGCCAGCCACTGGGCCACCCATGACAATACCTCTAACATTTAATAATCAGCATGCCAGAAGTGGGTCCTAAATTTACCTTATGAATTGCTTAAATAGTTTGAACTAATCTACTCATTTTATTACACATCCTTGTAGTATTGACTGTAGGTAGTAAAAGTGCTTTAAAAAAAGTGACCTAAGTGCTTTAAAATCATACAATAAGAAACTGTTTTTAAACACTGCCTATCTTTAAAAGTTTACAAAATTTGGCATAAAGTACCAAAATTTATATGCACTGATGAAACCTTTGCGGGATGCACATTTTATATTTATGTTACATACTGATTATCTCACCTGTTATCAATTAGTCTAAATTTGTGAAACCATTCTAAGCTTTCTTGCTGATACCTTTTCAGTTTTATTTTGCTTTTGTCTACAAAATGAATCGTCATTCATCACATGATCTAACACTGAAGATCTTGTTCTTTGTTTATTCTGTTATTTCCAAAATAAGGATTTAGGTAAATAAATACATTCTTTATGGTGTTATTGCATTGCATGTTACTGCAAAATTTAGAGGTAGGCAGAAATACAGCTAGTGGGCAATGATAATATTTTCTTTAGTATAACTTATTTCTTGTTATACATCCTGAATATAGTGTTTTATATAGGTGTCACTACACCTTACAGAAAGACAGATACCACCAGGACCATTTGGATGGCACTTGTACGAAATAGGTTTTTTGTTTATAAAAAGGTGCAGCTATTATTCGAGAAACTAAATAGCCACTTTCACACAGGTAGGTAAAGGGCAGGGTAATTTATCGAGGCTATGCAAGCACTTTTCAAAATTGGAAAAAAAATGTGTGTGTGAGAGATTGTGTGTGTGTGTGTGTGTGTGTGTGTGTGTGTGTGTGTGTGTGTGTGTGTGTGTGTGTGTGTGTGTGTGTGTGCGTGTGTGTGTACGCACATACGCCTATGTGCAGGATCTGGTCTTTAACCCATAGCTGAGTTGAAATGTGTGTGGATTCAAGCAGTTAAGATTTTCATATAGATATGTGTGCCTTTAAGAAAAGTTACTTTATAGCACAAGCAGAAGCATGGTCCAGAACACACACACACACACACACACACACACATGCAAGTGCAAAGAGTAATAGGAAAAAACACACACACACACTTGAGCCTTTAATTTTACATGTATTTACAGCATTTTCTACCTGACTTTGTAGATCTGACAAAAGCTTTTTATTCGGTCAGTCAGTTTGTCATTCGGTCACTAGTTTGCAATATGACGATAGGCAGAGCATCCTTCAGCTACTTACCAAAGATCCAGGTCAGGAAAGCCCAGGGCAAAGAGAGATACAAAGAGCAGGGGTGGTAGCCAAGATAGAAGAACACACTGCAGTTGTGTTCACCTGGTCGAACAATGTACAGACAGAGTACCATCATGCTTGGTTTCTGGTGCAGGCAATCTATAATTCTCTGCCAGGCATAGCAAACCTCCATTCCTAGAAAAGAACGAGTAACCTGTCTCGTTTCCTCTTGAAGAAGCTCCTTGGAACATCTTCTTAGCAGCTGCCCAAAAGCACTTGTGGATGGTTGCTAATGGCGGCTTCAGAACCAGTTGTTTAATGCAGTACTTATGAGAATAGCTTTAGTCATCAAAGTGGAGGACAAACCTCAGGCACAACCCAAAACAACTACAGCAGGCCATGTCTACACAGCCTCCAACTTATGACTCCAGTTTGAAGTTCTCTAAGCATATAGCAGAAAATCACTCTGCCCAGACATTGCCTTTGATTCATCAAAAGATCTGATCATACAGGAACGTACAGTGCCCAGAGAAAAGCATTTGTAGAAAGCTAATAAGAATAAAATACCAGTAACTGCTAGAGATGTGCATGGGCAGAGACTTGAGAACATCCTATGAGCCCATAGAAGTAGGCTGAGGAAGATTCATAGGTCGCACCCTCTGAAGTGCCCTTAGCTGACTGGGTATTTCAGGGGTGGCTGAGAAGGGGGACATGCAACTGAAACTACAGCAGCACAAGGACATTGCAGTTAAGATTTTTCTTTGCCAAAATTACTGACTGCCAGATTGCTTGATGAACAGTTTAATGCCTTCAGGAGTATTGTTGCCACTTTGATTATATCCACAATTTTGTATGTACAATTTATTTGTAACTGTGTAATAAAAATATATTGTAAGGAAAATTTCCATCCATCAATTATATTCCACTTTATTCTCTACTAGGGTCACTAGGGTAGGGTACTAGGGTTCCCCATGCCCATCCAGGAGAGAACGTTGCGGGCACTGGGCAGATACACCCAGGACAGGGAGCCAATCTATAGCTGGGCACACACTCACTCACACAGACACACACACTCTATATGGGGTAATTTGGAGAATTCAATTGACCTTAATTCATGTGTTTGGACTGTGGGAGGAAACCACAGAACCCGGAGCAAACCCACAAGGACACGGGGAGAACTGGAAAGTCCACCCAGATTGTTATTCGAACCTAAGAGGCAAACATGATAACCAGTAAGTCACTGTGCCATCCATAAGGAAAATTTGTAAAATGTAAATACATTTTCTTAACCGATTCACATCTTCACATCATATCTTAACTGCTTATTCCAAAAATAGGGTCTTGAGGGGTTCCAATGCCCTTCCAGGGGAGAACATTTAACGCACTGAGCAGAAACACCCAGAACATGGTGCCAATTCATCACTAAGCTTACACACACACTATATATGGGCACTTTAAAGCAGCCAATTTACATTAAATACATGTTTTTTGCATGCGGGAGGAAAACAGAGAACCTGGAGAAAACCCACGCAAACACAGGGAGGACACAGAAACTCCACCCACATTTGGATTCAAACCTGAATCCCCAGTGCTTAATCCCCAGTGCTGCCTATCTAAATGTATTTCTATGTGTTTTGTTTTACTTCAATAGAACTAAAATGTAATCCATTTACTATAATTTATTTTTTCATTCTCTTTTATTAAATCCTATATTAGGGTGGGGGGTGCTTTTTAGGAGCTGGGACAGGGCACCCAGGACAGGGCGCCAAACTATCGCTGGGCACACACTCACTCACACAGACATAGACACAAACTCTATATGGGACAATTTAGAGCATCCGATTTACCTTGAATAATTGTTTTTGGACTGTGAGGAAACCATCCTGCCCACAATAAATGTATTACTCTTTTTCTTTTGTATTACAATATTGGTACACACCTCTTAACAATTAAACTTGAATGTTTAATTCAGTACTATTGCCACAGTTTTATTTGTATTAAAATTAATCTAAATGCAATCTACATTTTAAACTGTTGTATGCTTTTAACTTTGTAAAAATAAAATGTAAAGCATTTTTCACTTTATCAGGACTGTGCACCAGTGCACAAAGCATAGTCTATAAAGGTATGGTTGGTTAAATTTATTCTGAAATAACTTTTATGACCTGCACAGAGCTCAACCCTATCTTGTGAGTCTAACCTCACAAATGGTCTTCTGTATTTTTTTACACTTCGAATAGATTGGAATAGAATGGAATGCCATTACAAGATGTCATAGACGTACTGTCTGGGCATCCCAAAATATTTTTCGTATAGTGTATAAATACAATTTAATAAAGAATAGAATAAATGGTATAATTCTATTTTGGCACTTCAATAGGCCCAGCTATTATTTGATTGGCAGCAATGTTGTTTCTTAATCCCATATATGGTGCACCCATAATAGGAGCACTTGTACAATTTTTCCTCTTTTATTTTATTGCCACAGTCATCAGCCTCACAGGGCAGACAACCAGACAAATGCATTTATAACTGGCGCAATTCACATAAGCTTTTCGCCTAGAAGTGTGTTTTTGGACTTGGACAGACGCCCCCATATAGAGTATGTTTGTGTGTGTGTCTGTGTGAGTGTGTGCCCAGCTATAGATTGTCCTCCTGTCCTGGGTGTATCCGCCCAGAGCCCGAAATGTTCTCCCCTGGATGGGCATGGGGAACCCCCCCCCAATGACCCTAGTAGTGGATTAAGAGGAAGATAATGAATGAATGCTATAATCAAGAGTGTAGAATTTTCATCTCCAAAAAGTAAAGGTCCTATACATCGTCTGTAACCTCCCTATTACATTTGTTGTAATAATTCAAATACTAAATTACTCTGACCTGTAATTTTCTTTTTTGCTGAACTTCTTCTCAAACCTAATTAAGCTGTGTGTATGCAATACTTGATGCAAGTTGACATGGTTGTGTGTGTGTGTGTGTGTGTGTGTGTGTGTGTGTGTGTGTGCGTGTGTGTTCCCATGGGATGTGCTAGCTTGTAATTACCCATTTCTACACAATTGGGGTAAAGGTAAAAGCTGATTAAACTCTTTGTCTGATGAAAACGTGCCAGCACGTGGCTCCAAGTATGTTGCAAGTGTGCGCTTGTGAGTTTTCATTTGGTCTGCCTGTGCCTGTATGTGTTTCAACTGGAAATATTATTCCATACTTACAAAACTGATAATTTAATTTTACTCAGATTTTAGACCACTCCATGTGATCTTTCTCTTTCACACACACACACACACACACACACACACACACACACACACACACACACACACACACACACACACATACACACACACACCAAATGTAATTTAAAGCACAAGTCCTGACTCACTGTTGCTCTTTCAGTTAATTCCAAAGGTACCTAATGGGTTTGGGGTCAGGGCTTTATGCAGCACAGACCAGGTCTTTTACAATTTTTTAAACCAGTTCTTTGTGGAGTTTTCCCTGTACATAAAACATAACTTTCTGTGGACCTGTACTGTCACATTTAGGTTTTGCTGTAACTTTTGTCCCTAAGGAACTAAACCTGAAAGAGCTTTAACCTGGTTTTCTAGCAAATATCTGCTCTGTAGGCATCACTTTGTTTTTATCCTCTCAGATTTGAGCCCCATGATGCTGAGCTTTGATGCCTGGGTTTTTTTTTTTGTTGTTGTTAAAAAATATTCAACCTGGGTTTTGAACACAGCAAGTATTATTGTTAAGTGAGGTTTTTTTTTACAACTTTATGACATTAAGTACATTAAAATATAGTATATAGTATATATATAATATAGTATATAGTATAATATAGTATAGTTTACAGACACTGTTTTGCAACCTGATTAATAAATCCACATGAGTTTATTGAAAGTCCCTTTACCATATAAATCAAGTGGTTTTAATACCCACTTTTAATTAATTTGTATAAATGTTAGAAATAACATGTTACTTTAATTCCTCACCACAGCACGATGGCTTAGTGGTTAAGACATTTGCCCCTCAGTGCTGGGGATTCCAGGTTCGATTCACAATCTGGGTGGAGTTTTCTTTTTCTCCCCATGTACGCATGAGTTTCTGCCAGGTTCTTTGGTTTCCTCCCACAGGCCACCCCCCCCCCCCCGCAATCTTATTGGGGATTAAGCGGAAGATAATAAATGAATAAATGAATGATGTAATACCTCTTCTCGGTTCAAATCATCTCATCCTATCTCATTATCTTGGCCACTTGATCATATAAATCCCCATGCCCACACTGGGAAAAATGTTTTGGGCAGTGGACAGGACCCAGTACAGGGCATCAATCCATCTCTGGGCACACACTCACTCACACAGACACACACACACTATATATGTAGGGTCATTGTAGAACAACCAATTTATCTTCAATCCATGTTTTTGGACTGCAGAAGAAAATCAACGTGAAAATCAACTAAAAGAGAACAGATTCAGATAAGTAAAATCGATGTTTAATTTTCTCCACAATTTGCTCTCCATTATAAAAAAGATAACAAAACACCAGAATTGTTAGATTATGTTTCAGTTCTGCATAAATCTCCTACTTGCCTTCAAAATATGTTCATGTATTTGTTTGTTTTTTTTTGTCGCCATAACTGGGGAGAGCATCCACATACTTTTGACAAGAAATTGTTCGAAATATGGTGTAATGTTCTTTGTGACATGACGTTTAAGTAATGAATCCAATGTCAGTGCCTAAATATTAATGAACTCTGAATGAGGCAATAATCTGCCACAACCAGAGGGCATGTTCTAAATGTTTTAATACAAATAAACACAAATAACTATAATCATTTCAGCTTTTAAAACTAAACAGATTTCGCTCAGAATCTCAGTTTATTGCTTAAGTGAATCTTGTCGTCCAATTAAACAAAGCCAGTGTTGTCAAAATTCCAAAATATAAAGTTTGGATGAATGATATTAAGCTGTTTTATTCAGTTTATCTTTATGCATTTTCCTCCCTTCATTTTCTAAGGAAGGACTCCAACCAGCACGCGCTTCCAACCGTGTTTCAAACATGAACCCAATAGCAAGTTTTAACAGAAAGAACATGCAGGGAGGAGCTGCACCTCCTGTGTCCCCAGCCTCAGTGCTGGCAACCTGAACAGCCAGCAGAGGTCTCTATTGCAGTGGTGCAGGTGTGAGTAATACAATATATGGATAATATATGGACTATTAATACACACCCCTGTAATAGTTTAACTGTGGAAATAAGAATGAATGGAACATCTGATTATATTATGTAAAACTTAAGCATCTATAAAATCATTTAGTATGCGTGTGTTATCTGACAAAATCACTTAGCTGCACCAGAGGAAAGCGTCTTAAGATTTAGCAGCTTGTACCCAAAACTGCAAGCTCTTTCATCTATTTTGCCTGAGCAGTAGTGCTACTGCTGCCTAAAGCCTAAAAGCACTAAATTATCATTCTATGTCTATTAAATGAGGTTTTAATTAAATTAACTAAAATGTCAGCTTGTGCTTAGTGGCTAGTATGTTCTTCTCTCAGCGCTGGGGATCCTGGTTCGAATTCCAATCTAGATGGAGGTTCCTTATGGTTTCCTTGCACAGTACAGAAACATGTATTGAAGGTACATTTAATGCTCTAAATTGTCCCAAATAAATATATAGATGTTGTGTGTTTGTGAGTGTGTGCGTGTGTGTGTGTGAGTGTGTGCCCAGAAATAGATTGGTTGCCCTGTCATAGGGGTATCTGCTCAGCGCCCAAAACGTTCTTCCCTGGATGGGCAGGGGGAACCCCCTCGCAACCCTAGTACAGGATAAAGCGGAAGATAATAAATAAATAAATGAAAATCTCAGTGTAACAAGGGGTGGGTACGAATAAGGACTGGAGACAGGATTTCTCACCAACAGGAACTTGCTTTAAAATCACATTTAAGCTATTTGTGCTGGCATGGTGTAGCTTGCCAAAAGTCCCACTCTTGTCAGTCAATAAAATTTCTCTCCTCATGGCATGTAATAATACGAATTATAAAAGCTGCATACAGTCATCAAGCAAAGCCATGTGCATTAATTATTTTCAATGAACTATGCCGTAAGCTCCGCCTTTCCTCCACCAGCGCCGCTGTGCTACTGTCAATGTCAGATTTCTGATTTTCTTTCATTTTAGTTTCCATGTTTTCCTCATGTCCACGTGGGTTTCCTCCGGTTCTCTGGTTTCCTCCCACAATCCAAAAACATAAATTCAAGGTAAATGGAATGCTCTGATATATTAATGCTCTCCCTATATAGAGTGTGTTTTTATGTGTGTGTCTGTGTGAGTGAGTGTGTGAATGTCAAGTGATAGCTTGGCACCCTGTCCTGGGTGTATCTGCGCAGCGCCTGAAACGTTCTCCCCTGCATGGATATAGGGAACCCTGCTGCGACCCTAGTAGAGGATTAAGCGACAGATAATTAATGAATCTATTAAAATGAATAAATTCATTAGAGTTAAACAACCTCCCTGACTTCTAGTAACTGCCCATACACCTGCCACCAAGTATAGTCTACCAAGTCTTCTTATGCCACCAAGTCTCGTTATATACCCCCCATACACACACAGCACACTCCCATATAAGTATGTACTTTACATAAATATATTCAGACACACTTATTACTCAGAGATGACTTTCAAAAATTCAAAAGAGAATTACTACTATGTATTACTACAGACACAACAAAGTCCATCTCTACGCTAAATAGAATTGATACAATGGACAATGAGAGGAGCAAAAATGAGGTGGATCCAAAATTTTAAATGATACTGTATTTACATTTACATTACATTACATTATGTTTAGTCATTTAGCAGACACTTGCAGATGAGAAAAAACAAGTCAAGTAAAAGAAAAAAACAGCTACAGTATAGAATTATCAAACCTGATCATTATCTGATCCTGCCTAATTTATTTATTTATTTATTTTTATTATCAGTTGTTTGTTGAAGAGATGTGTTTTTAGTTGTTTCTTTGAGATGCTAAGTGACTGTCTTACGGACAGAGTTGGAAAGATTGTTCCACCATTTAGTAGTGGTGAACACTACAGGGTGAGTTAGCACCATGGTGAGGTGGAGTCACCAGGCGACTATCATCACTAGAGCGAAGTGAATGAGTTGAAGTATATTTTGGAAATATAGATTGAAGGTGAGAGGGGGCAGATCCAGAGACAGTCCTGTAGGCCAGAGTTAGTATCTACTTTGAGTAACTTACACACACATTCCTTAAGCTCCTGTAGTTTGTTTTGTTTTATTTTTATTTATTGTTTTATCTGTGGTGGGCTTGTGACTTTGGCAATTATTAAGATAAATGTATAAATGAAAAGAATAAATGTTTTGAGGAATACATTTTTTTTTTGTTTTATATACTAAATCAGTGCTACTAGGTTGTATGTAATTGTCATCAGTTAGCAAAAATGGATGCAATTGGTAGTTTTATGAGAATAGGTGACTTTTTTTTTTTAAACTATTCCCAGTAAAGCTAGTTAAATTGAATTCAATTCTCAATCACTCAATCACC
The DNA here is from genome assembly GCA_019802505.1 of Corydoras sp. C115. Lineage (NCBI taxonomy): Eukaryota > Metazoa > Chordata > Actinopteri > Siluriformes > Callichthyidae > Corydoras > Corydoras sp. C115. The sequence continues at coordinate 6,790,777 of JAFMOC010000012.1, forward strand.
CCCTCAATCTCAATTAAATTCATCCATCCATCCATTATCGTCCACTTTATCCTATATTAGGGTCGGGGGGGGGGGGGGGGGGGGGGGCTTCCCCATGCTCATCCATTTCGGGCACTGGGCAGATACACCCAGGACAAGGCACCAATCTATCGCTGGGCAAAAACTCTATATCGGACAATTTGGAGAACTCAATTGATTTGTTCCATGTTTTTGGACTGTGAGAGAATTCTGGAGAACATGGAGGAAACCCATGTGGACACGGGGAGAAGTTCAAGTTCAAGTTCAAGTAATTTATTTATATAGCGCTTTTTACAACAGTACATTGTCACAAAGCAGCTTTACAGAATGAAAAAGCCTTTAAACCCCCAAAGAGCAAGCCGAAGCGACAGTGGCAAGAAAAAACTCCCTTTTATGTTGTTATTTAAGGAAGAAACCTTGGGAGGACCAAGACTCAGTGGGGGACTCATCCTCCTTGAGAACATGGAAACTCCACCCAGATTGGGATTCGAACCGGGAATCCCTAGTTCAATTCAATTCAATTAAACCAAATTTGTATCAGTGTTATTAAATCAGTGTTACTATGTCAGTAGTGCTCAAACTTTTCAGACCAATTACCACCATTATCAAACCAAACTTCCAAGTACCACCTATGTTTTTTAGGTGTGAGTGTATATTAAAGCAATAAGGTATGAGAGGGCATGCATTATTGCATCTAAATCAAGGAAAAGAGGTGTTGTTAGAATGCGGTTACACATCTTTTCTGTGATTTATTCACAATAATACGTGACCTCAAGTGCCTTATTGCTTTTATAAAATGGATATAAACACACTATAAGATAAGATAAGATAAGACATGCCTTTATTGGTCCGACAATGGGGAAATTCACATTCTCAGCAGCAGACAGCTAAAAATCCATACACTAACAACAATTAATTAAACAACAACAATGACTTTAATACTATTTATTCTTACAATACAGGGATATTATGTTTAAAAAGCTTCTTCTTTTATAAATGTACAATCACTGTTTTCTGCAATATCCCAGCTGGCATTTTAGCAACTTTAAATGTTGAAACATGGTTGAAATAACCTCAGTTGTTGTTTCAACTTGAATTACTTACTTATAATTAAAAAACAAGGACGGATTAATAAATGCATTTATTGAAAGCAAAATCGCTAATAAACTGGACTTCAGTGACATAATCAAGTTTTTTAAAATGAACACTGTTGCGGAGTAACATTTCTGGTTTCTCTAACCATTCTCTAACAATCTAGTAGTCAAATTACAGAATGCAGTTAATAAAATCCATCAGGTAAAATACCACTATCTGGTGTATCACCTCATGCTACTCTGCATACCACCAGTACTTAATAATAATTTTGTGAGCCACTGTAGGTTGTATTTAATTGTCAGTAATTAAACAGTAGATGGATTGGTAGGTTTATTAAAATAGGCTATTTAAATAACTTTTACATTTTTTGACTAATCCCAGTAAATCCCTGGTTGAATTAAATTGAATTGCGAATGAGGGGGTGATTGAGTGATTGAATGATTGGGAATTAAATGAGGGCGGCATGGTGGCTTAGTGGTTAAATCCTAATTGGGTTTGAATCCCAATCTGGGTGGAGTTTCCATATTCTCCCCCTGTCCCCGTGGGTTTCCACCAGGTTCTCCGGTTTCCTCCCACAGTCCAAAAACATGGATCAAGGTCAATTAAATTCTCCAAATTACCCCGTATAGAGTGTGTTTGTGTGTGTGTCTGTGTGAGTGTGTGCCCAGCAATAGATTGGCGCCCTGTCCTGGTTGTATCTGCCCAGTGCCCGAAACGATCTCCCCTGGGTAGGCATGGGGAACCCCCCCACCCCCACCTCCCCCGCGACCCTAGTAGAGGATGAAGCAGAAGATAATGGATGGATGGATGAAACTGAATTGAATTGAATTCAACCAACTTTACTGGAATTAGTCAATTATATATAGCCTAGAGACATTGATTTTGAATGTGAAAACCAAAAAAAATTCATTCATTCATTATCTCCCGCTTTATCCTCTATTAGGGTCGCGGTAGGGTTCCCCATGCCCATCCAGGGGAGAACGTCTCGGGCGCTGGGCAGATACACCCAGGACAGGGCGCCAATCCATCGCTGGGTACACACTCACTCACACAGACACACTCTATATGGGGCAATTTAGAGAACTCAATTAACTTGATCCATGTTTTTGGACTGTGGGAGGAAACCGGAGAACCCGGAGGAAACCCACGCGGACACGGGGAGAACATGGAAACTCCACCCAGATGGGGATTCGAGCCAGGAATCCCTAGCGCTGAGAGGTGAACGTGCTAACCACTAAGCCACCGTGCCGCCCACCAAAAAAAAATAATTCATTCATTCATTCATTCATTATCTCCCGCTTTATCCTCTATTAGGGTCGCGGTGGGGTTCCCTATGCCCATCCAGGGGAGAACGTCTCGGGCGCTGGGCAGACAACCCAGGACAGGGCGCCAATCCATCGCTGGGTACACACTCACTCACACAGACACACTCTATATGGGGCAATTTAGAGAACTCGATGAACTTGATCCATGTTTTTAGACTGTGGGAGGAAACCGGAGAACCCGGAGGAAACCCACGCGGGCGGACACGGGGAGAACATGGAAACTCCACCCAGATGGGGATTCGAACCAGGAATCCCTAGCGCTGAGAGGTGAACGTGCTAACCACTAAGCCACCGTGCCGTCCACCAAAAAAAAAATTATTCATTCATTAATTATCTCCCGCTTTATCCTCTATTAGGGTCGCGGTGGGGTTCCCTATGCCCATCCAGGGGAGAACGTCTCGGGCGCTGGGCAGACAACCCAGGACAGGGCGCCAATCCATCGCTGGGTACACACTCACTCACACAGACACACTCTATATGGGGCAATTTAGAGAACTCGATGAACTTGATCCATGTTTTTAGACTGTGGGAGGAAACCGGAGAACCCGGAGGAAACCCACGCGGGAGAACACGGCGAGAACATGGAAACTCCACCCAGATGGGGATTCGAACCGGGAATCCCTAGCGCTGAGAGGCGAACGTGCTAACCACTAAGCCACCATGCCGCCCACCAAAAAAAAAATGTTTTTACAAATTTGAATTACTTAGATTTGTTGACTAATCCCAGTAAAGCTGGTTGAATTGAATTGAATTGAATTGAATTGAATGTGAGGGGGTGATTGAGGAGAAGAAAGAGCAATAAAGCCAGTGAGGGAGCGCGAGTGAATGAGGTGGAGAGAGAGTGAGAGAGAGAGAGAGAGAGTTCTAGCTGTACTCAGAACACACGCAGGCGGGGTATTAGGAAGCGGAGCTGCATCGCTGTACACGCGAGCTTTTCATTCAGTGACTGCGGGCGGTGAGAGGGACTGCGCGGGTCTGCGCGGGTCTGCGCCAAGCCGTCAGGAGACGCGACGGGCCGGATCGTGTGCGGGTGCTCCAAGAGCGGAGTGAGGGAGTGAGTGAGGGAGCGTGTGCGCTCGACTCTTGGAGCGTTTCGCTGTTGCGGGTGCGAGCAGGTGCGAATGACATGAGCGGTGAGGAGAAGAAGCACGGGAGAGACCTGTAAGATCACCCCCCCCCACACACACACACAAACAGTGCGCACGTGTGAAGTGAACAAAACAACCAAAACACAAACAAATCCGCGCGATCGGGCGCGTGTTGCGCTACTTTGCCTTGATTCACAGTCCGTGCGCCTTTTGGCTTTGTTTTACAGAAGAGGACAGCACGGCTTCATGAGAGTCGACGAGCCGCCGGCGTCCGTACACACCTTTCAGGTAAGACACCTCCTGTCTTCCCCCCGTCCCTCCCGCTGCCAGATACTTTCAGTTTCGCACCGCGTTCTCTACTCCCCATTCTCATGTTCCTCCACGTCTCCGTGTCATCTGTCTCTGCCTGACTCTCCTTCATTCCTCTCCATTTAAAACCACTTTTCACGAGTGGAGAAGCGTCTCCACTCGTCCTTTAATTACTCTCTTTTGCTTGTGGTTCTCTCCACGTCGCCATTCTTTTTGATTCGGCTCTTCCTCGTTAAACGTTCCAGCCTCCTCATCAGATCTTCCCTTTTTAAATTGATTGGTAATCTGTACTCTTCGTCTGTAAAGAACCCGACAAATAGAGCATCTGTTAAAACTGATGTTTCCCTCCGGGGATTAATAAAATATTCTGGTTCTGATTAAACCACATCCCTTTCATTCATTCATTCATTCATTCATTCATTTATTTATTCATTATCTTCCGTTTAATCCTCTAGTAAGGTCGACAAGGGGGGAGTGCTCCAGAGGTGAACGTTTCGGATGCTGGGCAGTTAGCACCAGGACAGGGGCAATCTATCACTGGGCACACAGTCAGACACACACAAATAACACACTCTATATTGGGCAATTTACAGCATTCAGTTTACCTTGAATCCATGTCTTTGGACTGTGGGAGGAAACCTAAACAGACACGGGGAGAAAATGGAAGCTCCACCCAGATTGGCATTCAAACCTGGATCCCGGTGCTGCGACAGGAATGTGCTAACCACTAAGCCACTGTGCCGCCCTCTCATCTCTTTCCCCATAACATTTTTTTACTCATTAATGTTTATATATCTGACGTTAGGCATCTTTAAGGACACTTTTTACCTGCCTTCCTCATTTTCTTTTACCTATTTTCATTCACCTGTTTTTTTCCCATCTGCTATTTCCCATCTGAGTATCCTTTTTTTGGATTTTTTTTTAGCCCTGTCTTCAGAGCGTTACTTTTTCTGTCTACATCATCACCTCCTCTCACTCTGTCTTTTTTCTCCCACTTGTTTTTTTTTCTTTCACATCTTAATCTCCAGCTTTATTTCTTGTTTCTTTATTGTATGAACATTTTTCCTGTCTTTACATCATCTGTTTGACATCTCCCTTACTCAGATTTCTTCTTACTGTAACAAAACACAGTAGTAAAGTACCATACTGTCATATTTTTTTTAAAGAATGTAAATCAACACAAATATTTAGATTTCAGTTTTGTATATATATATATATATATATATATATATATATATATATATATATATATATATATATATACATACATACATATATATATATATATATATATATATATATATATATATATATATATATATATATACAGTATATATATATATATATATATATATATATATATATATATATATATATATACATATATACATATATATATATATATATATCTTTGCAAATCACATCAATGAACACCTTTTTACTATTTTACTGTAGTGATTCTGATAAAAAAAAAGTATATATTCATCTTAGTAATAATGTAGTTTTTAATATTTATTTAAAAAAAAAGTTTTATCTTAACAGAACATTCTGATAGTAGCCTTGTTTTTAACTGTGTTCGCAAAAATTGTTAAGCATTTTCATTGTCAGTATTGTACAATGGAGACACCATGGCATTTTGAGAAGCACACTCACTTAGCAGAGAAGGTACTCGATTTCCGAGCAGCATAGTTTCAATGTGAAGTGGGTATGTTCTCCCTATGTCTCGAAAGCTTTTTACATGAACTTTTTTCCTCTTAGTTTAAAACGTTTTAGTTGATGAATATGAAAAACTAAACTACCTCTAGGTATAAATGTGTGTGTGTGTTTGTTCTCTGCAGTGGGCTTGCGAATTTGGCAATTATTAGGATACGCTGTTTTATAGCATTTTTTTTCAATAGTTTTTTCACATTAAATCAGTTATACTAGGTTTTATGTATTTGTCAGCAATTGAACAAAAGTGAAGTTGGTGTGTTTTCCCTTTGTCTCAATAGCTTTTTTCATGAGCTTTTTTTTCCCTCTTAGTTCAAAATATGTTAGTTGGTGAATGTGTGTGTGTGTGTGTGTATTTTCTCTGCTGTGGGATTGTGACTTTGGCAATTATTAGGACAGACTTTTATGGCATACATTTGTTTTGTCACTTGACAGATTATAATGTTCAGAAATGACTTTAACATATATAAAATAATACTTGACATGCTAAAAAATACAGCAGTATATTATTTTCATGGCAGTTACAATAATATTATTACACAAATTATTATTATTTCTATTATTATTATTATTATTATTATTGTTATTATTATTATTGTTATTATTATTATTATTATTATTACTGTAATGCTTGACCCTGGATTACAAACAGCATTTTATAGCTACTGTACTTGAATTTAGACACAGAGAGACAGATGAATAGAAACACATGAATAGACAGAAATTAAGAGACAAAAAAGAAAAAGACAATTTTTACATATAAACCATGTACAATAGAATAGTTTGAATGGCAAAAGACAATAAATGTTTGTAAAATGACACAACAAACATGAATGACAAATAGTTGCACAGAGAATGTAAGTGGGGAAACAAAATGATTAACAAATTGGGTGGGGATAAAAAAATGAAGTGGAAAGATCTTTATGTGGAAAATGAAAAATTAAGTGAAAAAAAACAAATTAATAGCTGTAAAGTAAAAAATATATTAAGTGACTACTAGTACGGCATGGTGGCACATTCACTTCTCAGCACTCGGGGATCCAGGTTCGAATCCCAATTTTGGGTGAAGTTTCCATGTTCTCTGCATGGGTTTCCTTGAGGTTCTCTGGTTTTCTCACACAGTACAAAAACATGGAATCAAGGTAAATTGAATCCTATAAATTGCCCCATATATAGCGTGTGTTTTTGTGTGTCAGTGTGAAAGAGTTTGCCCTGTCCTGGGTGTATCTGTCCAGTGCCCAAAACTCCTCTCCTCTGGATGGGCAATGGGAACTCCCCTCAACTCCAATAGAGGATTAAATGGAAGATAATGGATAGATGAATAAAGTGACTACTGAAGTACAAAACAAGTCGGAAATAGGAATTCACCAATGCAGAAGAGAGTGATGTACAAAAATTTTGAAAGAGAGACATTAAACAGTAATAAAGGAGGGTGTCACATGCAACAATGCATCATAATGAGATAATGAGATATCAGAACATCAAATAATGAACAGACAGAACAACTCCAGATAAAATAAAATAAGAGAGAAAAAAAAAAAAAAAAAAATGAAAAAAAAAAAAAAAAAAAAAAAAAAAAAAAAAAAAAAAAAATATATATATATATATATATATATATATATATATATATATATATATATATATAATAGAAATTATTATTTATTATTATTTATGTAAAATACAAATATTAAAAAAATCAAAACAGAAAGATGATTATGAATTATAAGACATCCAGCTTAAAAAACAGATGATGTGAAGAAACAGAGGGATGTGCATCAAAGTGAAACAAACAGGGAACTTAAGTAACATAGATTTGAAAAATAAAAACTGGCTGATATAGTGATGTTGAGTATAATAACCTGCTGGCATCAATTAGCTAGCAAGTTTCTGTAGTACATTCCACATTGTGCATGTAAATCACAATGGCAATAAAATACTGAAATTGGTTTTACAGCAATAAACACAATATTGTAATTATCACAGCAATAAAAGTTTTTCATAGCATATAATACTGAGTAATACAAAAGTCTTCACTGCAAAGATTTTAATACTGTAAATGAATAGCTGTATGAATTATATACTGGCAAAAAAGCATCACATCAGTAGCATTTCTAAAAAATTGGATTGATCATTTGGATGACGCTCAGTACTTCAATGACACTAATGGTATTGTGGTTCAGAGACAGCAGTGAGTTTTTAAACCCTGTACCACTCACTGTACAATATAAGACAAATCCACCTCATTGCTCCACCTTCTAAATGTAACATCAGAAACAGTAGGTCATCAGTTACTGCACCATTTTTGTTTATCATCTTCAGATCCTTCTATCTTATCTAATTAAGTGGCCAGTGTATATATATATATATATATATATATATATATATATATATATATATATATATATATATATATATATATATATATAGTGTCTGTGTGTTTGTGGTGTGTGTGTGTGTGTGTTATCGAAAAAAACCTCATTGTCCAAAATTGTCCCCTCCATAGTCATTGTCCCCTCCATGCAATTTGTTAAAGTCTGATGCTGACAGTGTGAAAAAATAACTGATCACAAATATCAGACACAGACTCACACAAATCACTAATTTATACCTAGTCGAATCCACCCTTGGCATAATATACTTATTTCAATTCACCAACTTAAATGTTTTGGACCATAAAATGAAACTCACAGAGACATGGGGAGAACGTTCCAACTCAATACGGAAAAACTCTAGGCCTTTATTTGTGCAAGTGTGTTTTATAAAGTACCGTCATGTCACTATTGTACAATGCACAGCAAATTTATAAACATATTTTTACAAACAACACAGTTAAATGTAAGTTGTGGATACAATCAGAATGTTCAGTGGATAAAAAGTGGATAGAAATGTAATATGAAAAAGTTTTGAAGTATAAATACAATATTTAAAATTGACTTTATTCTTTCTCAGCTGTATATTTCTTTCTAAGATGAGTCATGATCCCCACACTGAAAGCATAAGATAATTAAATTGCAGTAGCATAGTGTAATAGTTCATTAGGTCCCCACAACTTGAGTACTACCAGCACAGCCCTCTCAGACCCAGACACAGTGTCCTTTCAATCAATCAGCAAGGATTAGGCAAGTGATTGGTGGTGGCTACTGGACATACAAAAACATTTTATGTGCATTTAGTAATAACAATAGATTTAAAATCTATAGGAATAACTGACCTAGCTGCCAGGAGCGCACATGTGGCCTGAACACATATTTTTCCAAATGATATGATGAACTATTTAAACCCTTATGTTTGCTCTGGATTAATAGGCTATAACCACCTCATATAGATATGACCGACAGTCATATGGGACAGATATTCCTGAACGCCTCTATTAATAATTAAACCTCTCCATATAAAAAGAATCCTGACCAAATAGATCTGATTACCTTGTTCCTAGCTTGAAAGTGTTTAGTCTTGTGCAGAACTATGTGGAAAAAAGCAGGTTGTCTTGAAAATTTCGCCTTCAGAATGATGCCTTTGAAACTGTCAGTGTAACTAAGGATCTGTTTTTTTCAACATAAATAAACTCTGCAGAAGATTAAATTACTGTGTTGAAAATAAAATAAAACACATTTAGTAACAATATATCCTATGTCCATCCATCCATTATCTTCCGCTTTATCCTCTACTGTCGCAGGAGGGTTCCCCATACCCATCCAGGGGAGAATATTTCGGGCGCTGGCCAGATACACTCCAGACAGGGCGCCAACCCATCGCTGGGCACACACTCACTCAAACAGACGCACACACAAACACGCTCTCTGGGGCAATTTGGAGAATTCATTTGACCTTGATCCATGTTTTTGGACTGTGAGAGGAAACCGGAGAACCCGGAGGAAACCCACTCGGACACGGGGAGAACATGGAAACTCCACCCAGATTGGGATTCGAACCAGGAATCCCTAGCGCATAGAGGCGAACGTGCTAACCACTAAGCCACTGTGCCGCCCATATCCTATGTCCATTCTGCTTATTAAATATATCTAAATAAACTTAATGTAGGGTGGCACGGTGGTTTTGTTGTTAGCTTCTCAGTGCTGGAGATTCAAGGTTCAAGGAGTGGAGTTTCCATGTTCTCCCCGTGTTCTCATGAGTTTCCCCAACTTTCTCAAGATTCAAGGAGTGGAGTTTCCATGTTCTCCCCGTGTTCTCATGAGTTTCCCCCATTTTCTCCCAAAACATTGATTTAAGGTAAAATGAATGCTTTAAATTGGCCCATATAGTGTGTGCTTGTGTATGTGTGTCTGTGTGAGTGAGTGTGCTCAGTGATAGATTGGTGCCCTGTCCTGGGTGTATCTGCCCAGCAGCTGAAACGTCCCCCCCGCGCGACCTTAGCATAAAATTAGGCGGAAGATAATGAATGAATGAAGAAATGAAAAAATGAATGTCATAAGTCACAGGAAAATATAGTTTTCAAATATACACACCAATAAATTTTGACAATGTGACTTTGCAGCTATACAGCTATACAGCAACAGCAGCTATACAGCAACTCTTTACATGTAACATACATCTTTTCACCATACAGTATTAATGCTGAAAGTAATCAGTATTTTTTATAGTATAGAAATGGTTTATATAGTAATTATTGAATGGCACAATATATATTTTTTATTTTCAATTTTTTTCTTAAACATAGTACATCATTCACCTACAGTTTTTTGTGATCAGTTCATATGTTCTTTGTCTTCACCCAGTCATCCATCCGTTCATTCATCTGTCTGTTCAACAGGTCGTTCATTCATCTGTCTGTTCAACAGGTCGTTCATCCATCTGTCTATTCACAGAGCCATTCATGTACATACCAACCCATAAATATCCATTCATCCTTTGTTAGTCATTTGTTTTCTTGTATCTAACAGCTTTATGGTCTATCTTAGTTTTTTTCCATCATTTCCCCTGAACATTCTCTGAACATTCTGTAAATCTCTCTCTCTTTATGGTTTATGCATATTTTATTATACTCAGCTGATTTAAAATCATCATTTTTATCTGTTTTACTCTTGTATTATCTTACTGTTTAACAATTTGTAGTTTTATTGTTGTTGCTGAACTCTGTCTTGTTCTTTTCACCCCCCTTTTTGTCCACACACACACACACACACACACACACACACACACACACACACACACACACACACACACACACACGCACAGAGATAAACAGTGTGTCTTTAAAATGTTCCACCTGTCAGAAAAGCAGAGCAATAAACCAGCTAAAGAAAGACACAGCAAAGATACCAGGCAGAGCGCAACAGATGGAATATTCAGAGACCTAAAAAGGAAAGAACAAACTCACTGCGCTTTTGCTGACGACTGGTTTTTACCCCTGTACACAATAACTGTCCAAATAAAATCTGCTCTGGGTTACTTGGTGTTCTGACACCAATTCTAAATAGTTATTGTATCTCACAATTTATTTGTGTCTCATTACAGTTTTGTTTTATTCATTATTACAATAGACAATTTTACAAAGCAACAAATCAAAACAAATCTGAAAAAAATCCCAAAAAAGCTGCATAATAAGCAATCTACCTCTGAAGCGACTGGCCAGCGGTATAAGTCGCTTATGTGAAGCGCTTGTGCTCTCCATGTCTGTGTGCTTTCTCTTTGGTAGCTCTATTTCACAAACGTGATAGTACATAAATTGATGGCATAATATTGCCCCATGTATGAATGTGTGAGTTGGAGCATTGGTTTGCGTGTTTGAATGTGTCTTGCATGTGCTGGCTATCTGTCAGGAGTGTTTACTTGCACTTTGGTCTTTAAGCAATGTGTGCATGTAAAATGTTGAGCCATGTGCTGGAGACTACACGTGGGGATGTCAATGCACAGGTCGGAATGTTTACAATAGTGTTGCCACTTTAGAGTCAGTTAAAATACAGGCTTTGTGTAGCAACTGCACAGAGGTATATATCAACTCTCACTTTGTGCACTGGGGAGGGTGGTGGATTGTACCAGCTGAGCATAGAGAAGAACTGTAAACTCTCTATCTCTCTCACACACACAAACATACACACACATAGTGTGTCTGCATGGAAGATGCAGCTGATAAACTGAATGTCAATAAAATTCATGAAATGTTTGCAAAATCCCTACCAGCAGCCTGCAGGTAAACATCATGCAGCCAAAATGAGCTCCGCAGCTTTCAGCACTGACACATACTGAAGCAACATCACAAACCCTTGTCTGCATGTGTGTGTTTGAACTGCCATGTCCATCCTGTTTTGCATCACATTTGGATATTGCGTGATTTGCGTGTGTGTGTGTGTGTGTGTGTGTGTGTCAGGATCTATTTTTTGTCTATTTGTTCTCTTTAATTGTTATCTTTCTTGTGGTTAGGCTCTTTGATACTTTTCTTTTTGCTCTGTTGTGTCAATCTGAGATTTTCCAAGAACATTTCTGATTTACTCAGGAGAACCACTTTTTGTGCAATTTGTGTTTGTATATGTGTGTGTGGCCGTGTGTGTATACATGCTTTGAAGTTGTTTACATCTTCATTCAGGAATAAAGGTCTACACTGATTTTTGGCAGCATCATGTGAAAAATCTTGGCAGTGCTCACCTTGTACGTGTGTTTCTATGTGCTTGGGTGTGTGTGTGTGTGTGTATGTGTGTGTGTGTGTGTGTGTGTGTGAATGTAGATGACTACATTCTTCTTTATATTGACAAGCTGATGATGAACTTGTTGATACTCTGTCAATACACAAAACATCTAATCACTCTCTCTCATACACACACACATATACACACGCAAACATATGCATACACACAGACACACACACATACACACATTCAAACACAAACATGCACACATTCACAGATACATAGACATACACTCACACAAGTATTAGAGTATCTAGTTTTGTATAAAGAAAGCAGTTATGGGGATGATTGATTTATAATCCTTATTATCACAGGCTATCAGTAGTGGTTGTGTGCATTAAGTGTAGAGAAGTAGAATATTGTTTAGAACAGCCTAAGTAGATTCTCTGAACTCAGAATCAAGAGAACTGCTAAAAGTTTGATTTTATTTGAGTATTCCTATTTGATCTTAATTTACATTGTAATTAGTACCTGTGAGTGGGAAAAATCATCTAATATATTTGTTTAGTAGACTTAAACATTAAAATGATGGTTATAATAAACATTTAAGATACAGTACAGTGAGAGTAATAAATTAAAAGATTTCCAAGGTCATAATGAGCAGTGTGAAATGTGGGGAAAACTATATATAAAACAGCTTCATATGTACATTACATTACATTTGGTCATTTAGCAGATGTTTTTATCCAAAGCGACTTACAAAATGAGCACAGGGTTGACCACAGCACCCCTGGAGCAATAAGGGTTAAGGGCATTGCTCAAGGATCCACATTGGTAACTTCAGTGGACCTTGGTTTTGAACCCACAACCTTCAATCTATATGGAAACTATAACAGTTTTGGCCCGTATGGACCTGTAGTGTCTGCCAGAAGGCAGCAGGTTGAAAAGGTGGAAGCTGGGGTGAGTATTGTCCTTTAGGATTTTCCTGGCTCTGCTGAGACAGCAGGAGTGGTAGATGGAGGTTATGGAAGGCAGGGAGCAGCCAATGATTTTTTCGGCTGTGTTGGTCACTCTCTGTAGTCTTCTTCTGTCAGCCTCTGTGCAGCTGGAGTGCCACACTGACGCGGCATACATCGGCAGGCTTTAGATGGTGGAACGGTAGAAGGTCACCAGCAGGCTTGTGTGTAGTTGCTCTTTCCTGAGCACCATCAGGAAGTAAAGCCACTGCTGGGCGTTCTTGACCAGTGCAGAGGTGTTGACTGTCCAGGAGAGATCTGCAGAGATGTGTACTCCCAGGAATTTGAATGATTCCACTTGCTCTACACATTCACCATTGATGTACAGGGGTGTAGGGGCGACCATGTTTGGTCGGAAGTCAAGGATGAGTTCTTTTGTCTTGGTGGTATTCAGTACCAAGTTGTTAGCTGCATTCCACTCACCAAGTTTCCGGACCTCATCTCTGTATGCCGCCTCATCACCCCCGGTTATCCGTCCCACCACCGTTGTGTCATCAGCAAATTTCACGATGATGTTCTCTGGGTGGCTGGGACTGCAGTCATATGTGTAGAGTGAGTAGAGAAGTGGGCTTAGCACACAGCCCTGGGGGGTGCTGAGGGTGCGGATGGAAGAGAAGTAAGGGCCCACTTTTACCTGCTGGGGACGGTTGGTTAGGAAGTCCTTGATCCAGGAGCAGGTTGATGGTGGAAGCCCCAGATTATCTAACTTGGAGATCAGAATGTCCGGTATTATTGTATTAAAGGCAGAGCTGTAATCAATGAAGAGCATCCTGACGTAGCTCCCCTTAACTCCAGGTGACTCAGCGCTGAATGAAGGGCGGTAGTTATTGCATCTACTGTGGATCTGTTTGTCCGGTATGCAAATTGGTGCGGGTCCAGAGCAGGGGGGAGGAAGGTTCTGATGTGTTTTAGAAGCAAATTTTCAAAACACTTGGTAATGACAGGAGTGAGTGCTACTGGGCGGAAATCATTTAATCTGGTTGTGGGTGATTTTTTGGGAACTGGGATGATGGTGTCTAATTTCAAACAGGCTGTGATGATGGCTTGTTCCAGTGACAAGTTGAAGATAATGGTAAAGACGTGTTCTAGCTGGTCAGCACATGCCTTGAGCACCTTCCCTGGTACACCATCTGGGCCTTTGGCCTTCCAGGGGTTCACGAGACGAAGGGCCCGTCTCACATCCTCAGCAGTAAGAATGAGTGGAGGGGAACCAGAGACTTAAATGGGTTGTAGTGGGGAGGTGGGTGGTGGTGTAAATGTTCCTGGGACTCGAAGCCTGCATAGAAGCAGTTTAGTTCTTCCGCTATTTCTGTTATGTGGAAGATGTTTGTTTAATGTTTTTTTTTCCTCTTTCAGTTAGTTATATACATTTTCATTTTTCAAATAAACACCATCAAGACGGGGCCAATTATGCATAATATAATGTTTACATTGTTTGCAGGAAACGTCATCACAAGCCCGGCCAAAGCCGTTCTGAGAAGGGGCTAGTAAATAATAAAGAAAAAACAAAACTTAAAGAGTAAAAGTTTGGCTGCTTGAGCGTAACGCATGTTATAGATTTTTATGTTCCAGTATCCTCACTTAAAGGACCTGAATTTGTCATCATCAACATTTGGTCAGACAGAAACAATGTGTTGTCAGTGTGATTGGTGAGTTTAACTCCATAACATCAGCTACAACAAAACCATAATATCAACCACCAAGAGTTGATATTATTATTTATTTTTTTTCCCCTTAAATAAACACAGCAGCAGTTGTAATTAAATTAGGACTCAATGAATGGGTCATCATTTACAAATAATTTGTATGTTGTTCTGCTAAAGGTCTCTATATATTTTTTACGCTATTAAAATCCCTAGGTATTCAGATATATTAAAATTAATAAATATGTTGAAGATTGGGTTTAGGTAAACAAAAGGAAATTAGGTACAATAAAGAATCAATAATGTAATAAGGAAATAGAATAAAAAAGGATAAATTATTAATAATTAGATTAATATAAATTAGAATTTATATTATTTATAGAATTTATATTTGTGGGGGCGGGTCAGCTCAGTGGTTAGGGTGTTGGGCTATCAATCTGAAGGTTGGGGGTTCAAATCCCAGGTCCACTGAAGTTACCAGTGTGGGTCCTTGAGCAAGACCCTTAACCCTCATTGCTCCAGGGATGTTGTGATTAACCCTGTGCTCACCTTGTAAGTCGCTTTGGATAAAAGCGTCTGCTAAATGACCCAATTTATTTATTTATTTTATTTAATTTAGAATGATGCAAGTGACGTGAAGTGTATCAATTTATTTATCCATTCATTATCTTCCGCTTTATCCTCTATTAGGGTCACGGTAGGGTTCCCCATGCCCATCCAGGGGAGAACGTCTCGGGCGCTGGGCAGAATTTATTTAAAAATATATATTTATTAAAGTAAATAGTTAATTGGTAATTGTTAGTTGTACATGCTCATTTAATAACAAATTAAGAAGTAAACATAATTCATACTTTAAAAAAAAATGTAGAATAACACAAGCAAATAAATATCCAAAATATTTGCTCTGTGTGCGTGTGTGTGCGTGTGTGTGTGTCTGTGTGTGTGTGTGTGTGTGTGTGTGTGTGTGTGTGTATGCTAAGTAATCAATATTGGAGGCGTTTTTTTTATCGTAATTTACTGTCACGCACAGCTGTCTACAAACACACACACAGAATTGATGCTCAATGATTAATGCTATAGGACAGAACAGACAAAAAGAAACAGCGGTCGAAGGTCAAACAGAAGGAGAAGCTGCTTCTGTCACTGTGTGTGTGTGTGTGTGTGTGTGTGTGTGTGTGTGTGTGTGTGTGTGTGTGTGTGTGTGTGTGTGTGCGAGACCCGCAATTTATACATGCATCCCACACGTCTTGTTTATTCGATCTGACCCACCCATGGTTTTGTGAACATTCATCTCCTTGTTCGCTCATTACACTCTTTTCTCTTTCCGTGCTCTATCGTTCTCTTTCTTCCTCCTCCATTACTTTCTTTTTGTCCTTTAACAGTGCTGAGTGTCAGTAGCTTACGTGCACAGCATCCCAATGCAGCCGCAACGGTGCCGCGATTCGTCCAGTACACACCGTGATAGCGTTCAGGTACGTCTCAATTGGACACATTTGCAAATGTGTACACACAAACTAATAAAACACATACAAACCAAAATGCGCACATATGCATACACTCACACAAAAATACATTTACAAAAGGACGTTTACAGTGCCATAGCATGTCATATCGTGTAGTAAATATTTGCGTATGATTTAGTTAGTTACTAGATCAGCGTTTTGGTTTGCTCAGCAATATGCCAATACACTCTATTACCAAAAATGTTTACACATTTGTCTTCATACAACCATAAATTTGAGTGATGTCCCATTCCTATTCCATAGAATTTAATATAAGATGTTGACCCACTGTGCTTATTTAGGTTTTCCGCAATGTTTTGGAGAGTGTTTATGGGAATTTCTGACCATTTTTCCGAAAGGGCATTTGTGAGGTCAGACACTGATGTTGAACGAAAAGACATGCTTGAAGGAGTGACTGCTGACATGCTCTTATTTTTTGGGCTTAAGTTGCCGTCGTACCCATTTGCTTTCACTTATAATACCATTGACAATTGACTGTGGTATATTTAGTAGTGAGGAAATGACTTGACTTGTTGCACAGATGACATCTTATTATGGTACCACACTGCTATTCACTGAGCTTCTGAAATCAACCCATTTTTATACAATTGTTTGTAGAAGCGTTCTGCATGCTTAGATGCTTGATATTATACACATCTATCAGATTGGAACCTTCCAATTCCATTGATGTTAAAGAAGAATAATAAGGTTGCTAAGAATATAAGTACAGTGGAAGCTTTCTTTTTGTTGCTAATCTGTCTGCAAAGAATCAGTAAAATCCAAAATCATTGAAAACTGAGGCATCCATTTCTATTGAAATTCTATTTCTAGTGAATCCAAATAATTGGTTCTAAAGACTCCAAATTAAATACCAAAAAACACTATTTAAAGAGAATACATGTAGTGTTTAATACCAAAAACACAACAAAGCAATATACACAGCATTTTTAATCTCTGTTTTATAAGCGAATTAATGCCTTTTCTACATTAAACTTCTCTATTGCTTCCTTTTTCACCACACTTATCATGGATAGAGACCAAGGCCGGTTTCAGAAATCTTAATGCCGCTCTGGTATTTTTTTATGATTTCCTTTTATTGTTATAACTTGATCGTGTTTCTGGTCTTTTTCTTTGATGGGCTTCTGGCTCTGGAAACCTTTTTTGTTTCAAGATGGAGCGAAAATAAAAGCGTTAACTTTATTTTCACTTTGCAAGGGAAACTGTGCACGTGAGCATGTTGGTTAAACTCGAAGCAACCGGCCAAAACAGAGACATATATGTACTTACAGGTTCTACTGCACATTAGTAAACAGTAACCTTTGTTATGGTGCACAAACTGTGGTATATGTGAGCACATGTCGGAGTTAATCACATGAGACAGAAAACCATAAGTATAATGGTTAAAACTTAATTAATGCCTAGGTATAGATATTAATGCAGAGGACTTTATGAATACTATTTTAGGTATTATAAAAATTTTAAAGTTCTACACCTATATACCATGCAAAGCAATTAACAATACACTATATTTACATTTAAATTTACTGCAAAACATAGTGGTTAGCACATTCGCCTGTCAGCACTAGGGATTCCCCCAAACTGGGTGGAGTTTTCCTGTTCTCCCCGTGTCTGTGTGGGTTTCCACCGGGTTCCTCCGGGTTCTCCAGTTTCCTCCCACAGTCCATGGTCAATTGAGTTCTCCAAATTGCCTCATATAGAGTGTGTTTGTGTGTGTGTCTGTGTGAGTGAGTGTGTGCCCAGCGATAGATTGGCGCCCTGTCCTGGGTGTATCTGCACAGCGGCCGTAACGTTCTTCCCTGGATGGGCATGGGGAACCCCCCCCGTGCGATGATGATGATGTAAGATGATGGATGGACATACTCCCACTGCTGTGCATGTGCAACAACATGTACCTCAAAGAGCATGCACAGTGTGCACCCAACACAAAAATATATAAATAAACAAAATGCAAAAAGGGTGCACTGACAATGCCCTAGTATTGGAGGGAGTGCTTGACGTTCCCTGGCACTTAAAAGGCGCACTGCCTAAGGGGCAAGTGCATGCCAATGGGGGGCGAGCGACATGTGCATCCCTCTGCTTCTGCCAACTGCCAGCAGTAGGTCAAAGTCCTACTGCATGCTGCCTTCTCCTCCTATTAGTGAGATCAGTGTTACAGACTGCACCCCACTGCTGGCCTACAGTCAGGTTGCGGTACCCCACTCCAATTTGTGGCATCAGGCATGGTCTGAAAACTAAGGTACCCAAAAAGACGGCCAGTTTAGGAAATGGTAGCTGTGTGCTGTAACAATATGCAGTGCTCAAAAGTTTACGTACCCCAGAATAATTTTTGCTTTCTTGTGTTATCATTTGAATAACACAAAAATATGAATGATAACACAAAAACATTTTTTCTACTCATGGTTAGTGATTGGTTGAAGCCATTTATTGTCGAAAAACTTATAGTAAACCCATATTAAAAAAGTTCACATACCTCAGTTTTCTTAATACCATGTATTGCCTCCTCTAACATCAATAACAGTTTGAAATCTTTTGTGGTAGTTGTGGATAAGGCTCTTTATTTTCTCAGATGCTAAGGCTGCCCATACTTCTTGTAAAGTCCTGGGCTGTCTTGCATAAACTGCGAGCTTGAGATATCCCCATAGTGTCTCAATGATATTGAGGTCAGGAGACTTAGATGGCCACTCCAGAACCTTTCATTTGTTCTGCTGCAGCCAATGACAGTTCAACTTGACCTTGTGTTTTGGATCGTTGTCATACTGGAACGTCCAAGTGCGTCTCATGCGCAACTTCTGGACTAATGAGTGCAAATTCGCCTCCAGTATTTACTGATAACATGCTGCATTTATCTTTCCTTCAACTGACCAAGTTTCCTGTGCCTTTGTAGCTCACACATTATTTGAATACTTTTGGTTGTTGTTATGATTCAAAAAGAGAAAACACAGGCGTTTGACAATTAATGGCTTCACCCAACCACTAACCATGAGTCAAAAAAAAGCTTATGTATTATCATTCATATTTTCTGAAAAAGTCCAAGAAAGCTGAAATTCTGCTGGGGTATGCAAACTTTTGAGCATAACTGTATATGCCCCTCGAGAAAAACACATTGTGTTCAAAGCACTGTCCGAGTGCTGATGCTTAGGACCATTGAGCTTTTAAACATTTAGTGCTGGCTTCAGATGCATCCACATATGTATTGAATTGTGCCAAACTGCAGTGCCTTCCTACCACATTTTCCCCTCTAGCCACGGATGTCACATTAAAGCTTTGTCATCTTGTTTCTGTTTTGTTTCTGTCTTAATTTCTTTAAGATGTCAAATGCACACAGAAAGTTTGCATTTAGATAGATAGAAATAACAAAATTGTAACTTGTGGGTAGCATAAATATTTTGTAACATACACTTAACACTAACATAATGTAATTTAGTACAAATATGTGAAAACTTGACAAGCCCATGTATTTGTGCTTTTTAGTAATTTTAATTTCTTTTTGTGTTTGCTTAAGACCCATCTCACTTGAATTTTTAAATTAGATTACCATACATTTCAGTTGGCATGTTTGCCCTTTGTTGGTTTCCTCTGGATAATAGGATGAAAGGATAATAGTTCTTACACAAACTCTTCAATCACCAGACATTCATAGTTGTTAAAATTGGTAGGGATGCTACACAGTGGGGTGCATGCCCTGTCCCAAATTGTTGAGAAGTGTTGCTGTTGAAATTCAAAATTAGGTAATGCAATGCCATGCATTTCCGTTATCATTTTTGTCCTTTATTGGTTTACTCTTTAAGCTCTGGTTTCCTATTTGGATTAAAACATGCGTGTAAATGAACTGGAGATTCTGAATTGTCATTGGTAAGAATATGTGCATACATGTTTGTCTGTATTTATTTTCTGCCATGACCTCAAGGTGTTTTCCTACCTATTGTCAAATGAAATATATGCAGGACTAATATCAAACTGAATAGTGGCTAAATCAACTGTACAGTAAAGTAAAACATTGGTTTATTATTTGCACACAATACTTTGGTCCATTTCAAAAACCTTATGTAAAACTGATCAAAACCTATGTCATGATAAAGCATTATAGCAAATTTTTTTGTGGTGAACTAAAGTAATAAAACCACAGGTCTGAAAAGGCACTTTAGTGGTTGCTGAATTGGACTGTGGACCAAAGGGTTGATGGTTGAAGACTTAGCACTGACAGTCTGCATTACTGAGTTGCTTGGATTGTATGATGTAATGACCTCTATAAAGCTGAGTTTACATGGTGCGATAATTGGCTCAATTTTCCTGTTGAAAGCAAAATTGCTCATTGTAAAACTTGTCCTTCGGTCATAACTAAAGGTCGACAGGCTAACCAGCGGGGGATTTACTGCTGCTGAAACCAAAAGGGAGGCAATGGAAAATGTTCAGAAAAGAACAGATCACACAGGGTGGCCTCAAATGTATGAAGACAGCAATCAATGATATCATGCACAAGAGTATGTTTAAGGAAATGTGAGATTTTGTTTTACATAATTATTTATCATTACATACCACTGACACTAATATGTGGTATAACTTGTTGTGCATTTGAGAAAGAGGTTGGAAAGCAACGGAGATATATACCCCAGTGTAACAGCATATTGAACCTTAAGGAACGTGATCCTATAATGTGACTGTGATGGCGGCACTTAGGGGAGGAGAGCCGACGTTCTGATCAGGGAGATTGATAAACACACCTGACATGGCTTCGTTTGATGACAGTGTGCTTTTATAAGCGGGTATGCCACATGCCACAGAGAAAGAGATTCCATCTAAATGCAACAGCATGGTAGGACAGTGGACACGGCACGTCTACATGCATGTGTACTGTAAAAGTCTGGTATGTATGTGTGTAGGCGTCTTTGTGTCGACAATAAATCTGTCCCTGTTGTGGTGCAATCCTGTGTCTGGTCCTAATTCCTCCCACCGCGTGACACTGGTGCCAAAAGCCAGGAGTGGATGAGGACACTTGCCGTCCGAGAATGTCACCTGCGAGCTGCGCGGGCATATTCTTCAGCGGGGGTGCATGCCCAGACCCAGGTTTTCTGCTTTTATAGAGAGCGAAGCAGAGTGGGCGGGGCAAGCGGAGGTTCCAACTAACACATTGGAGCAGAAGAGGCCGGGGTGCGTCACTCATTTTGGGAAACAGAGGTGCAGAAGCTATTCTTTCCATCCTGTGACAGTGACTTACACAGAAAATAGTAATTAACCTATAGAGTCTTATGACATCCTCTTTTAAGGTTTCCTTCTTTGCATTAATAAAAACTTTCATTCTTCTAGAAATTTTTTAAACAACACTTTGGAGTGGGTGAGAACTTTTGTACATAGAGGAGGATTTTTTTAAGGTCAGGTATTGTTGTTGAGTTAGAGGGCTTATTATCTTTGTTTTAATTTATCCCAGTAGTGTTCCTTGCTGGTGGATTTTACTTATGCAGACAGGCTTTTCCCAAACTGTTCCCACAAAGCTGGAAGCATTCAGTTGTCCAAAATACTTGGATAAGTTCTCATTTTTATATATCTGTGGCATTACAACTAAACAAAACACCTATATTTAAATCAAATCAAATTTCATCACATGCACAGTAATATAGTGAAATGCTTGGAATAACAGCTTGCTCACACAGGGCTAAGTTTTAAAAGGCATTTCAAACACTTTTAATTAACATTTAAACCTAAATTGCAAGTGCAAAGTTTTACGATTAAATCAAAAGTCCAAAAATGTTATTCAACTAAAATATACTTAAATTTCAGTATTCAAAATTTCAATTTTGCAGATCAATAAAAAAATATATAAAACTAAACAGCCAATTAAGATATGAAATCGAAGTTAAATTCCAAGTATACAAACTTACAAAAAGTATACAAAAAGTTAAAAATAAGATACTTTTTAAACTGAAAACTATTATGTAGTGTTAAAGTACAAATATAAATACACATAATTATGTAAACCGATGTACAGAGTTGGTTTTAAAGATGATTTGCATAAAGAAAGTCATTGTTTTTATTTCATTCAGATATTTTTGATTCTAATTAAAATATTAAATGATTAAGATGTGTTTTTTGATACTTTTGTCTATATTGTACAACCCGAATTCTAAAAAAGTGGAACAGTGTGTTAATAAATATTGTTAATAAAACAGAAAGAAATTTTTTTATGAACCTATATTATATTTCCAATAAAACATAAACAACATATCAGATGTTAAAACTAAAGCAATATGCCATTTTATATAATATTTAGATACTACCTTATTTTGAATTTGATGGCAGCAACACATTTCAAAACAGTTGGCACAGGGCCAACAAAAGACTAGAAAAGTAAATGGCATAAATTAAACACAGATGGAGTTAGGTTATTTGACAATAGATCAGTAACATGACTGGGTATAAAATTTCAGTCCCTTATATGTGAAGAGGGGCAGAGGTTCACCAATCCACTGCAAAGTACATCCACTGCAAAGTGCAAAAATTGTAAAACAAATTAGAAAAACTTAAAATTGCACAGAATTTAAAGATCCCAATATCTACAGTCTACAATATCAACCAAAGATTTAGAAAATCATTAGAAATATTCTTAAGGTTTGCACAGGTCAAGGCGTAAGGTGAAATTTGGACATTAATTATCTTCGGGTTATCAGGTTCCACTGCATTAAAACAGGCTGGATTGTTTATTGGAAATCACTGCATGAGCTTGAGAAATCTTTGTGAACACAGTTCACCATGCAAGCCATAAATGCAAGATAATGCTGCATGTAAAATGCAAAGAACAAGCATTTTATGTTTTCTCTTGGCCAAATCCTGTTTAATATGATTTCATGCAAAATGGAAAACTGTTCTGTGGTCAGATTAAATTGATTTTGAAGACGATGGATGTCATATTCTTTAGACTATGGCGTGAGCAGCCATATAATAATAATAATAATAATAATAATAATAATAATAATAATAATAATAATACTTTTAATTTATATTATTTTTAAATTTTTTTAATTTATTTACTTTTAATTTATATTGCATTTTTCTAGGTACCCAAGGACGCTTTACATCAATACAAAAAGACATACAATCCAATAAGGGAAAAAAAAAAAAACATAATTAACTGAAGAGATTGAATTTTAATAGAAATTTGAAGAGTGGAAATGAAGAGACAGAGTGAATTGAAGGTGGTTCCACAGAGTGGGGGCAGCTACGCTCAATAATCTGCTACCCAAGGAGGACAGCCTAAATCTAGGTATGGCCAGCATGCCTGCATCGGAGGACCTGAGTGAGCACAGGGGAGTGTATGGGGTCAGCAGGTGTGAAGGATATCCCGGGGCATGACCATGAAGGGCCTTAAACGTAAGAAGCAGTATTTTATAATTGAATATGTTTATGCAAAGGAAGCCAATGCAGAACCCTTGCCGCAGCTTTTTGAATAAGTTGTAAAGGGTGTATTGTCTTGTTAGGAAGACCGTAGAGCAGTGAGTTACAATAGTCCAGCCGAGACTTAACAAAAGCATGGGTCAAAGCCTCTGCTGTCTGTGGTAAAAGCATAGGGCTGAGACGAGAAATATTGCGTAGGTGGAAGTAAGCAGACAGCGGATGTCGGACTGAAAAGAAAGAAGAGGGTTAAATGTAACACCAAGGTTCCAAACAGTAGCAGCAGGAGAAACAGAGGTGTTCCAATTGAGAAGAACAAGGCATGATAAAGAGGACAGTGCAGCTTTAAAGCCAATGTATAGAAGTTATACAGATTTGTCAGTGTTTAATTGAAAATCATTTGCCGGCAGCCATAAGATGAGATCTTGAAGACACCTGGTGAGAGCATAAGAAGGAAAGGGATCAGAGGTCCTCAGGCTAAGGTAAATCAGCATGTTATCAGCGTAGCAATGTAATTTTAACCTGTGATTTTGGAAAATTTCACTTAGGGGAGTGATGTATGAGATAACAAGAAGTGGTCCAAGGACCGAGCCCTGAGGCATACCCTGATGTATGGATGCATTATTTGAGACATGGCACTCTAGCTGGATAAAATGTTGCCTGTCAAAGAGGAATGATTTAAACTATGCCAGTTCCAGGCCAGAAAGACCAATATTGGAAAGTCTGGACAGAAAAATGTTGTGATTCATAGTATCAAATGTTGCAGTGAGGACAAGAAGTACATAGTAGACCGGACCTTTGTCGGTAAAAAAAAGGAGGTCATTTACAACACAGAGCAATATTAGGAAAGACACCATCACTGCTGAAAAATATAGGTTGTAGAGTACAATCCATCCAGAAAATCTCTCTTTTGCAGAAGTCCTTATACATTTATATTTGGTTATTTAGCAGACAATTTTCCAAATCAACTTACAAAGCAAGCACCTGGTAACATGGTTAGCCTCCGCATCCCTGAAGTAATGAATGTTAAGGGTTTTGCTCGAGGACCCACATTAGTAACTTCAGTGGACCTGAGATTTGAACCCACAACCTTCAGATTGCTAGCCCAACACCCTAACCACTGAGCTACCCACCCTCATATATTTCAGCAACCTCTCTTTTGGGGAAGCCTCATTTTTGAGTAAGGCAATGTTAAAACAACATACTTCATTCATCACAACAGCATAGCTTTGCAGTAGAAGTAGAAAAAGCATGTTAACTGGCTTGCAGTCTTGACCTTACACCCCCAAAAAAAACATTTTCTACATCGTAATATGATAAATTTTATAAATAAGTGCCCAAGACTTTTGAACAGTTAAAATCCTGCACCAAAAAACAAAGGATAATATTCCACAGTGGTAATGGTAATTTGTTTTACATACATAACTATTTATATTTTGAGCTACTTTATAAATTGCAGCTGTATTATGAGGAGGACATCCTGGGCTTTCCGATAATATAAAATATGATTGGTTTGCGTGCTGGAACCCTCCCATATCTTTCTATTTTCTATTTTATGGAAGGAGGAACGTTATTAAATATTGTCTATTAATTGTGATTTTTCATATTTCGAACTGAATTGTTATTATGAGTGAACTTGTTATGACTTCACTCACTTTTAATATAAATGGTATTTTTGTCCACTTCAGTGGACAATTCTGTAAAATTAAAATGAGTGAATTAAAAAGAAATATCTAAATTGTAAGTTTCTACAATTTCTACAATCTAAATTGTTTATTTTACCCTTAATAATTTCAACAGAAAATAAATTTTATTTCTCAGTTCCCTGGAGGATATGAGTAATATAGTTATAATTTTTTTAATCCAACAACCTTCTCTGTATATGTAATTCTATTGTATTTATTTATCATGGTTTACATTTCTCATCTGCAATTTAGACTGAACTTTAATTTCCTTCCATGTTCCAAAATGATTAAATACTGGTCTGGCCTTGATAGAGAGGCTTCAAATTAAAAGGCTGAATCATAAAACACTTTTTTTTTCTCTCACAGTCGCATATTAATTTCCTAATCCTGTTTTGAAGAGAGAGAAAAAGACATGTAAATTCATATTGAAAATTGGCATTTAATTAGATTTTTGTGTGTTATGTGATGCCGCAGTGTTGCTGAACACTGTTGCTAATGTTTTTCTGCACCAATGTTACACGTGGTTTTACTTTTATCCTGCCTTAGTGATGGAAAGATTATGTAATATCACGTTCTCTCTCAGAGCTCATCTATTCTCAGTAACAAACACAGCTGTGATTTCGTGGAGCTCTCTCCTTCACACACACACACACACACACACACACACACACACACACACACGCATGCACACACATAAAGCTAGTTATCACCTCTAAGCAGAACTGAAAAATTTATTAATACATCCTGCTGTATAGCAGTTGTTGGTTGATATATCTGGTAGATCTACGCTTTTATTCCTTCATGTGTATTCATTTCCGAGTTGCTTAAAACGTGATATGAAAATGATTTAAAGTTTGCAGACACCAAAGCTCCTGTCGTTCTAATGCAAATTGTGTTTCTTTAAAATATGCAGTTCCAGAGGTTTATAGGCACCATTACAATTGATCCTTTCCAGTTGGATAAGCAAATAGTGGAATTCTGTGTGGATTTTCCCTTATGTGTTTTGTCACACTAGGCGGCATATTGCGTGAACAGGCGACCTGTTGCTGTTGTTTTGATTTGTCTTTTGAGCCTGTTGCTGTTCCCAAATTTATTATTATCGCCTGTTCCCTGTTTCTGTTCTGTTTTCTAAATGTATTTTTGTTGCATTTTATGTTCAATTATCTGCCGCACATTTAGTTTGATGAAACAGACAATAAGTATTTGTGTGTAGAACTAAGGGATTTACTGTACAGTAGATGATTGAGAGTTAAATGAAGAAATATGTAAATGTACGTGTATGCATTCGATTCTAATTAGTTTGAACCTTTTGCTGATTAGTTTGTTCTGGTTCATCATTTAGTGAGGTGACACAAATTGTTTAATTCTGAACAGATGTTTCGATAATGCCTCATCACTGATTTCAGATGTTTTTTTTTGCACTGTTTTGAAATTAATCTTTTTAATATAATTGATATTGTAGTAATATTGTAATAGTTTGCCTAATTAACAATGTAAATACTAACTTATTCAGTATCAGTTCATTTACTACGTGGGGAACTAAAGTGCTAGATTTTCTATTATTGCAGTAGAAATAGGGTAAAGATTGGGCAAATGTGCAGTGCAGTTACACAAAGAACTATTGTGTTTGAAAACTAAACAAACAAATCTTTATTTTTAATATTGTAAAAAAATGTATTATTTACCTTGTTGGAAGGTAAGCATGGTCAAGATGGTCAAAAAGAAAGATGTATTAAAAATATAGAAATAATTTTGTCACATTTAATAATTTATAACGACTGACTACAGCTAAGGCAGCATGGTGGCTTAGTGGTTAGCACCTTCGCCTCTCAGAGCTAGGGATTCCCGGTTCGAATCCCCATCTGGGTGGAGTTTCCATGTTCTCCCCGTGTCTGCGTGGGTTTCCTCCGGGTT
Organism: Corydoras sp. C115; assembly: GCA_019802505.1. Classification (NCBI taxonomy): domain Eukaryota; kingdom Metazoa; phylum Chordata; class Actinopteri; order Siluriformes; family Callichthyidae; genus Corydoras; species Corydoras sp. C115. The sequence continues at coordinate 6,818,070 of JAFMOC010000012.1, forward strand.
CTCCAGTTTCCTCCCACAGTCCAAAAACATGGATCAATTCAATTGAATTCTCAAAATTGCCCCATATAGAGTGCGTCTGTGTGAGTGAGTGTGTGGCCAGCGATGGATTGGCGCCCTGTCCTGGGTCTATCTGCCCAGCGCCCGAGACGTTCTCCCCTGGATGGGCATGGGGAACCCCACCGCGACCCTAATAGAGGATAAAGCGGGAGATAATGAATGAATGAATGAATGAATGAATGACTACAGCTATTGTCCCGGTGTTTTAAAAAAGAAGTTTAAAAATACAGTTGGTATAATATCAGGTTTGGCAGAGTAATTACTTTAGCCGGCAATTTGTGAAGTATATGTACTTTTTCATAAATTAACCCTAACTGTTGATCATTGTAAGTGCCAACTCCACCGTGGTAATTAGAGGTAAGGAGTATCTGGCAACCCACTGGAAATGGTGTATTGATTAGCATGTTGACAAATTGCAGAGTGGAGGCACTTCAGTGAATGAGAATTCTAACCAAACTGCTCGGAAGATCTTAATTTTGTGCTAATGCTGGACATCACACATTTTCATGTTGGATTATTTGAGTGTGTGTGGGTGTGTGTGTGTGTGTGTGTGTGTGTGTGTGTGTGTGTGTGTGTGTGTGTGTGTTTGTATGTGTTAGTGACTTCCCTTGCCTTGACAAAACCTAACATGACAGTTTAGGAAAAAAGTGAACTGACGTATATGACAAAATATTTCAATTGTAAGGAATGTTTTGTTTCGGGAAATTAATCTTGGACTTTATTGTTCAGAGACAACGTCACAGCTGAAGTCTTTCTAACTCTGTTTCCTCATGATAACAGCCATGTAAACAAATTCGCACTGAACAGAATGTCAAAGAAAAGAAGGTACAGTTTCACTGTATCAGTGGATGAAACGAAAACATAAAAAGCATGCTGAAAACGTCTTGCCTAAATCCCCACTGACATACCCCTCCAACATACACACAGAGGTGTAAAGTAAACCAGATTGCTTGCATCCTGTAATTGTTCTGTCATCACATCTGCTAAACATGTCACACAGTAAAGGCTATGCTGAAAAACATGACAGCACAGATAAGTGTAAAATCTGAGTACTTATTTTAAAGTACAGACTGGATTTTTAGAAATGGCTATAAATGATTTGAATAGGAATTATTTAAAATTACAACACATGACCAAAAGCAACCCGCTCTACCCAAAGCAGATAAAGCATGTCAGAAAAATTTGATTTGAATTCCTAACATTTAGCCCCAAATATCTTTCCTGTTGGGGGGGGGGGTTCCCATTGCCCATCCAGGGGAGAACGTTTCAGGCACTGGGCAGATACACCTAGGACAGGGCACCAATATGTTGCTGGGCACTCATTTACACAGACCCACACACTATATGGGGCAGTTTAGAGTATTCACTTACCTTAAATCAATGTTTTTGGACTGTGGTCTGAAATCGGAGAACCTGGAGAAAACCCACTTGGACACGGGCAGAACATGGAAACTCCACCCAGATTGGGATACAAACCTGGAATCCCCAGCGCTGAGAGGTGAACGTGCTAACCACTAAGCCACCCAGTCCTAAATATCATTGCATTTTATTTCAGGTGTTAATTTCAGTTGTGTAGAGTGGAAACGATTTACTTAAAAAACTACATTATATGTATTTTAAAGGTTGTTTATTATAACCTTTATACACTCCATTAAAAAATATTGTACTCTGTAGTTTAATAAATGTATTTACTAGTTTTAGTTTATAGGTTGCTTTAAAGATTTTTCACAATGTTTAATATAACAAATTTAAACCTCACACAATGAAACAGAACCAGTCAAATAAGCAACCCTGTACTTTTCTGGCTTATTACAATAATCTCTGTGTTGTTTAATCATGTTTGTGGTACAGTGGTACAAGTGGAAAGCATTGAACAGGTGCTTTTAGTTACAGACAGGTTGTTTGTCACATTGTTGGTCAAAGACAGGTTCTGCAATGCTCTCTCGGTTACAAACAGGTTAAACCAGGCCTTTTTGGTTACAGACAGGTTTGACCAGATACACTTGGGGGTATACAGTTTTGGACAAACAGACAGACAGACAGACAGACAGACAGAGAAAGACATATTCAAACTACAGTAAATTGGCATCTGTAATTTAGTGGCACATATAGTGTAAAATTGTTAATAAACATTCTAAGCATGGACAGGACAAAGAATGTTTTTTTTTTACTGAATGGTTAAACCATGCATTCAGAATAGGCAAATCCAGGTTTTTAAGCTTTCATAGAATCAACAAAAACAATTTTTTATTTTCTGTTGAATGTAGATTCACTTATGGAGTTAAAAGAATCAAGTTCTTAAAGCTGACAGATTAAAATGCAGGCTGATTCACAGTATTAATGTTTAATGTTAAGTATTTAATGTATATTAATATTTTATGGATATTAGTATTTAATGTTAAGATTTGAACATTATTAGAAATCAATAGAATTGATAATGCTCCCCTTGTTGGCAGAATTAATAAATTCAGGTTGGGTCAACCTTGTGGTAGCGACAAAATAAATTTTGCTCTGTAAGCTGTCAGATTTAGGCTTACACTTATTAATGATGTTAATAAAAACATACAGGCTTACTGCTTTGGGATCTGACGCACCCATGAAGACAACAAAATCAGAAATGTTCTCTGAGGTGGCTAAAACACGTGGATCTTTTCAGTTACATGCAATGGACTTGAAAAAACAGAAACAACTTTCTGTGCTGACAAATTCAGACTCCTTTTTAGAGTTGACGGATATTAGGAAGGCTTTCTGAGCTGAAAAAATTCTGATTGCAACCAAGGAGATACAGTCCAATGAAGGTTTACAAATGAAAAAAAGAAAAGACAGCAAAGGCTGCTGTCTAAATGTCACAGGCAAACTCTTAAACATAAAATAATACTTCCTCTTTATCAATGGACTTACACAATTACAGTTCTGCTGGTTACAGTTCTGCTCTGTGTTTTCAAATATATAAAGATACAATGAAAAAGCAATGCCATTGCAGGGAGCAAACATGATGCATGGCATAATTTATAATCACATTAATTTTGTTCAGCAAAAAACAAAAAATCATGGAATGTAAGGAAAAGATAAATTGGGAATAAAGTACTTGCAGTAGAGTCTAAACAAGAAAACCCTCTCCAGGAAGTTGCCTATTCCTATAAATGTTTTTGCTTGTAGCAGTATTTATGTTAGGGGCTGATGGTGCAATTCATATATCCACAAATAAGTTAAAGATACAGTAGCTGTAAGAATATTTGCCAGTGGTGTAAAGGAGATCAGTGATCTCAGATTGCCGGGGAGGGGACCTGCATGGAGACAGGAACTGGCGGTAACCTTGTGATCCCACTTCATCTCACCACTTCAGGGTTAGGTCTTGCTTTGGCCCAGCACACAAAATAGTACAAACAAGAAAAAGAAAGTACATATTAGGAAAAAGGTAAGCAAATAATTTGTAAGGACGGAAATGTGATAATGCATATGAACTGTGGCTAAACTACAGCAAACTAGATTTCAACAAAATGCAGAGCATAAGAGACTAACTTAAAAATAACACGCAGACTACTAAATTGGAGGACATGCACACGGCATGTGTGCCAAGAAACAAATCAAATACTCCCTGCCAGAGAAACAGATAGGAACTAAATAGACAAAAGTAACAATAGAGAACAGGGGAGAAATTTATGCGACTGGTAAGCCATGTGAACAGAAAACAAGATAAGAATCCAAATCTAAATATTTAAACGCACAAACTAGGCATAACAATATGGAAACTGTTCAAATAGAAACACACTAATAGTAGTGCTCCAGACAATATTAATGTTTTTTTAACCATTCCAGATGGGTCAGAGTTGACCAACTAGTTACAGAGGTCTTTGTTAAAGCAGCCACAAGAAATGCTTGATTCAGCTGCATGTCCGTGCAGTGATTGGCAAAGGTTTTTGACATCTCAGAGAAAACGAGTCTCCCATATTAGTGTAGCGTTTAGACAGCTGCACCACTTGAGCTCCCCAAATCCACTTATTTAGTCATTTGCTGAGTTTTCATTTTGTCTTTTAACCAGATTAAAACTGATTTTTCAGATCTTTTGGAGGTTTTTCATAGGCACAAATTGAATGATTATTAAAAATAGAATGAATTACAAATGAGGTGTCTAGATACAATTGTCCACACACTGTAAGAGGTTCAGTAATGTTAAGGGGAACTCAGTCTGATCCCTTTTCACCATGCCTTTGTTTCTTTATTTATGATTTTTTTTTCATTCAAATGCTGGACTGTGTGAAACTTTGAGTTGTTGTGCAACACGTCTGGTGTTCAGAGCCATCTGTCAGCCTCAGCAAATTCCCATCGAGGACGTTAATCAAGTTTCTGTTTTTTTTTTTTTTAATTCCATCTGCTCTCTTTCACTTTCTCTACCATCCCCAATCTATCGATGTCCCACTTTCCTAAGGTGTCCTAATCTCACACTGTTATTCCACATATATGGCAATCACACTATTGATATCCGTTATTTTTATTATGCCATCGTTTTTTGTTTGCCTTTTTTCTCCCACAACTACTTTTTCACAGGACATGTCCGAAGCATTGGTAAGACCACTGCTTGTATACATTTAAGGTATTGGTCGAACCGTTTCCGAATGTTTTTCTTTCTCCATCCATCCATTATCTTCCACTTTATCCTCTATTAGGGTCGCGTTGGGGTTCCCCATGCCCATCCAGGGGAGAACGTCTCGGGCGCTGGGCAGATACACCCATGACAGGGTGCCAAACTATGGCTGGGCACACACACTAACTCACACAGACACGCACACAAACACACTCTATATGGGGCAATTTGGAGAATTCAAATGACTTGATCCATGTTTTTGGATTGTGGGAGGAAATCGGAGAACCCAGAGGAAACCCACGCAGACACAGCGATAACATGAAAATCCACCCAGATTGGGATTCGAACCGGGAATCCCTAGCACTGAGAGGAGAACGTGCCACCGTACCGCCCTGTTTTGTTTCTCTCATCCAAAATTCCCATTCACATTGCATTACTAAGATTTTTGATTTTTGTACTCATGTAACTCTACTAATTTTTGAGCTAGAAAGACAAAATTCGCTTGAGGCCGGGCTTGTTGCAGCGTGATTCAGAGACACCATATTACCCATCCACACCCACTTTTTACCTGGTTCGCTGTATTGCCTTGATATACTATGCACTGTGCATCCTACGACCAAGATACAATCATATTCGCATTTTCTTCAGAAAATGCACCTCTCTAGTTTACTTTGTTCTGTTCCGCATACATACATCGTTATTTATCCAGGTAGATTCTCTTTCTTTTTGCATGTCTCCTTTCTTATACAAGCTTTTTAATAGAGCTTCAAAACAAGTAATTTCTTTTCCAAAAGTCTTAAAACATAAAGGAAGATTCATGCTCAGTATTTAAACACATATTTTTGGAGCCTGACGAACCGATTACACTTAATTTAAATCTTTACTAAAACACATTCAGCAATCATATGCGCATTCTAAAATCTCTAATTATCTCCTGTTAGTGGTTTGTTCTGTATCATTAACTTTGTCTATTAATTGCATCTGTTAAAACAGGTCTTTATAATTTAGACGACATGAGACAAGCAGTGGGGGTCTGTCATATTGTGACGGAGGCAATTAGAATGTCTCTATTCAATGTTAAGACCACAAATAAGGTTCTTTAATTATAAACCCCTACAGGCCTTTAGTTAATTTAAAGGCCTCAGGTAAACTTACAGAAGTGTTCACCTTCTGGGTAGATTAGTTTAGAATGATTAAATGTGGGCTTCAAGGTCTACAAAAAAAGATGCTTAGCTTATGATTTGTGTATACAAATAAGTAAGATAACAGATTTCTTCTTAGAATGTTACTGTATTACCAGACCTCATAAGAGGTTTGTGAACCCTTTAGACATTTAAATACACACGTAATTTTTTACCAAAAGCATAATTTTCAATTAAGTAGAATTATTCAATAGTTTTCAATCAATAGAAAGACAGTCTGGCATGAGTGGGCATCCAAAAAAAAAAAAACAGGAAATTGTCTCCATAATACATTTGTCGAAGTATATTATGGCAGAAATAAGAAAGATCTCTGAGGTCCTTAGAAGAAAAGATGTTGATGCTCATTATGCTGGAAAGATTACAAAACCACCTCTGAATAGTTTGGACTCCACCAGTCCACAGCCAGACAGAATGTGCACAATGGCCTGACATTTTTATTAGAATTTGTTGGTGTAAATCTGAATTCCTTATGCCATTAACTAAAGCGACCAATTCAGGCTTTTAAATTTAAACATTTTAAATAATATTAATAATAATAATGTTTTAGGGCAGCACCGTGGCTCAGTGGTTAGCACATTTGCTTCTCAGCACTAGGGATTTCCGGTTCGAATCCCAATCTGGGTGGAGTTTCCATGTTCTCCCCGTGTCCGTGTGGGTTTCCTCCAGGTTCTCCAGTTTCCTCCCACAGTCCAAAAACATGGATCAAGGTCAATTGAATTCTCCAAATTGCCCCATATAGAGTGTGCCTGTGTGTGTGAGTGTGTGCCCAGCGATAGATTGACAGCCTGTCCTGGGTTTTTCTGCCCTGCGCCAAAGACGTTCTCCCCTGGATGGGCATGGGGAACACCCCCCCCCCCCCCGTGACCCTAATAGAGGATAAAGTGGAAGATAATGGATGGATGGATAATAATGTTTTATAATATTTGTCATTTAAATAAAAAACTAAATTACATTAATCTCATCCAAAATCTTTTCATTCAATTTCTTTACACTTCTTTTTGTAAAAGGTCTTTATTCAACACTTTTGGAGAGTGTAATAAGGGTCTTCCAATGTTTCAGAGATAGTTTTGCTATCTACAGGTCAGCATTAACAGTTTCTCCTTTCCTTTCCAAAATATGGAATCACCCCTATTTAAGGATGTTCTTGACATTCATTTTCTCCCGCTTTATCCTCTATTAGGGTCGCGGTGGGGTTCCCATGCCCATCCAGGGGAGAAAGTCTCAGGCGCTGGGCAGATACAGCCAGGACAGGGCGCCAATCCATCACTGGGTACACACTCACACACTCAAACACACTCTATATGGGGCAATTTAGAGAACTCAATTAACTTGATCCATGTTTTTGGACTGTGGGAGGAAACCGGAGAACCCGGAGGAAACCCACGCGGACACGGGGAGAACATTGAAACTCCACCCAGATGGGGATTCGAACCAGGAATCCCTAGCGCTGAGAGGCGAACGTGCTAACCACTAAGCCACCGTACCGCCGTTTTTTTTAAAAATGTTTACAGGTAAATTTTTTCTTTTTTTATTTCTTTTGACATTTGGTTATTTACCAGGCACTTTTATCCAAAGTACGAGTATCCCAACCTGGTTTGGGTCAGGACATACAGCATCCCTGGAGCAATGACTGATTAGGGTCTTGAATGAAGTCAACATCACCAAACATCCTTTCAACTGATAAAAATAATAATTAAAAAAATAATAATACTTAAAAAGTGTCTGAAATTGTACTCTAGACCTTTGCATTTTTTTTAAAGATGTAATGATTGCCATCTCTCCAGTGCCTTTATCAGACATGCAGTCCATAGCATCAATGACTGGAAATTAAAAATTTTTCAATAGATTTTACTGGATGGGCACCAAAGAAAAGTACCAGCCGTGTTATCCACATAATTGCTTTTCTTTTGCAAGCTGCAACCTCTTTATTTTCTGTAGGTGTTAAGGCGATTTTTTACAGTTCACTTAGATTATTTTTTTAAGTTTTATAATCCTCTCTTTTCTTAGCGTGATCACACTATTGTTATACGATTGTCATTATTCCGCCATTTTGTCTCCCTTTCTTCACCCTCAATTTTAGCAAAATTTTAGCAGGACACCTCCGGGTCATTGATGAGACCACTGCTTCTATACAGCTAAGGAACTGGATGAACCAGTCCCGAGATATCTGTTTTTTCAAAGCTAAAATTCCCATTTACTTTGCATTATGGGGAATGTTGCACCCCGTAAGCAATTTTCAAGCTACAAAAATGAAATTCGCTGCAGCCAGACCTGTCTTGTGACCTGTCTCTTCTTTTACTTATGGTCACTTTTCAGTCTTTGCTCATTCACTTCAATTCATTAGGAACTGTAAATTAGAGACTTATTCCATTATATTTTCTCAGAATTGAGTGATTTCATATTGTTTTCCTTTCTTTGTTTCTTACTCCAAAGTACTGATTCCATCATTTTTGCAGCGAGTTCTACTACCACATGAGCGTCATGAGAATCAGACATTGATATTTTCCATCCATCCATTATCTTCTGCTTAATTCCTCATACCCCATGCCCCCTGTTCTTTAAAGAAAACAGATGATCGTCATTTCATTAATTAAAAAAAAAACACCTGCCACTAACATATGCATACGGGGGGACGCAACCAAGAAAAAAAAAAACAAATCCTGGGCCAGGCTTGGCAGGCACATTCTGCTGGCCTGACCCAGAAAGCAAGGCGTGGCAGGCGCCCTCTGGCTGCGTGACGAGGCGGACGCCCTCTGTGGGTGAGGCATAAAGGACGCCCTCTGGCTGTGCGGTTCGGTGGGCGCCTCTGCGGATGAGGCTTGGGGAGCGCCCTCTGGCTGCGTGGCGAGGTGGGCGCCCTCTGCGTACGAGGCGTGGAGGGCGCCCTCTGGCTGTGTGTTCAGGTGGACTCCCTCTGGCTGCGGGGCAAAGTGGACACCCTCGGCGGACGAGGAGTGGAGGGCGCCCTCTGGCTGCATGGTTCGGTAGGCGCCCTCTGGCCTCGTGGTCCGGTCGGCACCCTCTGGCTGCGTGGTCCGGTCGGCCCCCTCTGCGGACGAGGCGTTGAGGACGCCCTCTGGCTGCGAGGCGAGGTGGACGCCCTCGACGGGCGAGGAGTGGAGCAAGCCCTCTGGCTGCTGGGCGAGGTGGAAACCCTAGGCGGACGAGAAGTGGAGCACGCCCTCTGCGGATGAGGTGTGGCGGACACCCTCTGGCTGTGTGGCGAAGCGGACGTCCTCTGCCTGTGGAACAAGGCGAGCGCCCTTTTGGGGACGGGCTCGGCGGCGTGTGGCACCTGGTGCATGGGCTCGGCGGCGTGCGGCCCCTGGTGCACGGCCTCGGCTGCGTGCGGCCCCTGGTGCACGGGCTCGGCGGCGTGTGGCCCCTGGTGCACGGGCTCGGCGGCGTGCGGCCCCTTGTGGACGGGCTCGGCGGCGTGCGGCCCCTTGTGGACCGGCTCGGCAGCATGCGGCCACTTATGAATGGACTCGGCGGCGTGCGGCCCCTTGTGGACGGGCTCGGAGGTGTGCGCCACAGGGTCCACGACAGGTGTGCATGCCGGCGGGTCCGTGGCAGGAACACACCGCGAGGGGACCTCGGCGGGAACGCACGCAGGAGGGGACTCGGCGGATTCGCACGCTGGCTGGACCTCGGTGGGCTCATATGCTGACTGGACCTCGGTGGGCACGCGCGCTGACTGGACCTCGGCGGGCACGCACACTGACTGGACCTCGGCGGGCACGCACGCTGGGTGGACCTCGGTGGGCACGCACGCTGGGTGGACCTTGGCGTGCACGCACGCCGGATGGACCTCGGTGGGCACGCACACTGGGTGGACCTCAGCGGCCCTGCACGCTGGATGGACCACGGTGGGCACGTCCGCTGACTGGACTTCGGCGGGCACACTCGCTGGGTGGACCTTGGCGGGCACGCACGCTGGGTGGACCTCGGCGGGCACGCACGCTGGGTGGACCTCGGCGGGCATGCACGCTGGGTGGACCTCGGCGGGCACACACACTGGAGGCGCTGTTGTAGGGGTGGCACACACGGAAAGGCTGGTGTGCCCAGGCCGGCTGGCACCCACTGGCATGTGGGTGTGATGATCACCCTCTGGCAGGCAAGCCGCGTCAGCACCTCCAGTACGCCGTTCGTTCTCCACCTCCGCCTCGTGATCGCCATCCTGCATACAGTACAGGTACACCCCCACCGCTACACCCAAGGACAGAGCAACAGACGAATACGACACTGGGTAGACAGACTGGACAGGGCAGACAAGGGGATCGGGCACATTCACACCACATTCATCAACAGACACCAGTGGTGGCTCCGGTAGCGCCCCTTCGCAGCGCGACTCAGACACGGCACGCTCTGGCTCGATCGCGGCCGCTGCACGTAACTGACATGCACCGGGCTCAGCGCGCGTACCGGGTCTCGCAACGGGGGGTTTAACGAATCGGACTGGACCTTCAGTTCAGAACTCCTCAGTGTTTAGGGGGGTTCGTATAGGCAGAATATGCCCTTACAGGTACGACTCGCCCGCCTCGTCATCGGAGATCTCGATCAGATCAAGACCCTCCTCTGCGCAGAACGACTCGTAACCACTCCTCCACATCCACTCATCATCGGAGACGCAGCACTCCAACACCACTGAATTAGAGCCGTCTTTACAGCTCCGGGACGGCGGGCTGCGCATACCGGCGTACTCGCAAACACGACGGAGAGTGCCGCGAGTACAAGGATTTACGGCCCCCGCAAAGAAAATTTTTAAAAACGTTTACCTGGGCTCTGGACCCCCACATTGATTGGCACATCGTTTCTGTTACGCTAGCCTACCTCGACCAAAAGCGACTGCGCAGATGAAGCGCAGAGCCACAGCGCCTTAATGCGCTGAAGGGAGCCAGGCACACAGGTAGCAGAACAACAGAATTTTATTTAAAGGTGTAGGGACACCAAAACACAGGAGGTACAAAATGCGAGCGAACATAAAATTAACGACGTGCACGGAGGAAGGGGAACACAGGAGATAAATACACACCGACACCCGACCACGTGCACAAAGCAAACCAATGGAAATAAAGAGTTAATTAACTTAAATGCCAAAACATGAACAAAAGTTAATTAACTCAAATGAGGAACAGGCACCTGATACACTAAGTACAAAGGACACATTTTTTTTTATCATGTCAACTGCTTTTTAGTAATTTGTTGAAATTGTAAAGTGACATTTAGGACATCCTGTACTTCAAGTATCTTTTTTATAATCTGATTAATACTAAAATTAAAATTACTAAAAAGTAAATTTATACAAAAATGTGGACAAAACTAAAGGGTTTACAAACTTCCAAAAACCACTGTACATGTCAGTGTAATTGATTTGAAACTTTGACATAAGGGAAAAAGTATAATTATTAAAATAATATACATATGACATGATATTTTGAATATGAATATGATATATATAAAAATATTCAGCTTGTAAAAAATTATAGGTATAATCTTATCTGCTGCCAATGCCTTGCAGACCTTTGAATATTATATATATATATATATATATATATATATATATATATATATATATATATATATAGTTTAATTATCTTAAGCAGTGTTTAAATGTGCTTTATAAATACATACAACATGTACACAATGGTGGTAATTAATGATAAATCTTCATGTTTAAATTTTTTGACAAAATATGAGTGAAGACACTGCATTCTATGGGTTGTCAGTTATGCCCAATTATCAATCCTGATCATTATCCTATCCCCCCTCCCTTTTTATATCAAGTGTGAAAGACATTAGTAATATAAAACAATAATATTTATCCTTATCACTCACTTTCCGAATGCAATATCAGTCATTTTAAAGAACTGTTTCTTTCTGCCAGTTTTGGAACCTTTTATTTCTTGATTCGGATTATAGTTATTATATACAGAAAGACATTTTGTGATGTCCTTTGTAGTTATTTACATTTCCTCAAATATGGATGCACTCAGGGAGCTATTTAATTTGCCATACATAAATTTAATGGTAATAAATTTGCCATACACATGATGGAACATCTTTTCTTTTTTTTTGATGGAAACATTATGTTAAATCAGGACCACTAAAGCATGACTCACTGATTTATTAAAACAACTCATTCGAAAGGTAATAGTAGTAGAAGTAGTATAAACATGTCGCTTCCTTATTGGCAAAACACATTTCATAAGTTGCACTATTTGTGCATTGTCACACTGTTGAATAGCATCAGTAATGGGGTTTCTCTATAAATGTAAATCTGTTTCATTCATTTTTATTCTGCTTCCTCACAGAGCCCTTGTAATGACTTATTTGAACTCTCCTGGTGATGTCTCTCTCTCAGTAACACTAGATTTAGGCAGAAGATGAAGCGATAAATTAATATCCATATTCACGCCCTCTGTAAGTGTGTAATATGTCTTATAAACAAACAACGAAGCTTGGTGGCTGCTCTTAAGAAAATAAACAGCTTATAAGTCGTCAGTCTCAAATCCTCTCAGCAATAACCAGTAACTCTCCCTCGGGTGATTAATTCTTGCTGTGTGTGTGTAACTTATTTCTCTAATCCCGCTGCTGTCACCACTTCAGTCTGGAGGACTCTGGTGGCACACAAACACAGACACACACACACACACACACACACACACACACACACATACAAAAACACACATAGCACTGTCCTCCCCAGCAACTTATTGTCCGAGCAGAAACATTGTAAACATTTTACATTAACACAACAAAAAAAACAGTATTATATTTAAAAAATAAAAATCCATTTTGGGAAGCACAGTGGCATAGTGGTTAGCATGTTCGCCTCTGAGTGCTGGGATCCAGGTTTGAATCCTGATCTGGGTGGAGTTTCCTTGTTCTCCTACCCTGGATGGGCACAAGGATCCCACCATGACCCTATTTCCCTAGTATAGGATTAAGTGGTCGATTTTCCATTTTTTTAGGTCTACATTTAATTACACTTCTAAGGTTTTTGGTGTGGTGGCTCAGTGATAACGGTGTTGGGTTAGCAATCAAAGGGTTGTGGATTTAAATCCCATTTTCATTGATTTTACAAGAGTGGGTCCTTGAGCAAGACCCTCTCATTGCTCCAGGATTTCATTATGTGTTCTGGTGTTCTGACCCAAAAAACATTAAGTTGGGATACTTGTAAGTCGCTTTGGATAAAAGCGTCTGCTAATGATGTAAATGTATGTAAATATAATTCTTCCTTTTAATAATGATTTATTGTTTTAATCTTCAATCTATGATTTACCACATTAAATGAATATATAAATTGTTGTCATGACCTTTCTAAAAAAGAATGTCCATATTCACTCTTCCCTTCTATTATCCACCCATTAGGAGTGCACTTTGCACTGTGTTTTTTGTTTTTTAATTTGCGGTCATTTTACTGGTTTCTGGAACATTATGCTAATTATACAAAACCACTGAAGTAGCATCTTGTGGTTTTGATCAGCTGGCTGCAAAGCACAAACCAAGCACATTTACTCTTTAGACAGCAGAGTTGATCGCTCTACTTGTTCTCACCTGCAGAACAGAAGGATGTATTTCATCTGAGATCCTGCGGGAGCAGTCAGCTGGAACTCAGAGCACTGCAGAACTCTGCATAAGCATACACTAGCACTTACCTCTGCAGTTTAAATTATTCCCCTCATCCCACAGAAAATCTGTGTAAACTGTGTACACTGAAAATAAATATATAAATAAAATATGAATCAAAACAATCTTACAGTTTTTAGATGGTCTAATGTGTCTATCATTGACTGTAGTTGTTTGTTAACAGTCGAGAAAAAAAAAAAAAGAAATACACAATGCTAGAATTTTGTACATCATAAAAATCTTGCTATTTTTTATCATTTATTTTCTTCTTGTTATTTCTTTATAATAGCAGTAATACAGATAATTTTGTTGATAATCTTTTTAGATCCCAGAGAGGAAATTGAAGTCATTATGACTAAAAAGTACCTAGTGATTTCCAAACATTAATAAAACGCTCAATTTGCCTGTGTTATGGTATTAGATTAGACCAAGATAAAGCTTTTGGCAAAAAAGACCATAAGGCATGATGATGAATTTGCAGCATCAGAATAATTTAGATCCCAAAATGAACAAACTCTCATGACACATATTGCTCTGGTGATGATGGTTTCATGAAACTGAATCCAACACAAAATGATTTCTTTGATATCATGAATTAAACCATCAGCGCTTTGTCTGACCAGGAATTAAACAGTTTCATTTTCTCGGTACTTATGCGATTAAAATCTCTCTCTCTCTCTCCATCCATCCATTAATTTATCCTCTACTAGGGTCGGGGGGGGGGGGGGGGGGGGTCTCCATGCCCATCCAGGTGAGAAAGTCTCTCTTTCTCTCTCTCTCTCTCTAACTCTACAGTGGAAATCTATTTATGATTAAACTATTATAAAATAATTGTGAAGCTTATTTCAAATTAATAATAGTATGATATTTCAATACTATCTGGAAAGAATGCAACATTGACAAATCTTAAATTTCTTCTATACGAGTACATCTAGTAATGCTTTAGTTCCAAAAAAATGTGTCTTTAAAAAAGATGCGATATCTACAATGCCCTCATATAAGCATAGTGTAATTTGCATATAGTAGTTTTCTCTGGTTTCCTCCTATGGCCCAAAATCATGGATTCAAGGCTGCTCTAAATTGGCTTATATAGTGTGTTTGTGTGAGTGAGTGTGTGCCCAGTGATAGCTTGGCACCCTGTCCTGGGTGTATCTGCCCAGCACCCGAAATGTTCTCCCCTTGATGGGCATGGGGAATCCCTCCATGACCCTAGTAGAGGATGAAGCGGAAGATATTGAGATGAGATGATATTTATATATGAATCATGTGATTATCATGATGTAATCATTCATTCATTCATTATCTTTCGCTTTTATCCCCAGTTGGGGATTCGAACCGGGAATCCCTAGTGCTAGAAGGAGAACGTGCTAACCACTAAGCCACCGTGCCGCTATGATGTAATCAGGAAAAGTCTAATTATTATTTAATATTATTTTATTCACCTTTCCTCTAAATTCCACAACTGATCAGTTTGCTTCGTTTGAGTATTTGTCCTGCTAAAACAACTTACTCTTTACTCTCATAAAAGGAAGTACAAACCGGTTTCCAAAAAAATTGGGACACTAAACAAATTGTGAATAAAAACTGAATGCAATGATGTGGAGATGGCACATGTCAATATTATATTCATAATAGAACAAAGATGACAGATCAAAAGAAGAGAATGAGAGAATGTATCAATGTAAGGGAAAAATATGTTGTTTCAAAGTTTCATGGTGTCAAAAAATCACTAAAAGTTTGGGACAAGGCCATTTTCACCACTGTGTGGCATCTCCCCTTCTTCTTACAACACTCAACAAACGTCTGAGGACAGAGGAGAACAGTTTCTCAAGGTTAGAAATAGGAATGCTCTCCCATTCATGTCTAATACAGGCCTCTAAATGTTCAATCATCTTGGGCCTTCTTTGTCACACCTTCCTTTTTATGATGCGCCAAATGTTCTATATAGGTGAAAGATCTGGACTGCAGGCTGGCCATTTCAGTACCCAGGTCCTACTCCTACGTAGCCATGATGTTGTGATTGCTGCAGAATGTGGTCTGGCATTATCTTGTTGAAAAATGCAGGGTCTTCCCTGAAAGAGATGATGTCTAGATGGGAGCATATGTTGTTCTAGAACCTGAACATAGTTCTTTGCAATAATGGTGCCTTTACAGACATGCAAGCTGAACATGCCACAAGCACTCATGCAACCCCATACAATCAGTAATGCAGGCTTCTGAAGAGCGTTGGTAACAACTTTGGTTATCCTTGTCCTCTCTGGTCCAGATGACATGGCGTCCCAGTGTTCCATAAAGAACTTCAAATCGTGACTCATCTGACCACAAAACAATCTTCCATTTTGCCACACTCCATTTTAAATGACCCCTGGCCCAGTGCAAACGTCTGATCTTGTGGAACTTCCTTAGAAATGGCTTCCTCTTTGCACTGTAGAGTTTCAGCTGGCAACGGCAGATGGCACGTGGATTGTGTTTACTGACAATGCTTTCTGGAAGTAAAAGCCCATTCTGTTATTTCCTTGACAGTGGCATTCCTGTTTGAGGTGCAGTGAGATCACAAGCATCCAGTAGACTTTTATGGCCTTGACCCATACGCACAACTATTGTTCCAGAACCTCTGAATCTTTTGACGATATTATGCACGGTTGATTATGATAACTTAAAAGTCTTGTCATAGAGTCCTATTGTATCTATTTCTGACACTGTAGAATTAATACATACCTGAGGGTGTGGTAGCTGTGTGGTTAGGGTGTTGGACTATCAATCTGAAAGTTGTTGGTTCAAATCCCAGCAAAACTGATATTACCAAATTGGGTCCTTGAGCAAAACCCTCAACCTTCATTGCACCAGGGATGCTGTATCAACCCTGTGTTCTGACCCCAACCAAGTTGGGATACTTTTAAGTCGCTTTGGAAAAAAATTGTCTGCTTAATGACCAAATGTTATGTAATGTAATGTAACTGTGACAGAGTTCAAGTTTAACCTGTTTCCTTTAGTGATTCACTGTTAATGGTAAAGCAGAAATCTAATTTTGGACATGAAAATGTAATGCTAGATAGATGCTCTAATAACCTCAAAGATTTAAGGCCGAGGTTTATTAAATAATTGTAAAATCTTTTGTTTATTGATGATTTTTTTATGCCAGAACATGAAATAGCTCAGTTTGGTCATGCGGGTGCAATTTGCGTCATTACTGCTTCCCTTCAGTGGAACTACTATAATAAACTTTGTAAAAGTAAAAAATCTGATATACTTTTTAAATAATTCTCCCACCTCATATCATCTCAGTACTGTATACTTACTCTTACTTAAGGTAATAAAATTGTATTTATCATATAGCTAAGTAAAGTTGATTCAATACTCATAACAAATGATTCAAGTGATTGGAGCCTTAATTATAACATCTGTTTAAACCACAGCCAGTTGTTTGGTGTTGTTTTTGTAGTCATAACGCTGTTGCCTGATTTAATAAATTATTTCATTTTACTGATAAATTAGCAACTAATTCCCCAAGATTTCTCCAGTGCTGATTTTAAAGTTAAAATCCTAAAAAAATCAGTTCCATATGGATGGAGCAAAAAGTGCACTGAATTTAGCAATCTTGTTCTGTCCTTTCTCTATAATGGTTTGCTAAGCCTTTTTAGGCAGATTTTTTTTTCAGTCACTCTGGTCATGCTGATAATTGCTTTTCCTCACAATGCTGAAATGAAATACTGTCTGGAGACTAATAAGCTATTAAACCTCACCTGGTCCATTAAGTACCATGATATAATAATAATAATTGAAAAAGGAAAAAAATCCTCATATCTAAAAGTTATATATATATATATATATATATATATATATATATATATATATATATATATATATATATATATATATATATATATTCATTCATTTTTATATATTCATATATTTTCTATATTATATATTTATCCTATATTAAGGTCGCGGTGGGGTTCCCCATGCCCATCCAGGGGAGAACGTTTCGGGCGCTGGGCAGATACACCCAGGACAGGACGCCAATCTATCGCTGGGCACACACTCACTCACACAGACACACACTATATGGGGTAATTTGGAGGACTCAATTGACTTGATACATGTTTTTGGACTGTGGGAGGAAACCGGAGAACACGGAGGAAACCCACGCAGACACGGGTAGAACATGGAAACTCCACCCAGATGGGGATTCGAACCGGGAATCCCTATTGCTGAGAGGCAAACGTGCTAACCACTAAGCCACCGTGCCGCCCATATATATATTTTATATAATTATTTTTTTAATTATTATTATTTTATTTTTTTTATTATTATTATTCTTTTTTATTATACCTTTTAGTTTGTGAACCTGAAGTTACATTACATGGACAAAATTATGTGCACACCTGAGACTTAATTTTTTTAATTTAATTAATGAATAATTAATTAATCAATACATTTTTTTAATCATGTGCATCAGTTAGGGTTGGAAGATGACAAATGAAATAACTGTAAATTACAACTGATGTTTATTTCATTTATTTTATTTCACTCTGAACTAAGCTTGGACAAGCATTTTGAGATGTTACAAACACACTGCAATAGAAAACAAGAAACAAAAACAGCGACATAATCTAGTCCAGTTTTTAAAGTGAACACTGATTGCTGATTGACACGATTCCGGTTTCTCTAACATTAAATAACTGCCACCTGGTGGCCAAATTACAGAACGTAGTTTATAAAAAAATTTTTGGAAAAAATGTTATATCACTGATTATGTGAATGTGAATGTGAAATGCTCAGAGGTGTGTATTATTGTTAGTAATTTCACGGCTGGACGAAGGGCTGGACAAATGGCAGCCAATCAGATTTAAGGAACTACCTGTTTCACAATTGAAAATAATGCATCGCTTCACATTCTGTGAACTACAATATATTATTTTTCCTGATGAGAACTTAGTCTTTTGCCACTGTTTTTTATAAACTCTGTTCTGTAATTTAGCTTTTTTTTGCTTTCTTTCACAGTTGTATGGTAATTTCTTCTCTAAAGAAATGTACCTCTTTTGTAGTCTTGAACTATTGGAAGGAGTCTGTATACATTAGGTCCCTTTTGTGTATACTTCTATTATTCGTTCAACCATGTAGTCTACTTGGGGCTTGCTGGAGCCTACTTCACCACTTATTAAATGAATGACAGGAAAGCAGTCTAAAAAGACACACACAGACATTCAATCCTGTGGTCTTTTCAAATCTATAGTTAAAAGTGTTCGTGGATTGTAAGAGGAAATTGGGAAGTATGGAGGAAACAGATTTAAGAAGAACAAGCAAGCACAACACAGTTATGTTTCTGACCAGCCATGAATTAAACCAAAGTTCATCTTTCTGTAAAACAACAGCATTATGCACTGCAACAGAAATTGCAATCCTCCATGGTTAACATCAAGGACCCTTGATCGTATCAAAGTTTTTTTTACAGTTTAGAAGTTTTTATTCTCTGTAAAATAACTTACATAATGGATCTGCCCTCATGATTCTGTAAAAATCCCCCTAAGACTATATTCTATTTTAAAGCACAACCGATTTATTCTGAAAGCAGTTCAGTCTAGAGTGTTGGAATTAATACAGCTATTTACATCCAATTCAGTAAGGCTCTAAATATATTCACAAGGAAAACCACGATCATTTTCTTTATAGGTGCTAAGGGACTAATCAATGGCACATTTTCAAAATGTTTCATTAGTATTACAGCATGAGTGAAGTTTGTTCGACAAGCTCCTGGAGTTTGGGGTGCTTGAGTCAGCAGAACTATAAGCTAAAGAACCACAGCCTACTTTGAGCAAATGTGTCCTTGGCTTGTCAAAAACTGCTGGATAAAGCTTTTTAAGTAGAAACTAGAACTAGAGCAAACATGTTTGTAAGCTACACACCAGTTTTCACTTCCTGATTGTGCAGCTGATGCACCTTTGGTCCTGTTGACTTGTTTTTCAAGATAAGCAATGATGCGCCAAACTGTTTAATATTTCTTAATCAAATAAGTATTACTTAACTGATGCTGTCTGCTAGGGTGAGGAATACCATGTGTCTCCTCCCAAAGACATTAGAAGCTTTCTGCTTTGGTAATGTTTATGCAGCTTAGTCTTATGTCTCTAGAGTCTTATGTCTCTAGAGTAGTCACGAACATCCTTGTTCTGTATCCCTTAAGTGTAAAACATTGAATAAGCACCTTTTAGCTGGGCATTGCTGGTCACACAGACACACACACAAACACACACTATATGAGAGCAATTTAGAGCTTTCAATTGATCTTTAGTCCATGTTTTTGGACTGTGGGATAAAACCAGAGAATCTGGAGAAAACCCACGCAGACTCAGGGAGAACTTGGAAACTCCACCCAGATTGGGATTCGAACATGGATTCCCAGTGCTTAGAGGCAAACGAGCTAATTAGCTTGTTATCTTATTTCAAGATCATAGGGATTGAAATGACAATTACTATTAATCCATTGTGCAGTTATAACTGGATTTTGGAAAGATTTAGAAAATCTGTGTGAATGATATGTCAAAGGTGTGAGAACAACTGGTTTTCTTTCATTTAATTTCTGATTAAGGTCATACTTTCATAGGCTCCATGTTAAACTCAGGTCAAATAACCGGGTTTAAATAAATATTGCACAAGTCATCCCTAGTAAGTAGCTAAAATTTATAAAATTGGACTGGTTAAAATGCCTTTGCAGTTACATTATCATTTCAATGAAACTAAGCGACCCTGTGTGCCAAGTCTGATAAGCAGCAGGGATGTCACCATAATTTGGGTTAAACAGTTTATATGATAAAATTGAACAGAAACAGAAATCAGTCTGTCTGTGCAGCTGACAGTGGTGCCATTGTATTGTCTGTCCCCATGACCATGCAGTTCTTTAATCTAATCCTGTGTGGCTTTGTTAGAAGGGAATGTCCTTATAACTGCCATGGATTGCCCTTGTTCTCGTCTGTCTCACTTCTCTTAGATGGCTTACCTCCTTTTGACATCTAACTAACGGCCCATAAACCATCGTCAGAAATAATGGTGCAAAAGAAGCTATTGTACCTGCAGTTTCCAGAGGTCTGTTTAACAAATTTTATGGATGCCAAATGTGGCTGGACTCACTAACACTTGGTCGTAATACATTCATCCTGGCTTTACACATCTGGCATTACAGCCAGTAATATACATGTTGTATATTTCTCAACAAAGCTGTTTCATATCCTGTAGCTGCTCAAACATTAATAGTGACTTAACATCAAGGCCCTACTCAAGTATTTTGCATCATTAACACCATTTCAAATTGCATAGAATTTTTTTATTTGCTTGGCATCATATCACATCAAGTTTTGTTTGCATCGCGATATTAGTGAATCATATTTTATCTCTTTGTAGTTGTTTTATATGCATATTTGCTGGAATCAAATTAAGATGTAAAACAGTATAAGAGAATCTATATCAACATTTCACATACACCACGGTTTGTTAATACTATGGAAACAAGATTTGAACACTAACACCAGCAATTAGAATAAAATAAAATAATATTTTCAGTTTGCCACCCATTCTCATCTACTGGTAATTTCTGATTTTCCAAATTTACTTGAATCTAAATTCCAAAATATTCCAAAAATCATTAAAAAAAAAAACTTGTAAGAAAAAACACAGCAGAGTAGGGTGCAGAGATGTGTTGATGCATATAGGGTAGAAATGTTTTGCACTCATATAGACTTGATGGTTAAAGACCACTGCCGTGTTATTCCACCCCTCAAGCAGATGCCTATCAATATTATATACTAAAGCTATACATTATTAACCAATCTTTGTTTAATCTCTGCAAAGTATACCTTGACATCTGCTAAAATGAGATATTAGTCCAATCGATTGGAGACAGGACCCCATCAACCTTAGAAGAGGAATACACACTCACACACAGACACTCACAAAAACTAATTTTATTTACTTTTTGTAGTTAATATACAGCTAGATAGATAGTGCTGCTGTCAATCACAGGAACCCAAACACAGTTCATTTGAACCCAAACACACACAGTTGATTTGAATTAGGCAGTGTGTGTCATTTGCATGTATGGTTTCCACTCACACTCCATGCTCCGCCTCCAAAAGTAGCGACACTCGGGTGTAGAGCTCATGTATTAATTTTAGGTCTTTGTGAATTCTGCGATGTTGTATTCGGTGTAAAAATGTTTGGAACAGGTAACATCTAGTAAAGTCTAGTTCACTTTGCTGGCATTCCGTGATTTAGCTCTAGCGATCTGCTTTGCTTACATTCAGTGAATCAATGCTAAATAACCAATGCAATTTGCTTACATTTTATCCAGACAGGTATTTTTTCTTACATGAATATGTATCACGGGCGGCACGGTGGCTTAGTGGTTAGCACGTTCGCCTCTCAGCGCTAGGGATTCAAGGTTCGAATCCCCATCTGGGTGGAGTTTCCATGTTCTCCCCGTGTCCGCGTGGGTTTCCTCCGGGTTCTCTGGTTTCCTCCCACAGTCCAAAAACATGGATCAAGTTAATTGAGTTCTCTAAATTGCCCCATATAGAGTGTGCTTGAGTGTGTGAGTGTGTACCCAGCGATGGATTGGCGCCCTGTCCTGGGTCTATCTGCCCAGCGCCCGAGACGTTCTCCCCTGGATGGGCATGGGGAACCCCACCGCGACCCTAATAGAGGATAAAGCGGGAGATAATGAATGAATGAATGAATGAATGAATATGTATCACCAGAAGCACTGACACATGCACTCATTTGCAATTTACTAAACATTTTATCCCCATTTGTACTTTTGGAATAAAGTAAAAATAGGCCAATTCCAAAATCAGGAGACCATGTGATGTTGTAATCATTGTGGCACCCTAGATCTGTTTTTAAAGTTTTTTATCAGAAAACCAAGTCAGTAGTGCAAGAGCCTTTAATTACTCACTGTTTATTTACCTGCTTTTCAAACACACACACACACACACACACACACACACACACACACACATACAGAGACACACCCATAATTTAGAGGGGACCACATAACCACATACTGTAAGGTAAAGAAAGTGTTTCAATTTGAGGATTTAGGGATTTCAAGTTAGCGTGTGTGTGTGTGTGTGTGTGTGTTGGGAAACTGATACACTTTATTATGGGTGAGTAAAGAAATGAAGCAGAGTGTAAAACATGGTGGAAGACAAGGTGATCGCTCTTCTTCATTCCTATCATCTCCTCTCCTGACATCCAATTACAGCTCATCAGTGTAAGGATCTGTCTGCACTCTATTTCTCTCCGTGTATCAGGAGTCTCATCAGGCAGACAGATTGATGTGTCATATCTGAGCGAATAATTAGATATTTCCAAATCAGGTTTGATAAGAGATGATATACAGTGCACCATATATGTGTGTGTGTATGTGTGTGTGAGTGTTTGTGTATCAATAATATTGTTTTATGTACTATATAGTTTCAGTTTGTATGTTTAAAATGACATTAGAGTTCAGGTCAGTTCCCTACATGAGACAGACACAAAAAGGGTACCAGAACTTAACTTGTGGACTCCACCTTCCTGTATGTGTCGGGAAATAGAAAAGCAACTAACCCATATTTCATAAATATGCAATAGACGAGTGATAGGATTAGGTAAAAAAATAAAGAAAACATTGCGTCAGGAAGAACATTAACTGTAAAACCTGCCAAATCAGATTAATCTCATATGCAAATTAAAAATCTGATTTTCGCATGTGGCCTTAGTTAGCCCTATCCACTGTATTTTTGGCCAACAGGGTATTGGACAACTGTTAGGCTAAAGATGAGGAGGCGATAGGGGAGGGGGTGATCTTTAGAAAGGCAGAAGGGTATAACGATAGATGTTCGAGTAGGAAGGATGAACGTAGGAACAATGCCTGGAGAAGGGTTGACATGCTCTGTATTAATAATGTACTAAAATAAAAAGTTTTTCTATACTACAATTTTTAATTATTTTAACATTCCATACAAACTAATGAAACAGAGAATAATAAAAAAAAAATCTAGCATGTTTTCTCCAGTAGTGTAATTATAAATGAATCACTCAAACTCATTTTGAATTTGCCTCCTCAACAAAAATATAGTAAGACCAAATTAAATAACATTAATAAATAATGTTTTATTAGCACCTACTTTGATGTTTTTCCAAAAATCCATGCAGAGTATCTGCTCTCTGTATTTAAACATAATGGCTCTTAATACCTTCACTTTTTTCTTAAATAATGATAAACTCAAAAGCTTAAAACCAAATAATAATTGTTTGTATGATGTCTTTATAAGTGAAGAAGAATAATTAAATGAGAACAGAATGAAGGATTACATTGTGGAGATTGAAGTGGATAAGAAGTGGTGTGAAAGAGGTGAGACAGGCATTGAATTGTTGTACAAAAGTGATAGACTGGGTAACAACAGCAAAAGTGGTCAGGAAAGTAGCTGGGAAGGTTCTGGGAAGGTGTGACATCTGGAAAGAAGAAGGAAGAAAAAGATACCTGGTGGTGAAATGAGAAAGTCCATGAAAGGAGGAAGAGGTTGGCAAAAAAAGAGAGATTTCCAGATAGATGAAAATAGTAGAAAGGACTACTGAGATGAGTCACAAGGTAAAGCAAGAACAGAAAAGAAAAGGGTCAATGACAGGCTGTATGAGAGATTGGACACTAAGGAGATGAATAGGATTTGTATTGATTGGCCATGCAGAAAGACAGAGTTGGATGTGTAGCAGGATAAAGTGATAAAGGATGCAGATGCTAATATGTTTTCAAATTTGTAAATCACTGGAAGTTGTAATGAAATGGTGGACAAAGTATTGTAAGGAGCTGATGAATGTAGAATATGTGATGTGAAGAACATGGTAGAACCTCAGATTTGTAAGAAGCAGGAGAGGGCAGCTTTAAAAAGAATTAAGCGTGGAAAGGCTATTCGTCCAGGTGAGCAGTTGAGTTTTTATCTAGATTGTTTAACAAAATCTTTGAAATTGAATAGCTGCCTGAGGAGTAAAGAAGTGTAGCAAATCTGGTTTTCAAGAATAATGATAAAGAGCTGCAGTAACTACAGAGGAACAAAGTAATCAGAAACAGCATGAAGATTTGGAAAAGAGTAGGTGAAGCAAAGCTTAGAAAAGAGGTGAAGATTTGTAAGCAGCCATTTGATTTAATGTAAAATCCACCACTGAGGCAATATATATGTCTGTGGATCCACAAAAAATAAGGTGCTGAGAGTGGAACTGATGTATTGTATGAGAAAAGGTCAGCAAATTACGTGACTTTGGTGCAGGATTTGTATAAGGACAGTGTGACAATGATTAAATGTGAAATAAGAATTAAAGTGTAGGTGGGGCTGCTTCATGGGTCAGCTCTAGGTCCTTTCTTGTTTGCAAAGTTCATGGAAAGACTGACAGAGAAGGCTAGGCAGGAGTCTCCATGGAATATGATATTTGCCGATGACATGATTTGTGATTGTAGGGGGTCGGGTTGGAAAGACCCTAGACAGATTGAGGTGTGCATTAGAGAGGAAAAAAAATAAAGTTGCAGAGATGAAGATTTTGCATTTATCATTGGAATTGACAAGGATGGACAAAATTATGTTTTAGGAAGGACATGTGAGGAAGATTTAAAGACAAGGTTAGGAAAACAAAATTAGTAATAATAATTCTAGAATTTGATTTATGCGTGCCTTTCAAGAAACTCTAGAGCACTCACAATATAAGAAGAAAATAAAATGTGAAAAAAGCAAAGGAGTATAACAACAAACATTGCATACAATAAAATGTTATTATAAAAGATATTAGAATAAATAGGTACAGTGGGATGCAGTTCCACAACTTTGGACCAATGCCGCTGAATGCTTTTTCACCATGTGTGGAGCTTTGCAGAACGAATAGCCAGTAAGTGTGAATCAGCAGATCAGAGTGAACATGATGGGCAATATGGAGACAGGATGTCAGACAGATATGGGGGGGCCAGACCATGCCGGCATTTAAAAACCAACAACAGTAATTTGAACTGTATATGGTATTGAAATGGAAGCCATGGCAAATCTATAAATATTGGGATGATGTGTTCCCATGTTCTGGTGCGTGTAAAAAATCTAGCTGCCAAGTTCTGTACATACATACGTATCTTTTTAAAGCTAAACATTTTAGTGGTTTGGCAATGTTTGGCAATTTGTGGAGGGAGGGGAATGTTTATACTTGCAGAATGATGCTAAGGATGGAACCATCAGGCACTAGGAGGAGAGAAAGTCAAAAGAGGAGGTTACTGAATGTGTTGAGGCAGATGGTTGTGGTAAGTTAGGCGAATACTCAGAACAGTGCGAGATAAAAAATATGATCTGCTGTGGTGACCTCTAATGGCAACAGCCTAAAGAAAAGAAGAATTAGCAGATTTAAAGTTTATCAAAACCATCAATATAATAGCTTTTGTATTACCTGGTGTCAGGTGCATCTTTACCTGAGCCAGATTCGTCCCAGTGGTTACATCAACAAAAAAAAAAGTAGTATAATACATAATTACAAAATATTCAGTAAAGTCAAATAGGCAAAATATTTTTTTTTCAAATTCTCCGGTTTCCTCCCATAGTCCAAAAACATGGATTCAAGATAAATTGAATGCTCTTAATTGCCCCATAAAGAGTGTGTTTTTGTGTGTCTTTGTAAGTGAGTGCACCCAGCGATATATTGGCGCCCTGTCTTGGGTGTATCTGCCCAGTGGCAAAAACGTTCTACCCTGCATTGACATGGGGAACCCATAAGAATGTATCTTATTGGTTTTTACTTTATTTTACTATTATATGCAATAGAACATATATTTTACTTTAGATCATCATATATATTTATGTATGTTTTCTAACAAGAATGACAATTAATCAAAAAATTTTTTTTAAAGTGGGGATGTTGAAAATGCATCTTTCAGACCTTTCAAACCTTATTAGCTTTTAGGTGGGCTAGATTTATTACAAAGTCTTTTACTTATTACAAATCAACCCTAAAACAACATCTGATGTGAGTCTAATAACTAGTTTTTAAACAGAAATAAGTTACCCATTACATATGGCAGCTGAAAATGGGACAGAAATAATTAATTATGAATCATTTATTCAGTCATTCAGTCATGTTTCAGGAGCACTATATTAAAGCAGCCTATGGGCTTGGCCATTTAAAATATAAAAGCTGGATTGAGGCAGACTCCTGATTAGAAGATTTTTCAAGCTGTGTGTGCTCGCCGGGGGTGATGGGTAATGAAGTCCAAGCTGTGGGGACGTGAGTTAATGATTAAAAACTGTCCATCATCACTTGGTGGTATTTAGGAGAAAAAAGTGGGGATTTGCGGGTGACATTCATCAATGTTGTCGATCCAATGTTTGATCTCACCACCACCTGTTCATAGCCTTCCTCCCTTTAGAGGTTCTGAAAAAATGTCCTAGCACATATGAGTGCATTTTTTGGATTAAAAGCATTGTGTTTATCTTGTTTAGCAGGATGGAAAGTTAAATCTCAGTTAGGTAACTAGAGCATGGACAAAAGCTAATAAAGGTTATGTTAAAAGAATTAGGCCTGGCAACCATTATGAGCATGAAATGCTTTCTCTTCTGTTGTCAGTTTGACAGATAACTAAATAGAAGAAGCTGCTTCTAATTAAAGAATAAGCAACATTATAAATGCCAGGCTAAAGGCCTTGGGCTTCATCTTTCACTGGCATTTTATTTATTTAAATAGGAACAGTGTTCGGATAAATACATTTGTTTTGATAGAGAAATACCTATGTACTGCACTTAATAGTACATTTTGCATTTGCATTTACGTCATTAGCGGATGCTTTTATCCAAAGCGACTTACAAGTGTTCCAACTTGATAGGTGGGGTCAGAACACAAGCATGACCGTATGGCATCGCTGGAGCAATGAGAGTAAAGGGCCCTGCACAATGACTCACATTAGTAACATCAAAGACCCTTGGATTTGAACCCACATCATTTACATTGATGGCCCAATACCCTAACCACAGAGCTTCCACACCCACTGTTAGCTTGAGATTGATTACAACTCATAATCGATACATTGCTGTCATTATTCTCTTAATTTAATACTACTGCTTAGCTTAGTAGTAAATTGCTACACTTTAACTTTTTGACACTTTTTCTTACTTTTTGTCCAAGGGAATTTTAATCCATGCCTTCTTCTTGCCACCTGTGTTTGTTAGAATTCATTATTTAATAAGAATTAAAATTATGATTCTAAATATTATTATTTTATTCATTCATTCATTATGTTCCAATTAGTCCTCTCCCCATCCAGTGGAGAACGTTTTGGGCACTGGGCAGATACACCCAGGACAGGGCACCAATCTATCGCTGGGCACAATTATTCACACAGCCACTCACACAAACACACTATAATGAGCAATTTAAATCCATGTCTTTGGACTTCACCCAGATTGTGATTTGATCCTGGCATTCCACATTATATTTTTATTATTATTTTTATTATTAGGTCATAGTAGTAGTAGGGTATAGTAAATAATATATTTTCATGTGGATCTTTGTCCTTTATTCTAATACTCCTCATTCAGTTCTGTATGTCTTTAATCTTTAAGATGCTCTAAATGTTTTTATAAAAAACATAAAGAAGGAAAAAGGAGTATTAACGGCACATGAACACATAATATGAAAACATTTTATTGTGTTGCCCACATTTTATCATTTTTCATTTGTCTCCTCTTTTCTGTTGTGAGCACTAAATGTATACTCAATGAATACATACTCACTAACTGTCTCTTACTTGCTTTCAAAACTTGCCAATCACAGAGAAGATAATCAGAGACGATCATTTTTATTGACAGACTAATTTTTAGCTCAGAGTTAAGAAGGCTGGTTTATTTACAATGAGGTGGGCTGAAATGTAGTCGTCATTGAATCTCATTACATAACATCACATTATTATAGTGCTGTCACATGCTTAGAGCGGATCTCCATATATCTCTAGCCACTAAATTATAATGTTGTATTGATTTATGTTGCGAAGTTTACATAACATGCAAGCATAATTTCTTTATTTTAAAAGAAATAAATGCGCAAAGCAGATAAAACATTGATCTTACTCTAGAGTACACCAACAACTGACTACTTAAATATTTAATTTCTTCATGCCAAATACTGCAAACTTATCTCATCTACAGCTTATCTCATCCGCACAGAAGACATAAAGACAAGCACACTCATGCACACTTATGCCAGTGGGAAATTACATTTAGCCATTTTGCCTGCTAACATGGATAGAGGGAGATAACACACTAAGCCATGTTGAAAACATTCACACTTGATACAAAAAAAAAAAATATATATATATTTATATATATATATATATATATATATATATATATATATATATATATATATATATATATATATATATATATATATATATATATATACAAATAATTCCTGCTGTGTGAGGTAGGAGTGCTAAAAATGAATTTTTTTTTAAAGTAATACAGTAATAAATTAAGTACATTTAATACAGCAAATAAATTAAATACATCAAATATGTTTATTAATATCTAAAAAAATATTATATGTACATATTGTTGGTATAGGATAAAGACATACATATACTGTATGACTTTTGGAAAAATAAATGCTAGAAAGTAGCGTTGTAACAGTACACAAAAGCTTCTGATTTTTTAATTGGCTAAAACTTTTAATAAATGCTTGAAACCTGGGTCCTCCACCACAGCATATGAAGCATATTTATGTTGTATATACATATACATAAATGTACATATTAGTGTATAATTTTTCTCAGCCTCACTGTATTGCAATCTCTTAATTATAACTTTCTTTTCAAGTAATTTATTTATAGAGCGCTTTTTAAAACTGTACATTGTCACAAAGCAGCTTTACAGAGTTAAAAGCCTTTAAACCCCCAAAGAGCAAGCCGAAACGACAGGGACAAGAAAAAAATCCCTGTTGTGTTGTTATTTTAAGGAAGAAACCTTGGGAGGACCAAGGCTCAGTGGGGAACTCATCCTCCTTGAGCGGCCAGGCAGCAACAACAGTGTAGGACACCCATGTACAGATTGTGTCGAGATCTGGTGACCGTATTTAACACTCTAACAACTGGAAAAACTCTAACAACTGGAAAATATATGCAATTCCATTGAGGGCGTCCTGCAGGACCGCCAGTCCAATTAATATCCAGGTTCCATCCAGTATTCGTCGCAGCTGCAGTGCTTCGGTTAATAAATAAAATGTGTTTTTTTAAAGATTAATAATGATTTAGAATCACGAACAGTAACTGGAAGGTTATGGAAGGATCTGAGCTCACGTGTTGGCTTATACAAACGAATCAGCTCAATCAGATACTGTGGAGCCTGATTATGTAGAATATTATATGTTAGCAATAAAATTTTGTTATCAATACGAAACTTAACTGGTAGCCATTGTAAGTTTGATAACACAGGACTGATAATTTAATTCCAGTTTTAACAGATCAACCATTTTTGCTCGGCATGTTGTGAGAAATCCACTGAACTGAGTTTCAGTTTGTTTCAAAGTTCTCTTTTGCTGGCTGGACTAGAGTGTTGCGGCATTTTGCGCTCTATATGTTACTAAATTTCTGTAGGTTAAAACATGTGTAATAGCATATGAAGTGTTTATACAAGTGTAAGAAGGGTTTATAAAACCTTAAACTAAATTATATGAATATTAAAATAACGCTGGGGTCTCTGGAACGTCAACACCTTGGGATGGATTACTGTGCGTGTTCATTGCTTCAGTAATGGATTAGTTCTGTCTGATTTCACATCTCGGGAGCAGACTATTAAGCACGCACATGTTAACTTATAAAAATGTAGGTTTAGTTAAGTTAGTGGAAGAGTGGCGATATGGATTATTCTGCCCAATATGCGTTAGTACGTTCTAAATATTTCCACAAACATACCTTGCAACCACTGCACAACGCTGACAAACAAACCGTGTTGGATCGACCTCCCCTCCCACACTGCTCCAGTGCTGCTGTCAATCACAGGAACCCAAACTCCTCCCACACGGTTGATCGAATGTAGCAGTCATTTGCGTGTATGGTTTGTGCAAATAAGAGAGCTTGTCTCAAAATTTTAGTTCCGGCTTGTCTTTTTTGGTCTCCGCGAATTCCATAACATTGTATTCTTCATGGGAGAGTGTGTAACGAACTGTGAGGCCCATACCAAACATTTCACCAAGAATACAGTATACCGTTACACCCCTACAAGAAAGGTCTTTACTTTTAATGTTAATGTTTTACTTAATGTAAGTTTTACTTAAAAGTGTATTTATTCATTTACTTGGATTAAACTACACACAATGTAAAATTGCAAAGTCAATATTATAGTTAAAAATAGGACTGCATGTTTTTCTTCGGACAGCAGTGCTATCTTGCCTGTAAATGGCTCCTTATTAACAATTAACATAACAGAGGCCTTTCAACTTTTACCCAAGACTGTATAAATGTGTATGGTTTATGTCAGTATGATTTAAAAACTTTTGCAGCTAATTATATAACTCAAAAATAAGTATATTTAATAAACAAATTAAAATGTTGTTTTAGGGTTGATTCACTTAATTAGTTACTGCTTCATTATAGTTGGGAATAATTTCTTTAGAAACACAAAATTAGGGATCATTAAGCTGCTAATATTGCTGAACAACTGCTGTGTTTTAAGATTTTGAAAAGTACATGTTCCCAAAATACACTGCTATATAATATAGCTACAGTGTGACATCTCTTACGTGCATCAAGCATAAAAACATATTTACATAAAATAACATTCCTGTGTAAATATAGCCATACATGTTATGTACGTCACCCATAAGAGCAAGATGGTCAGGTGTCCACAGATTTTTGTCACAGGTTTGCTTTTTTAGTATAGTCATATTAAATTCCATTACTCTAACACTACCACTGCTACTTCTATAACCACTGTAAATGAAATGATCTTTTATGTTTAAAACACTACATCATTTACACCAACCTTGTGGCAGTGCCAATTGGGAAGAGTGTGCAGTAAGGAGCAAGATCGATACATAACAAATATTGCCCCGAAAATGATCAGTAATTATTGGCTACAATCTTTAGAATAGTTCTGATATAAAGTTTGTCTAATGGCCACAATAAATGACAACATGAGATTACATATAATTACATACAGTAATTACCTTGGATTTTGTCTAAAATGGATCAGCTTTGTGCTCTTCTAGACTCTAGGCTATGAATATGACTTATCTGATTGTTCAACAGATAAGAATGTTTAGGAAATTGTTATGCACAACTTCCTGTATCACCAGAAAAGTAGCACTGATACTATTAATCTTAATCGTGTATCAATGCCAGGAGGATTTCAGATCAAAAATTGCAACAAATTTTTGCAGCAAGTAAAACTGGATTATAAAGACAAAAGCATAATGAAGTATTCTTATCCATTTGACTTCAGTTCAGCATTTTTTTCTTTGATGAAGCATTTACAATATTCTCTCTGTACCTCCCTCAGGTCTACAAAGAAAAGGAGAATTAGCAATCTGGTGTGATCTTATTTTTAACCATAAATCATTAATAATATGTACCTAATGAACCATGTAACCTTAGTTTAGACATCAAATGTAACTTCATTTAATAGACTGCAACATGAATAAACAGTAACATTGGAAACTACAAGCTGGGTTAGCCTACAAGCTACAAGCTAGTTAGCCTGATTTTATTATGTCACATTCCCCTATTTCCTAATCAGTTCTTAATTTGGTTTGAACTGGTTAGAAACCTCAAAATACCAAATTTACTAAATTAAATTATAAAAATAAGTAAATAAATGTATAAATAATTATAAAAAATATGTTGTTTTGGTGGCTTAATGGTTAGCATGTTCGCATCTCAGAGCTGGGGATTCAGGTTTGATACCCAATTTGGGTGGAGTTTCCATGTTCTGTCCCAGTGGATTTTCTCCCACAGTCCAAAAACATGGATTCAAGGTAAATTGAATGCTCCATATTTAGAAATCTAAATCTAAACAACATAGAGTTTGTTTGTGGGTGCGTGTCTGTTTGAATGGGTGTGCCCAGCGGTGTTTTGGCGCCCTGTCTTGGCTGTATCTGCACAGCGCCCGAAACGTTCTCCATTGGATGGGCATGAGGAACAACAAATGACCCCCCATGACCCTGGTAGAGGATTAAGCGGAAGATCTTTGCTGTAATCAGAATACTTTATTAATCATTAGGAGAAATTGCAGTTTTCACAGATGTTATTTGTTGTGTTTATATACACATGGGTAGAATAAAGAATTAAGAAAAGCAAAATAAAATTAAATTTAAAAACAGAATAAAGTAAAGTAAAGTGCCAGTGTAAAGCATGTTATATACATATTAAATTAAAAATTTATATTTCACTGTTGGTAAGGTAATAGTATAATATAATATACTATATATATAGAACTGGGATTGATAATGAAACTCAAAGATTTGGTTAATGTCAGTATATATATATATATATGTCATTATACACACACATGCACATATAGACGCACGATAGATTGGCGCCCTGTCCTGGGTATATCTGCCCAGCGCCCGAAACGTTCTCCCCTGGATGGGCATTGGGAACCCCATATATATATATATATATACACACAACACACACACACACACACACACACACACACACACACACACACATATATATATATATATAATGACATTAACTAAATTTTTGAGTTTCATTATCAACCCCAGTTCTATTTTTCTTGAATATTGCTTGTATTGCTTGTTTGCAATTTATTTAAGTTTTAAGATTTCTTTTCTTGAGGAACCCAGTGTTTTTCTTCATGGTCTGAGCACACAAAGTCCTCACACTTTCTGATTAGTGCAGCAATTGGACGTATTTCCAATTTCCAACACCTGTTCATGCTGCAGAGGGACAGCCAGCTGGATTACTGTGGTCAATTATAAAAAATGGAGACCGAAACAGAAAAAACATTATTATCTAGCACTGTTGGAGAGAAGAACCAAAGGGTCGTCAAGGGTACGTGTTTTCTTGGGGGCAGGGTTTCCATGGCAATGGTAGACTCACATTGTAGAGACAAAGAAGGAAATGTGAGGCTGTGGTAATTACCCAGGACTCAGTGTGTGGTTTTGCAGCTTGCATGCTCAGCAATGTAATGGACCGATCTTCTGTCTCCAAAGCTCTTTTAAGAGAGGTGGAATCTAACCATCTGTTTTCTGAAGCAATTTCTCATTCCTTGGAATTGTCTTAGAATTGTCTTCACAATAGACATAGAAGATAGTTTTTGATAATTATATATGATGTACGATCTGGGACACCATTACAATGATCCAACCACTAGGTGGTAAAAAAGATTGAGACATGTGACCACCTGGAAATTTCTGCTGTGAGTCAATGCACATGTGATCTATTTTGCCTACAGTGCTTAGACACAGAAGAATATGTCCTTCATATTTAACCCATCGGTGCAGTGAAACACACACATCTACACACACTGAGTGAGGTAAGCACACGTGCCTGGAGCAGTTTACAGCACCCTGGAAGCAATTGGGGTTAGTTGCCTTGCCCAAGAGCAATTCAGCCATAGTACTTGGTGGGACCGGACAAGTCTGGTTCCTTAACCACAAGCCTACGTTTGCCCACACATAAATAGATTTTGTGTGATTGTTGTTTGTAGACTTCTACACAAATAATTTTCTTAAAGTTGTGAGGTCATTGTCATCTCTGTGATTTGAGAGCCTGACATTTGTTCAGATATGCAAGGAAGCTAGTTGTACTTCTTGGTGAAAGATTCACTTATCACGGTTGAGAAGAAAAGCAGTAATGCCATTGTCATATGCAAATACAATAAACATCTTAGATCCATCACTGGAAATGCAATAACTTTTGTAAAGCATATATAACATTAGGGTGAAAAACCTTCTGGAGCCTCAGTGCTAACTGACCTCGGGTTCAGAAATGCTCTGTCATATGGCTTTCTGTTGGAAAAAATTGTAATCCATGTAAAGATGCTAGAAGTAGTACGGTAATAAGTTTTCCATGATTTTTGAAAATGAGTTAAAATCTATAGAGGAAACTGAGAGTATATGTTTGTTATGTCCATTTGGCATAAAAATAAGCCCTGTTGTCTACATTTACATTACATTTACATATTGTCATTTAGCAGACGCTTTTATCCAAATTGACTAACAAATGATAGAACAACACAAGTTAGTAGTTATGGAAAAAACCAGCTACACTGTAGAGTTATCAAACCTGGTCATTATTTGATTGTATCCCTTTTTACATTTTTTAAATAATTTTTTTTTTTAAATAGATAAGGGGGTTAGAGGGGGCAGATCCAGAGACTGTCCTGTAGGCCAGAGTCAGTGCCTAGTACTAAATGTGAGCAGCTACAGGGAGCCAATTGAGAGAAATAAGTAGTGGTGTGACATGGGTTTGCTTGGTCTGGTTGAAAACAAGTCTGGCTGGAAAGTTTTGTTAAAGTCTAGGATTTTGTTGCTTCTGGAAGTTTTTTATAACTTTGATAACTTTACTAATACTTTTTCTTTTATATTCAATTTACTGGCTTCATATTTTGAAGTATGTTGAAACAATGTCCGGCTTCCAGGATCAATTGAATATGTCTGTACAAAAGAAGAACAGCTAAATAGCACAGAGTTTGAACATTCCAGCTACAACAGAGTCAGGGCCAGCAGTGTTCTTCACACATAGTTTTCAAATTGTTTTTGTAGCTCCTTTGTGTGTCTCTTGAATGTTGAATATAAATGGGATTTCTGAGGCTAAAAGATACTGAAATACCAACATAAAAAAATTTCACATTTGACTGATAGTACATGGCCCTATGGTTGTGATGTATTCACATTTTATTGAGGATACCTTGTCATTTATATATATTAGGGCTGTATTCAACTAAAGATTTTCATGGTCGAATCTGATTCGTCAGATTTTCCCTATAGTCGACTGATAGTCGAATCAGTTAAAATTTCACCACAAGATGGCGCTATAAGCGTAGTTTTTAAAAAACGATTTTTTTTTATATTTACTTGTTTTTCTAACAAAAGAAAACCTTTTTTTTTGTTTTTCTTTTTTTTCTAGAAATTAGGATGATTTTATTTGACAAAAGGCTATATATATAACGAAAACAAAGACATTTCATGTAAAAACTAATGCTTGGCAGCAGCCATGGCCACCCCCATGTGGTTAAAATGGTACATTCGACTATGAGGTTCATAGTCGACTACGGTTCTCCGAATCGAATCGTCGAATCAGCGAATATTGCAGCTCACCCCTAATATATATATATATATATATATATATATATATATATATATATATATATATATATATATATATATATATATATATATATATATATATATATATATATATATATATATACAGTTCTTTTACTATGTATCCACTAGAAAATTGGGTTTTAAACATATCCACAGTGGACTAATGACAACGCAGTGAGCAGGACATTTGGTTTTGAACCTATCCACAGAGGGCCTCTAAAGAAAAAGACATCTGTGGTTAGATACATACCTAGAATCCAAATCATTTTATTGGCCTGTTTGTATATATATATATATATTGTCCTAAATACAACATTAAGTATTTAAATGTGTAGTGTAGTGTAGTGTAGCAATGTTAAGCTTTCATTATTCATTAAATAATGTATTTTGGTAGACCTATGTGAAGAGAAGCAATAAAGACAACCTTGTAACTTCAAACGAATAACGTTTGCTTATGAAAATAACCTTAAATCTATGAATCTATGAATCGAGAAAATCCAAAAATGTTTGAGTTGTGATTTTAAAAGTGTGTGTGTCTGTGTGTGTGTGTGTGTGTGTGTGTGTGTGTGTGTGTGTGTGTGTGTGTGTGTGTGTGTGTGTGCGTGTGTGCGTTGATGCCAGCTTCTGGAGATTTTTTACTTAAACTCTTATAAAACATCATTACTTGTTTACTTATCGTCACTACTTATATCGGAATTAATTTTCCTCAAGCCGTCTCCACCTGTCACTTCTGTGTTACCTGGGTGACGGTTGCCGAGCAGCTTACAGAGGTGCGTTATTCAAGATGCTTCTGCAGTCTCCACGGGAACGGGAGTCAGAAAGTGACAACTTGTGTGTATATGTGTGTGTGCATGTGCATGTGAATATGAACCCATCAAAATGATGAAGATTATGAAGTGTATTTGTTACATAAAATTATCTTGGGTTATTTTTTCTTTTATTGGCTATTAAAATATAAAACCTCTTTACCTTAATACCTCTTTCCTCTGGACAGATTCCACTAGATTTTGCAGTGTGGTTGTGGGTGGGATGTCAGGAAAAGCTGAGTATAGTTTGTCTTTTGGAACTAATGTTAGGCACAGCATACCCAAATTGGTGCCTCACAATGTCCTAAATGTGTCTAGTAAAAGTGAACTGAACTAAAACTCAAAAGTTTTGGATTTAAAATAATAAAATGGACACTTACTCTACACTGCACTGGCCTTTACTGCAAATTTTATAATTTACAAGGGTGCCCTGTGAAATAGTTATTCACTGATTATACATCTCTTACAATTTTGCTTCCATCAGTGCTCATCTTTATTCTTCACTTTTGAAAACTTCATGTAAAGCAGACTGAGAATTGCAACAGTGAGAGAGAGATGGAATAGATGCAAATAGAAATTAAAAGAGACAGAGCGAGGGGATATCTGCTGTCATTCTGCTTTAATCTTCTCTGGCTGGAGAAACACTCATGTAAATGGATTCTATTTGTCTATTAATTTGTTGCCAATTAATTGAGGCTCATTGAAGCAGGAATACATCAAAATCTGCTTTTATTTAATCTTATTAATAAAACAATTTACAATTTATAATCCAGTTCAAAAGTTTATTTATATAGTGCGTTTACAATAGTGCATTGTCTCATAGAATTTTATTTCCCACTGAAAGAGCAGGCCAAACAAGGAACAGCTACCTCATATTTGTTTTGTTTTTGTTTATATATTAAGAATCTTTGTAAGGACCAAGGCGAACTGGTTGACCCATGCTCGTTGAATGGCCAGGCAGTGTTAACAAGTGTAAAACAGTTTCAACAATGAGTTAGTCAATGTTGTTTTTTTTCTTTACAGGAGTGTACATCCTAGAATACTTATGCCATGCAATACACAAGTTATATTTGAGAACCTGCTGGCTTTCGCTTCAGATTGTAAAGATTCTTTTGATTTATTTTGAAAATCATTTACAAGGGTCACCAAGGGAAAGTTTATTCTGTGTAATGGCAGCCTGTGAAGAAACCACAAAACGTTGTGGGAACAAATAAGGACTGAAGACAGGATTTGTCCCAATAGGAATGGGCTTCATTACAGAACATTTCAAATCACATTTAAATTATAGCTGTAATAGCCTGGTGTCGTTCCCCGAAGTCCCGTCGGTCCATGGAATCTCTCTCTTCACAGCATGTGATGTCACAGCTTATAAAGCTGCACACTGCATCAGATGGAGCTGGATCAGGTGCGCTAATCAATCTCCCTGATCAGCACATTGGCTCCACCTCTCCTCCTCACCCCCGAGCGCCACGGCACCACCACACTAGTGTAACAATATCTGTTAGACGGCAGAGACTAAGGTGCAGATGTTTGATATGCTTCTCCTTGTGGTAATTACCAAACACATCATATCATTATTACACACCATACCAACACTTAAGCAAAGAGGTGAATGTTTTTTTGTAGCCCTAGACCTGGGCAGCTTGCAGCAAGCTGCAAAGAACTCATTAGCAAAAAACTCTGCTGTAAACTAAAATCAAAATTCTATCCAACAGCTTACGCGTGGCTTAAATTTGGTCATGAACAAGACAATGATAATCACACTCAACTGAAATGAGGTTGTAGAGCTCTGCAAAAATTTTGCCTAAACCTTGATGAATTGAAGCAATGTTGTAGAGCAGAGTGGGCTGACATTCCTATTATCAGATAAAAGTTATCTGATAAGCGTTTTCTGCTTTTCTTAAATAAACGATAATCTAGTGTAATTGGTCAGGTGTTGTTGATTATATAGTATGGAAAAAAAAATTAGTCAGTCATCAATTGTGCATGTTCTTCCACTTAAAAATATGAGAAAGGCCTATAACTCACATCATAGGTAGACCTCAACTATGAGAGACCAAATGAGAAAATAAATTCAGAAAATCACATTGTCTGATTTTTAAATAATTTATCTGCAAATAATGGTGGAAAATAAGTATTTGGTTAATAACAAAAGTTCATCTCAATATTTATATATAATATGTGTTATGTTTTATATCCTTTGTTGGCAATGACAGAGGTGAAACGTTTTCTGTAAGTCTTCACAAGGTTGTCACTCACTGTTGCTTGTATTTTGGTCCATGTAGATCTCCTCTGGAGCAGTGATGTTTTGGGGCTGTCGGTGGGCAACATGGACTTTTTAACTCCCTCCAAATGTTTTCTATGGGTTTGAGATCTGGAGACTGGCTAGGTCACCCCAGGACCTTGAAATGCTTCTTAAGAAGCCACTCTTTTGTTGCCATGCAGTGTGCTTGGGATTATTGTCATGCTGAAAGACTCATGTTTTTTGCCATGTTTTTTCTTTAGTGCTCTTGCTTATGTATCTCACAATACATGGCCCCATTCATTCTTTCATGTACATGGACCAGTCATCCTGGTCCCTTTGCAGAGAAATGGCCCCAAAGCATGATGTTGCCACCCCCTAAGTTATGTTTGTACCAAACAGTTCTACTTTGGTTTCATCTTACCATCGGACATTCTCCCAATACTGTTCCAGAACATCCAAATTCTCTCTAGCAAGATGCAGCCGGATATGTACTGGCTTAAGGAGGGGGACACGTCTGGCACTGCAAAATCCCTGGCGTCCCTGGCGGCGTAGTGTGTTACAGATGGTAGCTTTTGTAACATTGGTCCCAGCTTTCTGCAAGTCATTCACTAGGTGTGGTTCTGGAATTTTTGGTCACCATTCTTGTGATCATTTTGACCCCACGGGATCAACGGGATCCACAGGACCTTGCGTGGAGCCCCTGTTCGAGTGATCTTGCTTGTTTGTCGGTGACCAAATTCTTCATCCATCCATTATCTTCCACTTTATCCTCTACTAGGGTTGGGGTGGGGTTCCCCATCCAGGGGAGAACGTTTTGGGCACTGGGCAGATACGCCCAGGACAGTCTATCGCTGGGCACACACTCAAACACACAAACACACTCTATATGGGGCAATTTGGAAAATTCAGTTGACCTTGATCCATGGTTTTGGACTGTGGGAGGAAACCAGAGAACCTGGAGGAAACCCACGCGGACATGGGGAGAACATGGAAACTCCACCCAGATTGGAACTGGGAATCCCTAGCGCTGAGAGGCGAACGTGTTAACCACTAAGCCACCGTGCCGCCAGACCAAATACTTATTTTCCACAATTATTTGCAAATAAATTCTGTAAAAATCAGACAATGTGATTTTCTGAATTTTTTTCATTTTGTCTCTCATAGTTGAGGTCTACCTCTGATGTGAATTACTGGCCTCTTATCTTTTTAAGTGGAAGAACTTGCACTATTGGTGATGGACTATCCATCCATTATCTTCCGATTTGTCCTATATTAGGGTTGCGGGGGGGTTCCCCATGCCCATACAGGGGAGAACGTTTTGGGCGCTGGGCAGATACACCCAGGACAGGGAGCCAATCTTTCGCTGGGCACACACTCACTCACACAGGCACACTCTATATGGGGGAACTTGGAGAACTCAGTTGACTTGCTCCAAGTTTTTTGGACTGTGGGAGGAAACCGGAGAACCCGGAGGAAACCCACACGGACATGGGGAGAACTCTTACCAGCCTTTAGACTTAACTTATACATTGAAAATCTAGTAAATTCGTATTTGAGAGCAAAATTGCATGCTGTGAAAAGAATTGCACACTGTTTAACAGGGGATTTGCATAGGGAGCTAAAGTGGTCATTTGGCAAGGACAGATAGTGGAAGATTTCGGCACACTATTATGTGCGTAGCAAAATTGTTTACCACCACATCTGTGTCAGCTAAATCTTTCTGTAGCTTGGTGGTGTTTTCCTTTTTCCATGTTGCTAATGCTGAGATTGCATGGTTGAACTCTTACAAATTCACTTAATTGAACAGAGTTGTATGTGTTGTAAATGAATGCATGTGGCATAAAAGTGTTATGAATCATTTCCCGATTTTGGAATGTACATCTGTTCTTATGCAAGCACCATTGAGTCAGGGAGCTTTGTCCTGCAGTAATCAAACGAACTAGGCTTTGTGGATTAAAAGTAATTCCATAAGTCAAAGTTTTCAAATGAGAAGCATTATTGAGCTGTAGTTTTTAATTAAGTCAGGCTTTTCAGCTGATTAGTCCAGATCAGACAGAGTTGAACCAGAGCGAGAGTTTGTTTGACTCAGAGTTAATCAACGATGGAGTTGTTTTCAAACCCGGTGGCTGATGGGATCAGAGCTGAAGTAAACTCAGTTTACGAGGTTAGCTGAGTCACAAAGTGTTTGGGAACAACTGTAATACACAATGTTTTAATCTATTATTCCAGAAAAAAGCTAATGTACAATGGTACTTTTTTATTATATTGTATATAATGAAATAAAGCCATTCATTATTTATGTACACTAAAACATTTGGGTTTCGGGTTCAAAAGACATATGATATTTACATCTAGCTTTAATAAAAATTAAAACTTTTTTTAACAGACCACTCAAAGGCATCTAAGGATTTTAAAATGTAAGGCTGACAGATTTTTACCTCTGAATAGTTTATTTATTTCTGGTTTTAGTCTTGGGTTTTATATGTAAAGCATGCATTTGTTGTTTAACAGGACATGCTAACATGAAAACCAGTAAACACTATTGAATATCAAACTAAACACAAACTTCAACGAGTATTCATGTTTACTTTAATTAGGCAAGTTATGAACTAAATAAGTTGAAAACTAAACTAATAAATATTGATTAATTTTACTTCTGGTGGCACGGTAGCTTAGTGGTTAGCATGTTCAACTTTCGAATTCCAGGTTCGAATCCCAATCTGGGTAGAGTTTCCATTTTCTCCCCGTTCCGTGTAGGTTTCCTCCGTGCTCAGTGATAGATTGGCATCCTGGGGGTATTTGTCCAGAGCCCGAAACGTTCACCCCTAGATGTGCATGGGGAACCTTAAAATCTTATAAAAGAAACATTTTAAATCTGTACCAACGCAAAATAGGAGCATATTGCAGCCTCGGACATTACGCACTCGCTGTAGCTATATGGTATTACAATGTGCCTTGCTTCGAAAGAACGCTTATTACAAAAGACACACAAAAGACTCAAAAAAACAAAAACGTTCAGAGAATTTGACAGATGGCACGGTTTGAAATACAGTCCTCAATTGGAGATATGAGGGGTTTTTAAGCGAGGAAAAAATAATCTGCAGCTAATGTTTTTGTGCTTGCAGAATAATTCAAACAATATTTTGTTAAAATAGTACCAGATTCCTGTTATACACCATTACACTCAGTGACATGTTCTCTTTTCAAAGCCTGGAGTTAAAAGTGTGTGTATGTGTGTGTGTGTGTGCGTGTGTGTGTGTGTGTGTGTGTGTGTGTGTGTGTGTGCATGTGTGTGTGCATGTGTGTGTGTGCATGTGTGTGTGTGTGTGTGTGTGTGTGCGTGTGTGTGTGTGTGTGTGTAAGAGAGAAAGAGAGCGCAAAGCATGCAGGATGGACCGCAAAAAGGCATTTGATCAGGAACAGGCGGGTAGAACAGTAGGAACAGAGGGTTGCTCGATCAGAGCAGCATGATGTCTGCTCGCGCTTCTTTTTTTTGTGACAAGCAGGGAAACATTGAGCCAAAAAAAGAGTTTCTCTGAGTTCCTTTGCTTGAAACAAAATTGCTGTTTGGTAGCAAACCAGGCCTGCTTTGCAGTTAGAATCTAACAAATAAGAAAATAACCCATCACACTATATAAACTTCAAAAGTGACATTAAGTTGTTTTGACAAGCAAGGTTCTTCCTTAGTTTCTTTGATTTCTATTTGACAGACACATCTTCTATTGGACATGTCTTGCCAATTAACAAACTAATGGGCATGTAAAGCTGCTAAAGTGTTTATAGGATATTTTAGATTGCAAAGATGGTGGAGGAACGAGAAAATTTTAAATCTGTTGGTAGCTTTGTGTACTTCGTGCTGTGTAATGTATAACACAACTGATGTTTTGATAAATAGCTTATATTGTTGTATTAACATAATTATATTGTTTTATTAATAACTCAGTATAACATAAAACTTTATCAAATATTAAATTTGACATTTTTTCAAATTAGTCTTCTTTTTAAAGTTATTTTTTTTTAAATTCCCATTTCAGTGAAATGCCATATTATTAAATAGTTGTGGCTATAAAACTTTCTGAAATCCTGGACTAAGTTTAAAACGTAAATCTTGAACTTCTAAGTGAGTCTTATTCATATTAAGACTCTAAATTAAAGAGTAACCATACCAGTAAATTAAAGATTTTTTAAATTAGTTTCTCATATAGGCAGGACGGTGGCTTAATGGTTAGCACGTTTGCATCTGAGCACTAGGGTT
The DNA here is from genome assembly GCA_019802505.1 of Corydoras sp. C115. NCBI lineage: Eukaryota > Metazoa > Chordata > Actinopteri > Siluriformes > Callichthyidae > Corydoras > Corydoras sp. C115. Next base: position 6,861,190 of record JAFMOC010000012.1, read on the forward strand.
TCCCCGTTCGAATCCCCATCTGTGTGGAGTTTCCATGTTCTCCCCGTGTCTGCGTGGGTTTACTCCGGGTTCTCCGGTTTCCTCCCACAGTCCAAAAACATGGATCAAGTCAATTGAGTTCTCCAAATTGCCCCATATAGAGTGTGTATGCGTGCGTGTCTGTGTGAGTGAGTGTGTGCCCAGCAATAGATTGGCACCCTGTTCTGGGTGTATCTGCCCAGCGCCCGAAACGTTCTCCCCTGGATGGGCATGGGGAACCCTACTGCGACCCTAATAGAGGATAAAGCGGAAGATAATGAATGAATGAATGAGTTTCTCATAAATAGGGGGTAGGTGGGGTTAGGGGTCCAGGAGCTAGAGGCCTTCCAGCCTGTCCTCAAAAAAAAAATGAAACACCCTTTATTATTTTTCTCTAAATGTTTTGCAAGATGCAAATGTGTAGTTCAGTGGTTAGATGTGGGACTATCAATCAGAAGGTTGTGGGTATAAATCCCAGGGCCACTAAATTTCCCACTGTGGGACCTTCAGTAAGACCTTTAACCCTAATAGTTTCAGAGATGCTGTGGCCAACCCTGTGCTCACCTTGTAAGTCGCCTTGAATAAAATCGTCCGCTAAATGACCAAATGTTATGTAATGTATGTATTAGTCCATCACAGAATGGACTCAGACATAACCCAAACGATAACAAGTGACAATTTAATATACAAATTTTGTAAGATATACATATCTGTGTACTGTGTAACAAAACCAAAATGTTAACCCAACACAGACGTGGGGAGAACATGCAAAGCCCAGCAAACTGTAAAGGCATTCATCCCAGTGAGCCTCTTGCTGTGACATGTAAATGTAAGGTTCTGTCCTATAATTTTAACCAAATTACAGACATTCCAAACCCCAACTTTGAAAAGCACAGTGGGTGTAGTAGTCAGTTCTCCAGTGAACATTTTCTACAATCTGTGGGATTTTTGACAATTGCCATAATGCATTTGCAAAATCCAATTCCCACCTGCTACTCTAATCCAAAGAACTGCAGTTTGACCAGTATGAGTATTTTTCGGTGAGCTGAAGCACTTTCGACACAATGTTTGTCGTCTGCATGAAATATTTATGGTCACATCTTTAAATATGGAAAAGAATATTTACATAAAGTGTCATTTTGGGCTGTCATTGAGTGAGCATTTGAATAAGCTGGTTGTGGCTCTGAAATTCATAATACAAACCGGTTAATACTAGTTGTCAGTATTCCAAAAAGTGGGTCAGTCGGGAATGAGGGGGTTCAAGGGGGGTTTCTTACAGTGGCTTTGCATTTTAGTCATCCATATTTAAGCTTAAGATTAAAATGTTGTTGTGATCACTGACAAACTAGGATTTAGAGCTCATACTAATAATTTGACATGGTCATGCTTTGTAGCAATGTCATGAACATTTAATCATTTTTGTAACTGCTACTCTTTAACTGGTCATCCGGTCTCTTTTCATACTTTGGATTATCGCGCCTTGGTCCTGGCAGAAATCTGTCAACCCCTTGCAATCTAAAAAATACTGTGGCACATCTGGTCTTTAAGTTATTCAACTCTTATAACCTTTTTCTCATCCATTCACTGGCTTTCTGTAGTTGTTGCATGTTTGAAAGCACAGACACTTCAAACTGACTCCATTTCCAATTGCCTTAAGGTAGCAAACACTGCTTGACCATCAATCAGGACACAAAGTGCCCTGGTAGCAGAATGATGGAATTGACTTTGAATCTTTGAGGCACTGATTCGATGAAAGAAAATTTAAGACAACCACATAGGAAACCAGCTGCTGTTGTATTTCAGTTTTTATAATTCTGTTTGCAGGGATTCATAATTCACAACACGGCATGGAGGTACTGATAGGTACCTCAGGGCACATACATATTCTACAAACAACACATGGTGTTTCACAATACCTTGGATGTGCTTGTAACCCTAGCAATTCATTAGGTAGTATTCCTCTTACTATAGTACAGGTGCATAGATGTTTACCACAGAGAATGTGCACATCTTACAGAAGATAAATAAAAACAAAACAAAAAAAAAACTGCACTTACTGGTATGGTCCTGAAAATTCTGCACTAACTGAGATGCTGGGAGGAGCCCATGGAGGACAAGGGCTCCTCTCATAAAAAACATTACTTAAGGGCTGAGAACTGCATTGCAAAAGGGAGGAAACACAACGACCAGCAACAATTAAGTGTCTTACTGCACTGTGGGAGGAGGAAACCCTAGGACACACGGACATGGGGAGAACATGGAAACTAAATTTAAACCTGAATCGTGCTGAATGGCGAATGTGCTAACCACTAAGCCACCGTGCCGCCCTTACAGGTGAAACAAACTGTGGCTAAACCTGAGCATAATCTTGTGACACGCAATGCTACACTGGCTGAAAAAAAAAACTGTAGCCACATATATAACATTACAGAATTGTTTTGACATTATCACATAAGCGATGTGACTTTTATGTCATTTTTTAAGAGAAAACAAAGCATGTGAAAAGACTCTGATTCTTTGCTTTCGCAATTACAAGCTTTAAAGGTTAAGCACTAAAGCCATACTGCTGCTTATGTTCCACTAATGGCAGCTTAAGCAAGGATTCAGTGATGTAATAACCTCTACACGTCATTTTGGATAAGGGTGTCTACTAAATGCTGTCAAGTAATGCTGCCTGTTATTTTATTCATGGACTAAATCACTCATGAAGAAAGCGTATTTGCGGTTCATTCCAAACTGAGCGAGGCAGAAAGTATTTTGTGAATAATCTTGATAACACAGCGAGGCATCAGAATGTAAACATTAATGTTTCCCTGTAAGCAAAATTCACTCACACTCATGTCAGGATGCAAATGAGAGTGCTGCTTCGGCAATGGGAATGGCATGCAAGTAAGCATCAAATTGAAAATTCTATGATTAATGTGCAGGTTGAACATACAAATTCGAACACAGTCCTATTTCTCCATCTGTCAGCAGTAAAATAAAACCTTTACTTTATGGTTAGAATTGTTAGCAATTAAATGGTTTTAACTTTGAATCAACACTTCAGGCAGATTATTGTTTTAGCATGACTGGCCTCCTCATTCATTCCAGGTAATACATGATGAGATAAGACAAGTGTTGTTGGGAACTCTGCAAACGTCTCCAGCTCTCCATTTCAATGAATGTGTCGGTAATGAATTGAGATGTTGATTACATTTCAAAAAAGATGTTTGTTCAGCATCGATGCCTGTTCCCTGAAGGCATTCAGCTTCATATCAGTGACTTTAAGAATTAAAATTCCAAAGTTCATGAGTTCAAGTGCTTTCGACAATATGACATGAATGGCTTGGTTGTTTTTTATGCCACAATTGGGGCAAATTCACCTGTGTGACCAATGTGGCAGTCAATGTAATTACTAAAATAGCGTTGACCTGTTATGTGACAAGCCTTTTATCTATGCAGTTCCTACTTATATGCGTTGCATTGTCTCAGTAATAAGGGTAAGGTACAGCTGTGACTCTGAACTTGCAGGTGCATCTGTAGCAAATATTCAGTTCTAACACAGACAGCTTAGAACTCAGATATGGAAGCTGTGCTTCTTATATGTTGCATCAGTTCAGTGTTTTTGTCTTTATGTAGTTCCTCTTACATAAAAATTAAGCTGTCTGTGTTTTTGCTGAAAGGAAGAGTAGACCATAAGCGGTAAGCGGTAAACTCTTCCAGCAGTGACATAAATGAATAGCCACTTCGTGGTCGCTCCCAATTGGTGTAAGTGACAAAGCTCCCGCTCCATAGGCCAGCATGAGGAAGCTGAGGAAGCACCTGGGGAGGAAAAAAACTTGGTGTCGGCACGGTCAGAGCAGTAGCTAAGGACCACCCTTTGTCCTTTGTTTATGTTATTTTCTGTAGGGTGATCAATACTGTCTAAGGTAAACGTCTTGTAGTAAAAGTAGCACCACCTGATGAATTTGGAATCATCGTGCGCTAATATGTGCTAATATGTGCAATATGTGCATGTTCCCTTTCATTTATTCATTATCTTTCACTAGACACACTCACTCACACACTATATTGCGCAATTTAGAGCATTCAGTTAAACTTAAATCTGTTTAAATTTAACTTTAAATTTTATAAACAAATAAAACTCTTTTAAGATGTATTTTTTGTCATTTTGTGAGTGTTGAAATACCTACGTTTTTACAGGGTAGTGGTGGCTTAGTGGTAAACATACAGGACTAGGAACCAGGAAGTTGAAGGTTTAAAGTTCAAAAGTGGACTTGTGTTTTTACCTCTTAGTTGCTGAAAAGGTTTTTGCAAAAAGGTCAAGGAGACACCGAATAATTCATGATTATCTTTGTGGTAGGGGAGAGAAGGATGTGCATTCTGTTGGGATTGGAAAGGAAATCCTTATGGTGCAGTGCAGGATGAGATGGTATTGTACAATGGACATGCAGTATCTCTATCAACAGGATGTAAGGTTCCACCTCAACAGTACTGACGTGTGCACACACACACACACACACACACACACACACAAACAAAACCACTAGACTGCTATCTTGAACAACCAATGTAAATATTGGGTTTTGCTGAATTTTTTGAAAGGTCATATTTAAACAGGATATATACAACATGCTGGACCTTCACAGACCCACAGAGCTGCAGCAAATGATGTTTACATGTACATGGATTTTACTAGGTGCACGTAGCAAATATACCAGCTAGGGGTGTAACACTACACAAAATTCATGGTTTGGTTCCCACTACGGTATGGATCTCACGGTTTGATACAGTACAGTGGGGGTTGGGGGGTTGGAGTTCTGGAGCATCACATTTTCAATCTAACACTTTTATTAAATGCTTGAAAGCTGGGTCCTCCACTACATCATATGAAACATATATTTGCTGTATATACATTAATATAAGCGGATCACTTTACTCAGCCTTACTGCATTGCAATCTCTTAATTATAACTTTTATTTGCAGTAATGCTTTAGTAGAGTTTGGACACTTTAAGTTAATTCCAGTTTTAACAGAACAGCCATTTATGAGACCAAGTTTTGCGCGGCATGTTGTGAATAGAACCAAATGTGGCAAATACACTGAACGGAGAAAGAGTCCTTTCTCAAAAGTCAAAGTTCTCTTTTGCTGGCTGGACTGGAGTTAAAATTGCCGCATTTTGCACTCCGTATGTTATTAAATTTCTCTAGGTTTAAAAGTGTTTAATAACATATTGTTTATATTAGTGTGGAAAGGGTTTATGAAGCTATATCAACATATATATATATATATATATATATATATATATATATATATATATATATATATATATATATATATATATAAATAAAATAAAATAACGCCACTACACAGTGGGATCTCTGGAACATTCTCCGGATAGGTATTACAGTACATGCTCATTGTTTCAGTAATGGATTAGTTCTGTCTGATTGCACATCTCGGGAGCGGAGGATTAAGCGTGCACATGTTAACACATGTAATGTTAATAAAAAATGTAGGTTTAGTGAAGTTAGTGTAAAAAGTAGCGGATAAATTTTTTTATGAGCTCTCTTATCGATGTGGATCATTCTGCTCAATATGCATTAGCATGTTCTAAATGTTTCTACAGACATACCTCACGACACCGACAAACCGACCGTGTTCGACCCCCCGCACCTGCGCTGCTCCAGTGCTGCTGTCAATCACAGGAATCCAAACTCCTCCCACACGGTTGATTTAAATGAAGCAGGGTGTGTCATTTGCATGTATGGTTTCCAAGCTCTGCCTCTTAAACTAAGCTACACTCGGGTGCAGATCTTGTCCCTTCATTTTAGTTCCTCGTTGTTTTTTGGTCTCAGCGAATTCTGTTGTTGCATTCTGTGTGGAAAAGTGCATAATGAACCATGAACCAATTCACACAGAATACAGCATAGCATTATACCCCTAATACCAGCCAATCCATGATTCAGTGTCTGGCTAAAGATGCCCGTTTGCCACAGGGTAAACAGCTGCCTTCAAGGGACATTGGCCATAATTCTTAGATAAGGCTTCCTCGCCAAACCACCCACAGGTATCAGTGTTCAATTTTCTATACCATTAATTTACCTCCACCAGCCTGAACTCTTCAACCACTCAGTTTATAATTAGATCTATTTACCATATACATGTACTGTACGGTCTAGCACCAAAATAATGTGTGTTGTGCATGTATGAGGAAATCAGACTCAATAGTGCTGCAGTAATTTACCATTAGTGTTTGAAGGACACACAAGCAAAATATGCAGAGCAAAAGACTACTTTAACACATACTGCAGAAACAATGGTCCACACCTGTTGCCAAACATCTTTTCAGCGGTGTGCATAAGCTTTTGGTGCTGGGACATTTTTGATGTTTTGCATATGCCTGTCAACACCCCTCTCTCCACTAGTGCAGGTGGTTTTGTTTTATGTAGGAGCACTGAATCATAAAATAATTTCTGATTATTACAACCACCAATTGGCCAGTGTTTGTTGTAAGATCCTGCTTTCCTCAACCCTAACCTGCATAAAAACGATCGTACCCCTAGAAAGTTTAAACATAGGCAGATGTTAAACTAAGGTGGGCCTAAAATAGACTTAAAAAGTGTCTTCAAACTTGTATTCAGTCATTCTGCCTATTTAAAAGGTGAAATGAAAATGAACGTGCTAGTGGTTAGCACGTTCGCCTCTTAAGGCTGGGATTTCAGATTCGTATCCCAAATTGAGTTTAGTTTCCATGTTCTCCTCGTGTCTGCATCGGTTTCCTCTTGGTCCTCTGGTTTCCTCCCACAGTCCAAAAACATTGAATGCCCTAAATTGCCCAATATAGCGTGTGTTTGTATGTTTGTGAGTAAGTGTGCCCAGCAATACATTGAGGCCCTGTTCTGTGTGTATCTGCCCAGCGCTCGAAACGTTCTCCCTTGGATGGGCATGGGGAATCCTCATGTTGCCCATAGTTGCCCATAGCATCTAACAATACATGTTTACATATAACAAACATAATGTAGTGTTAATGGTATTTTTTTATTGTAGATGCGCTGTTTATAATATTTTATTCTTTTACAGATTAAACTGTAATTTCTGCACTACAGATCATTAGAGATTCTAGAAATCTATTCGACTGTAAGATTAAAAAGGTTGATTACAATTGCTACTTGGCTGTCCACTGTCAAAGTCAGAATATTACAACCCCTCTCGGAAGTAGTCAACTTGCCAAGAACGAATGTCACAAAAGCAACTCACAATAACTTCTATGCAAATAAAGGCTTTTTTCACATTGGTAATGATTATGAGTAGACCATCAGAAAGTCCTGAACTTTCTCAAATAGAACTATTGTAGAATGACCTAAAGCGAAAGAAAACCATGACAATCTGCTCTAGGAGGTACATGACATCATTTATTTACAGATAAGTCCCACTCTATATATATATATATATATATATATATATATATATATATATATATATATATATATATATATATATATATATATATATATATATATATATATATATATATAAAGTATAAAGAGAAAAAGATAGAGAGAGTGAGATCATAATCAATAACACGATCTTATAAGTTGTCCTTTCATATGTGCACAAACACACACACACACACACACACACACACACACACACACACACACACACACACACACACACACACACACACACACACTTGGAAACTTTACTTTATAATTAGATGACTGTTGCTTTTAAAGACCCAGCAGATCACCATTGTTAAAATGTTACCATAGAAACCAATGACACAGCGACAGGCTAATGAGCACTGTGCTACATCACATACACATTTCTTCTTTCTTTCTATCTTCTGTTTTTGAGTACACACACACACACACACACACACACACACACACAAAGGCTACTTAAAAGTTTATTTCTATTTTTATTTTTATTTTAATTAGATCCATTTAGCTTATATATGTACTTTGTAGTTCTACAAAACAGAGTGTATGTTTTTCAGCATACCTAGTTAGTCTGTTTTACTCTGTTCCATAATGACCATGAACTCACAGGGTCACCACAGAACAGGTATAAATTGTGGCTCAGCACTGCAGTAACATTGAGTGTAACTGCTGAAGTTTTTTAAACAACTACGTAACTTTGTAAAGTCTTGTAAAGTTACTTCAGTGATGTGTGCAACCATCAAATTATTACATATTTGTGGGGATTCCTGAGCTTCTACAGTGGTGCACTTATTAATTCCTTAAGAATCAAAAGATAAACAGAAGCAAAGGAAAAGTATCCAATATTACAAGTAGACGTGTTAGTCATGTCATCACTGTAATGGCTTAAACTCTACCATCACTTTTTAACTTAACTTGTAAGTGACGTGACATACATGCCGTACCAGTCAAAAGATTGGACACACCTTTTTTCCCCCCCCCCTCCAGTTATTGTCAATTTTATTACTTCCACTTGCCGGTAAGATGGATTTTGTAGTTCTACAATTGCAGCATCTGTTCTTTAATACTCAGGACCCCAATAATAGCACCACAGAGAAGATATTATTTGTTTGCTGCATTATTTTTATTCCAGCAGTGTCACTGAGGTGATTACATGAAACTACTACTAATTTTAAAACTACAAAGTCTGTCTATATGGTAAGTGGAGAAAATAGACAATGGATCAAAAAGGCAATGTGTCCAAACAATTGACTGATCTTGATTAAATGTGTCAAAAACTTATGGTAAAATTGGAACGGACGTGCATGAACATTGTTTCAAAAAGAAAATAAGTAAGAGACAGTTTCATTTCAAATACTGTATGGGATTTGGTAACCTGCTACAAAAGTACAAAAGTTATGTACAGTGTTGGCCAGTGAATAAATGAGACATCCATGTCTTCTATTTCTGTGTATTTCTGTTTCTTTGACTAATAATTTTTTTTTCTTATTTCTTAAAACTACTTTGTGGATTAGCTATGAAACAGCATTTATATTTAAAAGATAATTATTAATAAGAATTAAAAAATATAATGTTTTTACGCTGTAGAACTGCGATTTGTGCAATACCTATAAAAATTATATATTTGTACACTTTTTTTGTAAGTTTTAAACTTTTATTATTCTTAAAAATAGTTCAATAACAAATGTTTCACAATTAACACACATTTCTTGTTTGTTTCTCTCTACATGCTTCATGGTCATTTTCTACTCTACTTCTCCATGAAGGTAAGACAGGAATCTTTAAAATCTTTGTTTGATATTGACCTCTCTCTCTCTTTCAAATAAACACGCACACACACACACACACACACACACACACACAAAGGAAGGGAGGGAGTGAGGAAGGGAGAGAGATTTATTTATATAGTGATGTTACAATAATGCATTGTCCCAAAGCAGCTTTATAACACTTCAATGCCTGAAGCCCTAAAGCCCAAAGAGAAAGCCAAGATGACAGTGGCACAGAAGTACTTCCTGACATTTAGGAACAAACTTTGAGAGAAACATAATCCAGGTGGCAACCCACTTTCTCGGTCCAGCCGGGTTGTGTGTTAAGTAAACAAGGAATATTTTATATAATAGAGATATGGTGTGGTATATAGTGTAGCTCACATTCATTCATATTTAATTCATAATTATCATCTAACATGTTAACAAATAACAAAATTATTAAAGTAGATTACTAAGACACACACAACCAATTACATAAATCATTTAAAATTCAAGCATACATACATACATACAATCAGTACACACAAATTTCCACAGTAAGATTCCCCACAAATTTAATGCAATGATGTTTTTAAGCGTTCATATTTTTTCTTTTATTATCTGTTTTTCCATTTGTTTTCAATTGTTTCTTTCCTCTTTTTATGTACTCTCTTCTGCAATTACTCCCTTGTTCTTTCTTTTCTGTTTTTTTTCCTGCTGGCTTTAATGACCCATATCTGCTCTGAGAAATGAAAAACATGAGTATGGAAGATAAAAAGAGCAAAGTACAGAATAAGGACAGAGTAATGAATGGGAGATAAAATTTGTGCATCTGGACTTCTTCTGCAATACCCAGTTTGCTATTCTAAGGAAACAGTAATGCTGTTAACATAAATATGTAGGTTTTAAATTTTAACAAATTTAAACAAGGATAAAATTTTCTAAAAGGGTGGGAGGCTAGGGAATTTCTCAATACCCCCACTACAGTGACCTCTAATGGCTGGTTTGTGCAAAGAATACACAAAACTATGTGACTCACTACCTGCCATGTTGTTGGTGAAAAGAATTAAGTAAAGAATTTTCTAAATTTCAGAGTACAGCTGACCCTGCTTTCTTGGGACATTTTTATTTAGATGATTTTATTTTCTAAGCTCCATTTTGAAATTCTCTTCATTTGGACTCGGAAGCTCTGTGGTTAGGGTGCTGGGCTATCAATCTGAAGGTTGTGGGTTCAAATGTCAGGTCCACTGAGGTTACTAATGTGGGTCCACGAGCAAGACCCTAAATTACTCCCGGAATGCCGTGGTCAACCCTGTGCTCACTTTGTAAATCGCTTTGGATAAAACTGTCTGCTAAATGACCAAATGTAAATGAACTTGTTGGATTTGTTCCAGTAATAATTTATCATCCTTATTGTGTTCATCTGTTTACATTAAGATGATTATTAGATTATTCGATATTTTTCACAGTAAAAAATGTTTCTATTATTATTTTGTTATTTAACAAATTATTATTAATTATTGTTATTAGCATTATATTATATTTTTGTATTTTAGTATATTGGCCTTCAGACAGTTCCAATCAATTAGAACCCTGCAAGCACCTGAAAAATGTTTTTTAAAAGACCTATTAAAATGTCAGTCTTGTTTACCAAACACACAGTTTCCAAGTTAAAACATGGAAACCCATGTGTTTATAAAGTCAATGACACACACACACACATACAGTATATATAAGCACACACACATGCACAAACATGCAACATTATTAATTTGCTACTGATAGCAGTTTTGGAGAACATAAAGTGCAATAGAGCAATGGAGTGATTTTTCAATTAAAGCCAGAATGTCAAGTAGATTTACCTACACACGCACAAACACACAGACACACACACACACACACACACACACACACACACACACACACACACACACACACACACACACACACATGCACACACACACACACACACACACACACACACACACATACTTGGCAACATCTTGTAATGATTTTTAAATTAAAGATACTGAACATTGCAGTTTTACAAATGGAACATTTTTTAATTCTTTCTATTCACAAGACATGACTGCTTAATAGTCCATGGTCACCATTTTTTGATTACCATTGATTACCATTTTTTGATTTTTGACTACTATCGAGCACAAAATTATATTAATGTCAGTACACTGAGTTCACATACATCCAAGTGCTTTTACCAAGACATTGCCATCTTGAAAAAAGTGTAATTAAAGCTATAACTCTGTCACTGTTGGATGACTGTTTTTGGACACTAATTTGACACTGAAGTCACTTAATATAAACACAAACTTAGTAGAAAAACAACAAAATACAAAGGATTTAAAGTTATAAGCAGTGATAGATCATTAAATAGATCAAATAGATCATTCAATATCAACAAGAAAGCTGATTTTTTTTGTCTAGTGCGACATAGGGCAGTGGTTCTCAAAGTATGGAATGCATTTTTTATATTAGTGATTTCAACATTTAAAGTTTATAAAACACCATCTGGAATATTGTAGAAAACAGTGATTGTGCACTGTCGTCATTATTAGGTACATTTATAAAACAATAAGCTTTTTAAACATAATAGTAAGTATAGTAAGAACAAGTATTATTATAGAACAATGGTATTGTTGTTAATGTATAAATTTCTATCTCAGTCTGCTGCTAAGAATGTGAATTTCCTCATTGTGGGACCAATAAAGGCATGTCTTATCTTATCTTATAGTCTGTTTTATAAAAGCAATTAGGCACTCAAAGTTGCGTATAAAAATCACGGTACAAATTTGTAACAGCACTCCTACAGCACTATGAGTCTGACTTAACAACACCTCTTTTCTGTGATTTATTCCAAATAATGCACGCCTTTTGTACCTTATTGCTTTAATGTACACTCACACCTAAAAAATATATGTATTACTTGGAAGTTTTGGTTTGATAATGGGTGGTAATTGGTCTGAAAAGTTTGAGAACCACTGACATAGGGTAATACATACCGTTATATGGCTTAGTGCTTTAATGCACATTAAAGAGCCAAACATGGGCTAAACCTAAAGTATTTATGGAGTTCTGAGCATCTGTACACCGTGATTGTGTGTTTTTCCTCTGGTTTCTTCTCACCTAAAATCCAAGTTAATGTTAGATAACTATTCTTAGGAGAGCAAAATAAATAGAAAAACTTCATGCTCTTGTCCTTTAATGACATAGTTATGGCTTAGAAAAGGCTGTTATTATTCCCTTTTGTAACATCTCGCGTCTGCTTAGATAATGAGGGTGAGTCATGAAAATAATGTCAGGGACAAAATATTTCATCGGACAGATGCAGCAATGAGTTCAGAACTGTGTTTGAATTGGCAGTGTGGCACATTATATGTGTTTCAGTGTGAGAAGTCATTCAGGGGGTAGAGAGAAAATAAACACCGGTGTGTAATAATTGATAAGCAGACCCATTGTATATCGCGATGGAAGGAGAACAATGGAGAACTGATTAATAACACATCTTAGTAATTCTCTTTCATTGATGAGGGAAAAAAAGGCAACGCAACTGTGATAAATTTTTTTTTTTAAAAGCAGAAGGTGTATGTGCAAGCATATGTGTACATGGTTGGAGAAATTGACTTGACTTGACTTGAAATGTGTGTTTCAAGCTGTAAACATATGATTATAAACAGCAAAGGGTATGCACTCTTCATTTAGATTATAAGTGTAATCAAGTAACTAACTACTGACTTGTGGTGTTCTCATTTGTAAGTCGCTTTGGATAAAAGTGTCTGCTAAATGACTAAATGTAAATGTAATGTAATCAAACAAGGTAATAATTGGAGCATGAGTGAGTAAGAGTGAGAGAAAGAGAGAAAAGTGTTTTTTTTTCAGGGAAGGAAAAAAATCCCTTTGCAATTTTCAGTTAGTCACACAGTTATTATCACTTTACGTTGTGTCAGCGTCTTTATAGGAGCTTGATCCAGATTTAACAAGTAATGGCTTTAAATAATCCCCCCCCAATAGGCTTTTAATTGAAATGAGGTTTAAATTTTTTTGTACATGTTTAACATCTTTGTTTATTTAGAACTAGGACCTTCAAACACATATTCCATAACAAAAGATTATCTGTTAAGATGTTTTTTGTTTCATCACTGACACTGGCCCCGCCAACTAGACTTTTTACCAGAAAATACTGGAAGTCCCAAAAATATGTCTGCATCTGAAGAATATTACTTACACATTTCCATAAGGGAGAGAAAATTCTCAGTTAGATTACTCATGCTGAGCATCTGGTAGAATCATCTCATACCACAGTACCAAGCAGACAGCCTATGATAATAGTCCTACAAAGCCAAATAAGTAAAAAAAAAAAAACATATAAAAGAATAATTACTTTACATAAGAAATAAATATTTTGTGGAATAGCCTATGAGTCGGGTAGCCATTTTAGCAGATATGAACATTTATTAATCACTCTTCTCTCCGAATGAAGCCCGCACTCCCCTTATATCCCCACCGCATCCCTTATACAAAACGGCACCCCCATAAGCCACCACATGATGTCCTAAACTATGTGGACACACCATATCGCCATAATATAGTCCATCAAGATTTTGGAATATGTCGATTAGAGCCTGGACTTATTTACTCAAAAGATTTGAGTCCAGAAGTACTGTACAAGTTTAGTCCAGAGGTGATGAAAATTTTAATTACAAATCTACCGACATAACACTTTTGAATCATGGATTTGAACCGAATAACAATTACAGAATTAAAATTTTCACTTCACACACCTACAGCTGCATTTAAGTTTTGAAGCCTGCCTTTAAATTGCAGATGTAAAACAACTATAAATGTTTGATATGATGAAAGGTTAGATTATGGAATAGCAATAGCTAGATCCAAAAACATTTTTAAAGAGCAAGCACTGTGATGCTCCCTGAGTACTCTTGAATACCTCCCTGAATGCTTACGGTGTTTAATTGTAATAACCATAATCTTTAATAATAAATAACTAATAAAAGAAACAGGTTTATGCCTAATTGGCTACTTCTAATATGGCACTCTGGAGATACAAAACCTGTTGCAGTTCACATACTCGCTTTGTTAAGTACACATACACACACACACACACACACACACACGAGTAATCATGACTAATGGTGAACAATCACCACTTCATCAGAGCTAACATCTCTCCTGTTTCCATGGTGACTAGTAAAAAGCAAATCACTTTTTTCACTTCAATGACAAGAGCTTGAGAGAAGCACATACCTGTAAATGGCGATTCATCGAGTGTAAGCACTTTTCTTTTATGAATACTAAAATCATCCTTTATTTTAAAGAAATACTCTTGGGTTAATTTATGAATGTGTTAGAATCTTGGACTTCAGTGCTTTTAAGAACGTGGTTATCCTAAAATACTAAAATACTGCTAATTTTCACCTGCTTTAGCAAGATCTTTTTTTTACCTTCAATGTAAAAAAGCAAAAAATGTTCAAGTAAAGAGCAAAAAAACATACATAAAGCCTGGGCATGACTTTACTTAACAAATAATTGCCAACCCAAAAGTACTTACAGCCCAAAATGAAATCATTTACTACATAGACAAAGTCTAAATTTGGGCATTCATTTGCAAGTTAAAATAAATAAGTAAAATAGACAGTAAAAGCACTAATTGCCAATATTATGTTTACCCATCAGCACTGTAACAGGAAGTTAATTATACATAGGAGAAATTAACAAAAATGGGATACAATTAAAAACAATGCAATAATAAGACAATGGGCGAACAGAGGGAGAAACTGATCAAGAATGAGAACAAAAAGCACATGTGAGAAAAGGAAATAAAAATAAAGAAAAGCAGCTTGTATTATGGCTTGTTTGATTACAACTGCTACTGTCAGGAGACATACAGCCACAGTATAGTGGCTGCCACCAGCCACCATACTGGCATACCCAGACCTCCGATGGGTGATCTTACAACAGGTGGGCCAAACACTTGGACATGATCAAAGGTGCTTTAGAGTGTGAGCTTCAGAAATTTTGCCTACCCATTAACATTCGCACAACAGCTGAGAAAGACAACCCAAAAATTAGGAGGAAGGCAAATTAGTCAACACACCATAGTCCTATGTACCAACTCCTAAGCCTCAGAAGTAGTGTTCTGTTTTTGCAGAATGTTCTACTTGTCAGCCATAAATATTGCTTGCCTAAAGACAAAAAAATGGCTTAGGCCAAACTCAAGGCCAATCTCGACGTGAGGAGTGAGTGAAACAGCCACTGTGTGTGAAACAGCCCCATGGATTTGGTTTTCAAGGCTGATGAGTTTGGACTTTCGAAAAGACAACATGGTGTCTGAATTTGGTATGTATTTTATGTCTTGCATTGATTAACTGCTTGATTGTTTAGGTAGAGCTTGCTTGTACTTAACACTAAATTTGAGATATTGGCAGATTCCTGGCAGACACGTTCATTTGGAAATTGGGTAGCTGACTGGGTACTGTCATCGATTAACTATTTGCTCATTTGATTAGTGGACACAGCAATGCCATTAGGCTTGTTTTCAAATATAAGCCGTACGACGTGGTGGAACGATTTTGTGTGCCCCCTATTTCATGCTTCCTTCTTATTTGCAGAGGAACGCATCAGGGTTTGGAGCAGTAATGTGTCAATTGGTGAAGGGGGAAGTGCACCCGGTACTGTAAATTAGTAAAGTTAAGTACAGTACCTTTAAGTACAGAAAAGCAAACTTTTGTGACAACCAAATGTGCCTCACCATTAATGGGGAAAACTACCGTATTTTCCGGACCATAAGGCGCACCGTATTATAAGGCGCAGTCTGAATTACGGGGTCTATTTCTGTATTTGACCCACGTATAAGGCGCACCGTACTATAAGGCGCAGTCTCAATTACGGACTCTATTTCTGTACGGTACTAATTCAGTACGGCACCGTATTATAAGGCACTTGCTAAAACATACGATCTACAGAAAAGTAAAGGATGCAAAACAGTGATTTATAATTGAAGTTTATTCTACTACTTGACAAAACATACATTATTTTTAATCAATCTTCTCCCACAAATCCATCAAAGTCCTGTCTTCTGTCTGAATTAAAAAGCTGCGCAATTTCACTACTCCGGGTTCCCTCTCATCAATGTCCGAGTCAGTCTCGTCACCAGGCGGCTGTTCGCAATGATGCCGGCTTTCGCGAAAGCTCAGACAACAGTTACAGCAGAAACCTCAGCCCAGGCATCCACAATCCATTCACAGACGTAACTCGCCCGCCGCTGCCTCCCGAGTTTTAGTAAACGTGTGTTCGCCGTCTATCATCCATTGCTCCCACGCCGCCCGCAACTTTACTTTAAACGCCCTGTTTATGCCAATGTCCAGCGGTTGGAGTTCTTTATTTAATCCTCCCGGAATGACGGCAAGCTCCGAATTAATTTTCTTCACTCTGCTTTTCTGTGAGATGAGCGCGCATGGAGCCACAGATCAGCAGGACGGTGATGTGTGGAAAAAACCACCCGGTCGCACAACAATACTTTTATAGATTTTGGAACTCAGTACACGTATAAGGCGCACCGGATTATAAGGCGCACGTCCGATTTCTGGGAAAATTTTAGGCTTTCAGGTGCGCCTTATTGTCCGGAAAATACAGTAATAAGTAAATGTAACAAACTATATGATGGTTTATAAACGGAGTCTCCTTGTTCAGAAAGATTGTCTTCCAAGGGAAAAGAAAGGTGTATGACCTGGTGTAACAGGTGCCTAGGGCACCTGTCACCTGTTTCGTGTTTCGTCCTGTTCGTTTTAGTTAATTAACGTTCTGTGATTCATTAGTTTCGTTAATTAACTCTGCGTTATCATTGGTTTGTCTTGTGCACGTGGTCGGGTGTCTTTTTGTATTTATGTCCATTGTTTTTTGTCATTGTTGCTGGTCGTCTGTTTTACGTCACGTAGTTTTTTCTGTACCTCTTGTTTTGTGGTGTACTGCACCTTTAAATAAACCCGTTTCTGTTACCTGCGTGCCTGGCTCCCTTCAGCGCGTGTTTACGGCGGCTTTGCGCTCGTATGCGCACGCCGCTTCTGCCCGAGGTAGACTGTCGTGACACCTGGTGTAGACCTCATTAAACACTTTTGTTTTAACTAGACAGTCATCCAAAAAGCAGACCTTCTCAGATATCAGTGTATGCCCAAAAGTATTTATTGTTTTTAAATATAATATTTTTGAGAGGCCATTTTGTGTTTTGGTATGATGTTGCTAACTTGTCACTGGTCTCGACACTGTCACTCGGTCTGGGGCTACAGATGTAATTACATTTCTTTTGATTGATTTTTACCCGACAGCCAATTTTCTTCCTTCATTTCTCTTCATTCTTTATTTCCCTTTGTTCAGCTCAATCCAGAGTACAGGTACATAGTTTGTAGAAAATGAAAAAATATTGTTTTTTTTTAAATAATGCAAAAACTCAAAGCAATGGTCCCACTGATATCCAGCTGCTCACTGTTTTTTAGCCCAAAAAATTAGCATCATTCTTGTCTGTTATCATGCAACTATCATTCTTTTGTCATCCAAAGATGATCATTCAGCTCAAGCGTTAAGATCTTTTTCCTGTGATTTCATTGCCAGATTTATGGATTGCTGGTGTGCCGTTTGTATTGTACTGAGAAAGGGAGGGGGTGTAAAGGAGAAAGAGGAGAGAGACTTAAATGATGAGTTACACTAATGAAATATTCAAGTGCTATAAGACAGTGCTAATGGTCTGTATTGATCTCCTTAATAAGTGCACCTTTTAGCTAGTAGCAGTTTCAGCAGTATTGTATATTCCATCCTTCACACAGCCTCTCTCTTTTATTTCTTCATATAATCCATATTTTATTACTTTTGTCAAAGACTGGTGAGTTATAATTGCACCGATAATTTAGATTCTAGTACTACCTAAAATAAAACAACATCTGTTGCTTAGACTGATACTATGGTTTTTAATTATTGATTTTTAACTATTAACAAGATCATTACATCAAACCAGTACATTGTTGCTACTAAGTCAGAGATAATACCTTTATACTGATTATCAGCTGATTTTGGAAATTCCAGTCTGGTATTTAATATTAATTAGCTATATAAGCTTGATCTGTCAGTGGTGGGCCTTGCATTTCACTGATTTAATCACTGTAAACAGTCACTGATCACTGTTAGAGAGCTATATCAGCTTACACTCAAAATATTATCTCAGTCTGAATTGGCATTAAACAAAAGGCAGCAAAACATAATAAATGTAAAAAAGAAATGCTTGTTTGTTGAAGTCCATGGGCAAGATCTGCCATAGCTGGGGAGAGAGCGATGTCTTCCTGCCTACATGCATGCAGCGCT
This sequence comes from Corydoras sp. C115, assembly GCA_019802505.1. Taxonomy (NCBI): domain Eukaryota; kingdom Metazoa; phylum Chordata; class Actinopteri; order Siluriformes; family Callichthyidae; genus Corydoras; species Corydoras sp. C115. The sequence continues at coordinate 6,879,770 of JAFMOC010000012.1, forward strand.
AACTCTGTCTGCTTGCACATTTTTGGGATCCGATCTCCAGCGTGTAGCCACTTGTATGTCTTCTAGGTCACTGAAGAACCGGTGGTCAGCAATCTCTTTGCCTTCCTTATTTTTTCTTGCAGTTTTGCCACGCCCCCGCTGTCTTTCACTATGATGCTTGACATCTGTAATCTGATTGCACTCCAGAAAGACTGAAAGAAATGGGCCAGGACTATGCATCCCCCGTGAGGGGATGGTAGCTCAGTGGTTTTTGTGTTGTGCTATCAATCTGAAGGTTGTGAGTTCAAATCCCAGTTCCACTGACATTACCAATGTGAGTCCTTGAGGAATACACATAACCCTCATTGCTCCAGGGATGCCGTGGCCAATCCTGTGCTCACTTTGTAAGTTGCTTTGGACAAAAGCGTCTGCTAAATGACCAAATATAAATGTACTATAGAACAAGCCCACGAAGCCAGCAGGTGTTGTTATTGGCATTGCCATCTTAATTAATAAAAGTTTCCGAGCACCAAATGTAACATATTGGGAAAGAATAATGACCGGAGGCAGGATTTTACACACTCTGGAATAGGCTTTATTTAATATTGTATTAAACTACATAAAAATACAAAATAAATGACTAAATGTAAATGTAATGTAAATGTAATATACAAATGCTGGCTGTTGGAACTGCCATATAGCTGTTTTTTTGGCTGCTTCATAGTATCTCTCTCCTCGCAATATAATATTTCAGCTTGGAACGACTGCCTCTAATCAATGTCCATCGTTGTCACCACCACCTTTTCTTCCAGTTCTGCTGCATTTCTGTCACAACCTAATACTGCACTTCCTAAAATAGAGCTTCCATATGCCCCTAGCGGTGATAGGGGAGAAATGTATTCAGGGTTTTCAGCTGATCTTAAATCTATTATGATACTGTTAATTCTTTGTGTCGACTGACTTTGAGACTTTCCGACACACAAGTGCTAGCTAATATCAAATCCTAATTATAACCTGAAATTGAAACAATGAAAGAAGTCCATTTACATGTCCCAGAATTAAGAACAGGCATACGAGGTTATACTGAACCCTGGAAACAACGTAAGTACATAGTCGTCTTACAGCTGTCTCAGCAGCTTACCTTTAAATTTATCTTCCTCTGAGTACAGGCAATATTGATCAACAGATATTTACTGTTATATATGTGTGTGTGTGTGTGTGTGTGTGTGTGTGTGTGTGTGTATGTGTGTGTATGTGTGTGTGTGTGTGTGTGTGTGTAAAATTCTGTCCAACCAATTAGCTAAAAAGCCAAGGCAAGTGGGCAGCAATGACCTCTCGCCAACACAAACCACGCACGCCTACACTATCACACACTTTGACATGTTAAGCTGTCATGTCCTTGACAATCTCTGAATCCTGCTGATACGCAGCCTCAGCGTTCAGCCTGATAAATGCTTTCTGCAGCAAGATCAGATATGACCGCCATGTTTGTCTCCTTGTGGGCGTGTGGAAGTGTAACTGGCAAAGGCTACTCTGGAGTATGGGGAATGGAGTAGAGAGGCAACAGATTATTTAATGCTTTGTACTGTTGTCAGACAGCAAAAGCATATTTACAGAATATCATTCAGCATTTATGTAACAAGCAGATGGATTTGTAAGATCATCATACATTGGATGATGGGAAACAGGGTGGGGGAAAACATCTAATGCCAGTCTGGCAGGACTGTTTTTTGGTGGCTGACTCACTTAACCCTCACAAAGCTTTTGTACCCACTAGCTAAAAATATGCCCCTAGGTTAATTTTTATGAAAGCCATGGATGCGAGTAAAAATATGACTGATCTCCTTTTTTAATACATGGCATAAATGAGTTTTTTTCATGTTTGATAAAATCGTTGACAAAAATCTTTGCTCGTTATTTTACAACTAATGTAATGTGTTATTTACGGACTAACAAAGTAGAAATAACACCAGAAAAGAACTCACATCAAACATTTATAATTGTAGCAACAACCAAGTATAAAGCTTAAAATCCCCAAACTGGCTAAATCAGCAGCCGAACATAGAACATAGTCACGCTGCCCATTTCCAAAATTCTAAAAGGTGCGTCAGTTTGAACGAAACTACATCAGAATTAGAACAACACCATTGTGCAAGGAGGACTAAAGCTGTGACTTTTTACCCCTAGAAAAGTAAAAATCATAACGATTTTTTAAAGTAAATGCTTATTTTCACATATCGGTATAATCATATGATTAGTTAGGCAGCCTGTTTAGATGTGGAATATTTATTCTGCTGTTTGCTTTCATCAGGTGCACCTTGCACAATAACCGGAACTAGCAAAAAATTAAGAGAAGTCTGAGAAGATTAGAAAGGAAATTCTGTTCAAGGTTGTGACAGGGGCACAGAGGAACAGATGATGCGGGAAGGGGGTGGGGGTGATAGATGGCAATTAAGGGTAATTAATGCACCTGCCAAAGGTTCCGCCTTTCCCCCCAAGCGTCGTCCGTTCTTCTATGAACAAAGCTTTAAAGGTCCAGGGCACTGTAGCAAAAAGCCAAAAAAACAGTCAATTCTATATTGAATATAATGATGTAAATAGTAGTCAAAGGGCCAAGGAAAATATAAGTGTCAAAGTCAAAGTACATTACTGTCTAATTACACCATTTGTCACTTGAGTGACAGTAAACTCCAAGAAAAAGAAACCAAAAGATCACACCCCTATTTTTAGGAAACATGAGACAATTTGAAGTGTTTTAGTAAAGTGAAATAAGATATGAGGTCACCAGATAAAATATTAATTTAATTAACTAACATGAAACATAAAGGAAGGGCGGCACAGTGGCTAAGTGGTTAGCACGTTCACCTCTCAGCACTAGGGATTCCCGGTTCGAATCCCAATCTGGGTGGAGTTTCCATGTTCTCCCCGTGTCCGCGTGGGTTTCCTCCGGGTTCTCCGGTTTCCTTCCACAGTTTAAAAAGATGGATCAAGTCAATTGAATTCTATAAATTGCCCCATGTAGAGTGTGAGTGTGTGCCCAGCGATGGATTGGCGCCCTGTCCTGGATGTATCTGTCCAGCGCCCATAACGTTCTCCCCTGGATGGGCATGGGGAACCCCCCCGCGACCCCAATAGAGGATATAGCGGAAGATAATGGATGGATGGATGGAAAAATAAAGGAGGCATGCATATGTTGTGTGGCTGATCTGTGTAGGTCGTAATAAAAAGTCAAGACTATCAAAGCATTCTAAGGAAACACAACCTGCCAACCATACTCTTTATATGTTTGTCTGTTAGCTTTGTGCAAAAAGCTTATTAAAAAAGTAAAACTGTAAACCCATAAGAAATAGAAGCAGTATACATGGTGTAGGGTAAATAGAGATATAACTATATTCTTTTTAACAACTACAGATGAATAACAGACACAGTTTTTCTGCTCAAGGTCAGTTAGGCAATAAATTTCAAATCTTAAATGACAGCTTTTAATAAATACAGAATTAAATATTTGTTTTTCTTTATCCTTTTTTTACCAGCTGTTGATCTAAAGGTCTGATGATGACGCATAAACCCCCAGTGTCTGACTTTTGTCTTTATTACTTTGATTATTCTCTCACCTTTGACTGTCATTCATTTATTTTTTGTCTTTGTACAAGATGCCAGCTTATGTATGTGTGTGTGTGTGTGTGTGTGTGTGTGTGTGTGTGTGTGTGTGTGTGTGTGTGTGTGTGTGTCGTGCGTGCGTATCTGTCTGCTCACACATATGTGGGCGATGTGTGGTGCTGTGTGTGTGATTATATAAGTGAATCAAATTGACAGGTTCAGATTTGTGCAATGCATTTTCTTTCAGTGCTAGTGATTTTTTTCTGCTTTACATATAGTATTGATTTGCATGTACAGATAATAAAAACAATTTCAAAAGCTTGTGTGTGTGTGTGTGTGTGTGTGTGTGTGTGTGTGCGTGCGCGCATTTGTGTGTGTGTGTGTGTGTGTGTGTGTGTGTGTGTGTATGTGTGTGTGTGGATTTGTGTGAATACATTTTCCTGATTGCAACCCCATTATTTGATTGACAACTGTTGAATTATGAGAATTTAGGAAGCTATTAGGGCTGTTGTTTGCACCACTTTCATTATGAGCTCTCTCTCTCTCTGTGTGTGTGTGTGTGTGTGTGTGTGTGTGTGTGTGTGTGTGTGTGTGTGTGTGCCCATGCGTGTTTTAGATGCCTCCAAATAACCTCAGAAACAATTTGTGATTTATTGTGTAAAGTATTTTTGCTGAATAGATGAATAAATTGTTAACTGTATTGAAGTTCAACTGGAATAACAGACTTATAATATATAGCTCATTGTTCTTAACCATCACTGTTTGTAAAGAAAACATAATTCTCATTATCTGAAAGGTTGTGAAGGTCATGAAAGGTCATGTGAAATAAATGGTATAGTTTAAAGTACTTTTAGAACATTTATTCATTCATTATCTTCAGGAGGTCACTATGCCCATCCAGGGGAGAACGTTTCAGGCGCTTGGCAGATACGCCTAGGACAGGGCGCCAATCTATCACTGGGCGCACTCAAACGCACTAACACTTTCAGAACATGTAATTAAATCAGTAATATATATATATATATATATATATATATATATATATATATATATATATATATATATATATATTTTTTTTTTTTTTTTTTTTTTTTAATGAACAAAAGCTAATATAGTAGTGTGTGAAAAATGAAGCAATTCTTACTTTATGAAAAATGAAGCAATTCTTACTTTAGTTTTAAAAAAAAAAAGTTTTTTTCATTTGGCTTCATTTCCTGAAACAATTAAATATTTCCTATTGTGATACCAGTTAGGAAGCATAAACCTCAGGATATTAATAATTTACTGGTTGCCTACAGCTGAGTGTAAAACTTGAAGGACTAGGTAATGGGCTTGGGTTACTTTACTTACTGTCACAGGTTCCTGTGGCACCTGTCCCTTGTTTGGTCCTTAATTGTTTCAGTTGGGTGATTGGTTTGTTTTGTGCACGTGTTTAGTTGATTTGTTATTTAGTCTTCGTTTTCCTGTAAGTCGGCGCACGTCTTTGTTTTGTGGTTATTATACCCTATATTATTGTGTTCGTTCTGTTCCCCCCTTTTCGTTGGTGTCCCGTCACCAATTTTTATTAAATTCTACTTTTGGATTTTATCCCGGTTTCTCTCTCTCCTTCCGCGTTCAACCACGTTGCGGCGCTGCGCATTGTCTCCGCATGGGTCGCACTCGTGGGAGTGCTTCCGTGGACTGGCGCACGCTTTATTACCCGCGTGGTCGGTACCCGGGGAGCGCTCACTAGGCGCGAGCGGTTGTACGCAATTCCTCCGCGTAGCCGCCCTCTTCCGGGGAAAGACGGACATTTCTAACACTTACATTACTGGGGGAAGAGTTTCATATTGTTTCAGTCTTTGCATACAAAGCATTCCTAACTGCCATTTTGGTTTCAACAATTTACTTGTATTTTAAACTCATTCTGAGTCCAGCTACCTTTAATACATATGAGCCATCATTCATAAAACAAGGTATACTTCTTAAATAAATAAATAAATAAATATTGCATTCCTTCAAATCCTAAAAGTGCTTATGCCTCACCTCTTTTGGTCACATTACAGAATATCTCCACCCAACAGAACTCTTAACTAAAACTGCAATTCACCAATTCCAACTTTGTTACAGAGCTTAAGCAGTTTGTTACAGGAAAACTTAGCTGAAATTCAGCAGCCTACAATTTCCAAGCTAGAAATGACCTCTTTTTACTTTCTACCCCTATCGTAGACATTGCTTGGTCCACCATATTTGACCAGGATCTTCACTGCTAAACATTCGGCCTCTGTACGCTATTGGGGACATTCCTCTTTCTTTCTATTCAAGACATTGCTCCCTCAATGTGTTCTGCTGTGGACAATTTTCCAACATTACCTTACTATCCTACCGCATCTCTACCGCTTCCTTCATACAATGTCATCACTCCCACCTTCCTACGTCATTATCAATTTCAAAATCCATTTTTAGCTTTAGGAATTTCCTTACTCCAACCTGTTCTCTATGACACTTCGAGCTCAAACAGAGGATTGTTGGATGGTATTTTGCCTCCGTCACCAGGGACGGAAGTGAAGGAGAGTGAGCTGATGGGTGATTTTCTGCTTCCATAACCAGGGGAGGAGAGTGACCTAATGGGTGATTTTCTGCTTCTGTAACCAGGAGAGGAGAGTGACCTGATGGGTGATTTTCTGCTTCTGTAACCAGGAGAGGAGAGTGACCTGATGGGTGATTTTCTGCTTCTATAACCAGGGGAGGAGAGTGACCTGATGGGTGATTTTCTGCCTCCACTGCTAGGAGACATAAGCAATCCAATGGGTGGTCTTCAATTGGACCACCAGGATTTGTGGTCTTATCTGTAAGGGGTCACTGTCTCTGAGTTCGCTAGTGCCACTGGCTGTTCTGTTCGAGCACCCTGCTTCTGCTTATTTACCTGCTTCTGCTCTTCACGGTTTTGTCCCTTGTCCATCTCTAAACCTTTTGGTGTGGGGGTGAGGGGTTATTATCATGCGTTGTCAGTCTGGCTTTATTTCCATAAACAAGTACTACATCATCCATGATATTTCTGATTAGGAAGAAAAAGCCATGTTTGCAGTCATTCAATGGTAAACTTAATTCATGTTCACATGCCGATGATTGCTAATCATCTACAGCTAAGTGTGGAACTGAAAAAAAACTAAATAAGGTGCTTGGTTTGGGGAATAGAATCTATTAATGAAACCCTAATTATAAGCTATTGCCTTAAATTACACTTTCATCCTGTCTTTCAGCTTTATCTGTTACTCTATGTCACTCTGCCACACCGCTCATCTGTCAATTTAGAATGTCCTGCAGACTAAGGTACTCAGGGGGTGGGGGTTGTCAGTGTGCTGGACTTAGGCAAGACTCAAACCTACAGTGAAGAGAAGGAAAGGGATCTTCTCTGTCCTACTACCTTACCAAGGGTTCTTGACATACGCTCTCCAGCATAGAGCCACCTGCATGTCTATCTTGTTGACAAAGAATTTTTCATCTTGAGGCAGATGTCCATGCAAAAGTGGAATTTTTCCCAGCACACAGCACATGATCAGACATTCCCTGCAATGGGACATAACACCCTAGTGTCTTTAGCACCAGCATCCATGGAATGCTGAGAGATGCACACCTTAGTCATGCATTCCTGCTGGAGAACATGCCAGCAAAGCCTGCAGGAGTCTTGTTGATGAGCAACCTCATCGATTCCTGTTTACGGCACAAATCTGTCACATGCCGGGACATGTAGCTGCTGTCATGCCATGTTCCTGTCACTCCACACTGCATGTCTTATTCTGGTTTACTTATGCTGCGCACCAATCATTAGCGGAACCTCCAGCAGGTGCGCTAATTACACCTGATTACTGTTTAGCGCCTTGGTGGCAGCATCATGCTGTGGGGACATGAAAGCTGGTCAGAGATGAGTAGATCTTCAATTGAGTTGAATACAGGTTACTCCTAGAGGAAATCTTGTTAGAGGCCTTTGAAACTAGGGCAAAGGTTAACTTTCATATAGAACAATTGCCCTAACCAACCAGAGCTACAATGCAATGGTTGAGATTAAAGCAGGTTCGTGTATTGGAATAGCCTAGGCAAAGTCCAGACCTAAATCCTATTTTTCATGGCAAGACTTGAAAATTGCTGTTTACAAACACTCTCTATCCACTCTGACTGAACTCAAGCTTCTTTGCACAGAATAATGGGCAACAATTTCAACCTGTTCATAGCTGATAGAGACATACCACAAAAAATAGCATCTGTAATTGCAGTGAATGGTTGTCCTACAAAGTATTGACTCAGAGGGGCTAAACTCAAATGCACACTATTTTTTTAGAAATTTGTAAAGAGATTTCAGAAGCAAGATGCAATCCCTTCACAAATACTCACTATTTTGTGTTGGTTCATTGAAACTTCCAAAAAATTACATTTGAGTTTGTTGTGAAAATGCTATAAATACTATTTATACAAAACTAATTATTAATTATTATGATTTTCTAATAGCAAATACAAGTCATAACTTTTAACTGCCAATATTTATTTATTCATTCATAATCTTCCGCTTAATCCTCTACTAGGGTTGCAGAGGGTTCCCCATGCTCATCCAGGGGAGAAAGTTTCAGATTGATGGGCAATACACTAAGGACAGGGCGCCAATCTATCACTGGGCACACTCACTCACACTTACACACACTCACACATACACTTACTAATTACCCACAAATTGTTCCACGGGGGCAATTTGAAGTGGTATGTCTCTTATGTTGAATCCATGTTTTTGGACCGTGGGAGGAAACCGAATGACCCGGAAGAAACCAACGCGGACACGGGGAGAGAGGTGAACATGCTAACCACTAAGCCACTGTGCCGCCCTGAAATCATGTTATTTACCTGTTTACACACTAAATTGTGGATCCTCATTTCATAGTGGGGACCTCAAGCTTGTGGACACAATGTCTTTCAGCTTTAAAGTCTGCCGCCCTGAAGTCTGATTATATTCTGATTATAGTCTGAAGTATGGTTATATTTATGGTTATGGTTATATTTATGGTAATGGTAAGGATAATGTTATGGTAGTATTACTTATAGTTAAGGTTTCAGTAAGCCTGAACAAAATTAATGGAAGTATATGTAAAGTCCCCTCAATTAGAAAAATGTTGTGTGTGTGTGTGTGTGTGTGTGTGTGTGTGTGTGTGTGTGTGTATGTGTGTGTGATTGTAGCCTTCTAAATTAAAGGCTTTGATTTGTATAATTACACTATTACAGACATCAGAGAGACGAGAAAGAGTGAAAAGACCAGATGGTTAAAATAAATAATTAAATTATAAATCATTTGGATTTTACGGAAATACTTTGATTCATGCCGATGACCCATCCCTCCTCCCCAGAACACAAATCTACACTCGAAACATCCGTGGCCTTTATTGAGAATGATGTGTCAATTACCTTAAATGCACAGCTGAGATCAGATTAAAAAACAAGCAATAACTCACATATATTTCTTTCTTCTTCTCCTTCTTGCTCTTTACTCTCTCTCTGTCACATCTCACTTGCATATTAATTTATTTATCTTCTCATCTTTTAATTTATCTTCTCAAGTGCTTTAATGTTGTTAATAGAATTATTACAAGGTAATACATAAAAACTGTTTAAAATTCCAAGAGATAATTATTTGGGCCTACTTAGAATCCTTGTTTCAAGAAAACAGATTGAGATTCAAGCTCAGCTTATAAACTGCTATACATTACAGTAGGTCTGTATAAACATATAATAAACATATTCATGCATTTTAGAATGTAACACTGACAAGCACCTTTAATGGGATCTTATTGGTACGCTAGTATATACTGAAATAAATTCAATGACAGAAATTAACAAACTGGTGTGACCATGCATGGAGCAAAAAAAGAAGGACGAACAGTGCATAAAAACAGTGAGGCAAGATGAAGAACAGCAACACACACACACTACACAGCCAAAAGCAACAAAAATGAAAACAATACATCTCAAGGATGAACTAAAATTAACCAAGACTACAAATACATTTTACATGTGATAAATGAGCCAGGCAAATGTTTTATACTCAAAAAAACAAAGAATGTTGTCTGAACTGAAGGATTGCCAATCACTTACTAAGACGACAGAACAAAACATGTTTATTAAACTGAAAGATCTAGATTTACTTTTAGAGTCAACAGAACAAAAGATGCTTCTCGAGCTAAAGGATTTAAATTCACACATAAAGTCAACAGGGAAAAAAAAAGCGTTCTGCTTTCTGCTTTTAACAGTGTGTGCGTTCGTACACACTAATTTTAAAAAAATGCTTTTTAAAATAAAATATTTTGATTACAACCAGGGCATAACAGTCCTGTTCATCCTATTAAAATAGGTAAAAAATAAATTCAGATAATAGTGATTAGGGCAAGACAGGAATGCTAAGATGTATAAGTCTTCTGCCCAATACAGGGCCTGCTCCAGCAAATAAGAAGTATGAAATTTAAGCTTATTTGTAAAAGGTTTTGTGTAAAACCTTTTTTATAAAATACAGAGAATAACAGATTAAATGCCTGGGCAGAGCTTATCAGCAGTGCTAGAAGAAATAGAAGAAATACACAACAAACCTTAAATGTAGAGCAAAGAAGGTTGCTCAAAGGGCTGCCCCTTTATGGGAGAAAGAACGCAAGTGAGAAACCTAGAGCAAAAGGACTATTTATTACAGAACACAAAAGATTACTTGAACATGAATAACTAAAAAATAGATATATATATAATAAAATAAATCAAAAGCAAACAGTAAAACCATAAGTGTATAATGAAACTATAACAAAGAATTCTGCATTGTGGCCGTGGCATATAAACACAGAATACTGGTGTGCTGGCAGCCCGGATCTATATCGGGAATAACAAAAAACTAAAAGAAAGGACAGAGGGCAAAAGGCAAAATGGAGACACCTTAAGAAAAATCTTTAAAAAAAAAAACTTAACAAACGCAAACTGTGAATAATTAATTAGCAGAAAACTAGCAAAATACAAACTAAAAAGAGCAAAACGAAAAGATCAGACACCAGTGTTGGCTATACTCCTGACATATGCATTTATAAAGAATTAGAGTATAACTAACACAAACCGTGCAGTAGATGAGCTATTTTTATGTTTCATCTTTAAGTTAACAAAGTGCTTATAAATGTCAGTAGCACTGCTTTGTCTGATTCAATCATGCTGTTGTAATGCCAATGCCACGGTATGAAAGGACAGAGTCCATAGCTGAAGATGGTTCTAAAAGTAGTATTTAATGCAGAAGACAGCGGTTGAAAACAGCCACAGATGACATGACACGACACGACATGACATTCCTGGGAAAGGCAGGTTCCAGGTGCTTGTCCAAAGCCAAAAAGATCGTGGAAGACTTCAGTCATCCTGACAACAAGCTCTTCACTCTATTGCCATCAGGATGACGTTTTCGTGTCATGAAGGCAAACACAGAGAGGATGAGGAGGAGTTTCTTCCCAACGGTGATTCGGACCCTGAACCAGGACTAAACCACAACCACAACACCTAATCCCAACCACAACACCTTCATAACTCTGACAACTTTTTAACCCTGCACTGCATTACTTGCACATAAATGCACAACTCATTTTATTCATAACTTATGAGACCATTTTTAGTTTAAATCCGTTACAGTGCCATAATTGTACAGTTTCTCTTTTTTAAAATTTAAATTGCACAATGTAAATACATATTTTATTTTTATTTTTATTTTTTTATATATCACTTAGGCGGCACGGTGGCGTAGTGGTTAGCATGTTCGCCTCTCAGCACTAGGGATTCCCGGTTCGAATCCCCATCTTTGTGGAGTTTCCATGTTCTCCTCGTGTCTGCGTGGGTTTCCTCCGGGTTCTCCTGTTTCCTCCCACAGTCCAAAAACATGGATAAAGTCAATTGAATTCTCAAAATTGCCCCATATAGAGTGTGTCTGTGTAAGTGAGTGTGTGCCCAGCGATGGATTGGCGCCCTGTCCTGGGTCTATCTGATGTTCTCCCCTGGATGGGCATGTGGAACCCCACCGCGACCCTAATAGAGGATAAAGCGGGAGATTATGAATTAATTAATGAATATTTCACTTATCTTTACTTAACTTTATGTGGAGATGTCAGGAAAGAATTTCACTGCTGGCTGTACCTTGTATAACTATGCATGTGACCAATAAACCTGATTTAGATTTTTTTTAAACAGATAGAGGGTGGTCACATGACAGGAAACACAGCTGAACCAGATTAGACAGATTTACCAGGAGTAAGAATTAAATAAACAATACACACACAGCTGCACTAGATAACACAAACGACAAATAATAATACCAGGACCCAATATGTTGGCTGATGTCCAGGCCGGCAGTGCGGGTGATACCCACCTTCTTGCTCATTGTCGATTTTCTTTATTTCTTTTTTGTTAGTCTCCTGTTGGTTCTCTATTCTGTATTAATTAGGACCATCACAGAACAGGTATAATTTGATTGGTGGATTGTTTATTGTCAGTTCTACAGTGACACTGATGTGGTGAGGTGGTTTTAGTGCAGCAGTGCTGCTGTAGTTTCATTTGAACACCTCTTTGACTCTGTTGGGATCAAAAAAATGCACTAATCAAATAATACACATGTTATATTTGAGATTTTATTTTATATATTTTATTTATTCAAAAATTAATATATTTTTCTTTGTTGTGAGGTTTGAAATACTACAATATTGTTGTACATATAGTCATGCAAATAAAGCTAATTTGAACCTTGAATCTTGATTTAAGATATGGAACTTAAAAAGGAAAATGAATATAAAAATGAAAATATTCTGTCAATTTTACCACCTAGGTCATTATCTTTTCCTCTACATTAATTACTGTGATTCAATGCTAATGCTAACACCTCACTGCATTCTCTATATGGCCCTGGTTACCATGACAACTCTAGCATTGCTTGCATACTTTTTACTGCCTGATCTGAGTACAAGTGTGTGTAGGGGGTGTATATGTGTGGGTGATAGTGAGTAAGACTTTTTATCTTTTGTGTCTTCTTGCACAGTTCCACACATACGCACTATGTAAAAGTGCATAAATCATAGCAATATTTGGCAAAGAATGATTAAAAACTATTTTTTTATTGTGGGTAAGGCTACGTGAAGATGATGGGGAAAACTAAAAAACAAGATTTTAAATGCAGTCATGTGCTTACATTTCATTTTCTGTTTTTGTGTGCTCATCATGATGTAAGTAAGTAAGTAAGTAATTTATTTATATAGCGCTTTTTACAACAGTACATTGTCACCCCCAAAGAGCAAGCCCCAAAGAGCACCCCCATAGACCCCCAAAGAGCAAGCCGAAGCGACAGTGGCAAGAAAAAACTCCCTTTTATGTTGTTATTTAAGGAAGAAACCTTGGGAGGACCAAGACTCAGTGGTGGACTCATCCTCCTTGAGCGGCCAGGCAGCAGCAACAGTGTAGGACAGCTATGTACAGATATTAAACAAATGGAAAAACTAACAACTGGAAAACTATATGTGAGTCCATTAGGGGGCGTCCAGCAGGACCGCCTTGTCAGGTTCCATACAGTATTCGTCGGCAGAGCCATGGATGAAGATCTCCAGGAAGCCGGGGGACACCTCAAAAGAAACAGACAAGGAAGGCAGTTAGAGCTAATAATAAAGCACGGCATTTAATTAATACTGTAGGTAATTTATTGACACAGTGCAGCATGTGACTCCGGCATCACTGACTAGAGCAGCATAACTAAAAGAGGCAGATACTGCAGACTCTACATAGTTGAGATGGCACCCCGGAACAGCATCATTTCAGCGCCACACCCCCTCATTAATGATGCGGTGGGTGAAGAGATGAAACGCCAGCATACACTGATCACAGATTACCCCCCAACACAGCCAAGTCTGAGACCTACATCTTTATCTACAGGGGATTAATTAAACGCAAGATTAAATAAATGTGTTTTTAATTTATTTTTAAAGATTAATAGTGATTCAGAATCACGAACAGTAACTGGAAGGCTATTAGAGCTGTGCGATACCAAGAATTTTGGTATCGATCCGATACCAAGTAAATACAGGGCCAATATGCGATATTCGATACCGATACTTTTTAATATTTAAGCTTCATTGATCCAAAAGACCTAGTATAGAGGGAAAAGGGAAAAAATAATGAGCATTATTACGCATTTAATATTAAGTATTTGTAAATCAAAGCATTATTCATTTATTTCAGGCATTAATATTGCTTAAGTTCTGAAGTTTAACATGCTAGTATTGTTCTCTAATCAGACCCATGTGAGAATGTATCTCTGTGTCAAGGTCAGGATGTGCAGAAGGGAGTCACCGGCAGGGAATAGTATTATACGGGTCGGTTGACTACAAACGTTCTGATAGCAAGAAGCATCATTATGTTACACTATGCAGAATAACTTCTGCTCAGGCGGGGTGGCCCACAGGTGGTCAATCTGAGATGGAAGAGCAGCAAAGGTGGGGGCCTGTGCAGGCAGAGTATATGAACATGGAGTCAGGAAAGCGAGGTCGGAGAACAGGCAGATCGCGCACGGGTTGTTGACTGCGCTCTTCTCCCCAGATTTCTGTTGTATTAATAAATGTTATTTCTTCACTCAGAACTGTTGGTGTGATCTCCTCCTTTTCAAATGAACGCACGGGTAGATTTACCCACAATATATATACTGTATATATATATATACAGTATAAGGGCGGCACGGTGGCTTAGTGGTTAGCACGTTCGCCTCTCAGCGCTAGGGATTCCCGGTTCGAATCCCCATCTGGGTGGAGTTTCCATGTTCTCCCCGTGTCCGCATGGGTTTCCTCCGGGTTCTCCGGTTTCCTCCCACAGTCCAAAAACATGGATCAAGTTAATTGAGTTCTCTAAATTGCCCCATATAGAGTGTGTCTGTGTGAGTGAGTGTGTGTGTACCCAGCGATGGATTGGCGCCCTGTCCTGGGTCTATCTGCCCAGCGCCTGAGACGTTTTCATTCATTCATTCATTATCTCCCGCTTTATCCTATTTTAGGGTCGCGGTGGGGTTCCCCATGCCCATCCAGGGGAGAACGTCTCGGGCGCTGGGCAGATAGACCCAGGACAGGGCGCCAATCCATCGCTGGGCACACACTCACTCACACACACACTCTATATGGGGCAATTTTGAGAATTCAATTAACTTGATCCATGTTTTTGGACTGTGGGAGGAAACCGGAGAACCCGGAGGAAACCCACGCGGACACGGGGAGAACATGGAAACTCCACCCAGATGGGGATTCGAACCGGAAATCCCTAGTGCTGAGAGGCGAACGTGCTAACCACTAAGCCACCGTGCCGCCCGCCTGAGACGTTTATATATATTAAAATATATTATATTTTTTGAGTCGGCTCCATTAACAAATGAATTGGGTAACATTTACTTTGAAAGTTAATATGAACTGCTGTTGAAGATTACCTCTCTTATCTACCTGGATATTCTCTGCTGCTGGACTGAAATGCTTCAGTGACGTCTGATGTTTTTCGGGGTCAGAGAATGAAGGATGTCTCTCCTCTTCTCGCTGTTTCTGCAGCTCTGCGTTTTCTGCCGTGTGGTTTTTCATGAGCTTAAATAAGTTTGTTGTGTTTACTGTGTACCTAATAGACTTTTTGCAAACTGAACAGGTTGCTGATGTCGCATTTTCGGCTGTAAAATACAGACAAACAGCGCTTCTCTTTCTTTCAGACATCTTTTTTTATCTCCCACTCGAGTCTCTCTCCCCCCCTACTGTGACGTGTCGACATGGGCGGGTCAGTGTGTGTGTGTGTGTGTGTGTGTGTGTGCCTGTGCCACAGTGTTATCAGCGTTACAGACTCAGAGAACAAACTTTGATAAATCGGTGTGCGCACAAAAAACTTGAGTATCGATCTTTTTACGCAAGTATTGTTCAATACCAATACCAGCGTTGGTATCGATATTATCGATATTTGTTTCGATTCGCACAGCTCTAAAGGCTATTCCAAAGTTGAGGAGCCTTGTGGGAGAACGCTCTTCCACCAGCAGTAAGTTTATTTATTCTAGGAGCTAAGAGTAAACCAGCACCTTGAGATCGGAGCTCACGTGTCGGCTGGTACGATTGAATCAACTCACTCAGATACTGTGGAGCCTGATTATGTAGAATTTTATATGTTATCAATAAGATTTTGTACTCGATACAAAACTTAACTGGTAGCCAGTGCAAGTTTGATAACACAGGACTGATATGATCAAACTTTCTGGTTTTAGTTAAAACTGTAGCTGCAGCATTTTGCACAAGTTGTAATTTATGTAATGATTTATTAGAACATCATGTCAGAAGTGAATTACAATAATCTAACCTTGAGGTAATAAAAGCATGAATTAGTTTTTCTGCATCTTGGAGGGAGAGGATATTTCGTAGCTTCGAAATGTTATGAAGGTGAAAAAATGCAATTCTAGTAATATTGCTAATGTGCTTTGTATCCTGAATCTTTAGAATTGAGCTTGTGATGAATCTTAAACAGATCGTTGACATTGATATTGTGGCCATTTATTTATGATAACTAACAATACATTTTGATACATTACAGCTAATCAAGAAATATGGCTTATGCTAAACATTGAAGAAGATGATAAGACAAAAATTGGTTTTAAATGAAAACCGAAAACATTCAAAGCACATTCCAGATATATGACAAGATACAAGGTTTTACGAAAGCTTTTACATTGGAAAATGTGATTAAAATGTTTAAGAAAATGTTACTTGAACATTGCAGAAATATTCTGATAAAAATTACAATATAAATACATACTATTAATTTGCATTGTTTAAAAGCTATTATTTTCCATTAGGTCTTGCAACTCAGTAAAGAACCGACAAATAAGAGAATAAATATAAGAAAAAAATTATTATATATATAACAAGACCACTAGGGTTTGAATCCCCATCTGGGTGGAGTTTCCATGTTCTCCCCGTGTCGGCGTGGGTTTCCTCCGGGTTCTCCGGTTTTCTCCCACAGTCCAAAAACATGGATCAAGTCAATTGAGTTCTCCAAATTGCCCCATATAGTGTGTGTATGCGTGAGTGTCTGTGTGAGTGAGTGTGTGCCCAGCGATAGATTGGCGCCCTGTCCTGGGTATATCTGCCCAGCGCCCGAAACGTTCTCCCCTGGATGGGCATGGGGAACCCAACCATGACCCTAATATAGGATAAAGCGGAAGATAATGAATGAAATATAACAAGACTTGAAAAGACTGAAAAAAATCTATATGCTTTCAACTTTTTGTTTTAAAAAAAAAAGTCTTACAAATCTTACAAAAAATATATATTTTAATATCTTAAACCTAGCAGTGGCATGTTGATTTACTTTTTAACTAAATTGTCTCTGGTTCTGTTCTTTTGTGCAAGTATATCTCTCGTATATGTTTGTTTATTGCTGATTGAGCTTCTCAAAATAATAAATTTCAGCTACACACAAACACTTACAGCGCTATGAACACATATGCATAATCCTTTAATTTTCAAAATTACTCACATCCTTAAATGTGTTTTATTTGGGGTTTATATGAACGACCAACACAAAGTAGCATGTAATTGTGAAGTTATAAGATAATGTAATATAGTTTTAGAATTTCTTACTAAATCATAATCTGAAAAGTTTGTGAAAAGCTGTATTTGGCCCCCTGTACACCGATACCCCAAATCAGGGGTGGCAAATTGAAATGCACCAGGGGCCAAAACTCAAAACACTTTTGGTTGCAGGCCGAACAAGATAATCATTTTTTGAACACACTAAAAATAAATGTTTTCTGAACATGAATACGAATAAAAACCGACTATAACTTAAAAGTATAACTTGAAATACTTTGCTCTCTATAAAAAATTATTTGTCAAAATTAAAAAAAACATTAACTAAGTTACAACTATGAACATAAAAATATAATAACAAATAATCGATCAATGTAAAATGATCAATGGCCTGCGGACCTTGAGTTTGACACCTATGCACTGAATGAAATTCAATGTGAAAAAGTCTAATGGGTATTAATTTTTTCATGGCACCATAAGGGTAAATTAGTGTTCAAATTGAGTATGGTGTTTTGTGATGCAGTGACATCTCATCAAGGGTCTCTGCTTTCAGCCCAGTGACTTCAGTATAGCCTCTGTACCCCCACCACCCTGAATTTAATAAGCGATTATGAAGATAAATGAATGAGTGTGACTTTCACCGTAAAAGGGGACTTCACAGTTTTATCAATCACCTTCCCCCCCTCCCCCCCACACACGGCTTCTCACATCGGTGATTTTTAAATGTCACTCTGACCTTTTCATGATTTTAGGTTTTTTGCATATTGTGCCAGTGTCTGTAAGCATATGTGTGCCTTTGTGTGTTTGTGTGTGTGTGTGTAGGTATCTGTCTGTTAAAACTGGTATATTTTTTATTTGTGTCATCTGGGTGGGTTTTAGGGGAAGGACAATAAAAGCAATAAAATGCACTACTTACACTGGCATCCAGCTGGACATGTCTATATGTAATTTAACGAGTGGGTAAAGCACCAGGATTATGCTGTTTATTAATGCCATTTGTTAAATTTGTGAATAACCCAAGGCTAGCCTTTTTATGTTTTCTGCCAGTAATCATCATTTAAAAAGAAAAAAAAAAACATTTTTTTTTGTGTGTTTTACTAATGGAGAATGTATTCGAGTGTGTCAGGAATGAATATTGGAGTAAAGTTTATTTGAAGCATGGCAGAGGTAGGATATTTGGAGACAAGTTCAAGTAATTTATTTATAAAGAACTTTTTATAAACAAAAAATCTTTATAGTGTTGTAAGCTTTTAAACCTCCAAAAAGCAAGATGACGTGACAGTAGCAAGAAAATACTCTCTGTTATGTTGTTATTTTAAAGAAGAAACCTTGGGATGACCAAGGCCCAGTGGAGGACACATCCTCCTTGAGCGGCCGGGCAGCATTACCAGCGTAGGACAGCCGTGTACAGATTGCGTATTTGTACAGGTACAGATGTCCGTATTTAACAATTGTAAAAACTATAACAATTGGAAACTATATAAGTCCATTGAGTTCATTTTGCAGGACTGCAAGTCCAATAAAAATAGCCGCAGTGCTTTGACAGAGCCATGGATGAAGACCTGACGACACTGCCAGGAGACAAGATGACAGCAACAAGATTGAGGTGATTTGGTGATGTGCAGAGGAGCGAAGAGGTTTATATTAGCAGATAGATGCTAAAGATAGATCCTCCATGCAGGAGATAAAGAGTCAGACCAAAGAGGGGGTATATGAATGTGGTGAGGGAGGATATTCAGGTGGTTTGGGGTGAAACCACAGTGGAGGAACCTCAGAAAGCAAGATGAAGAATAATGATTCGCTGTGCAACCCCTAATGGGAACAGCTAAACGTAGAAGAAGAATACGTTTAGAAAATGTTTGGATGTATCATTGTAAATATCTTAACTTTTTGCTTGTGTTGTTTTTAGATTAAATGTTTTGTATAAGAACTAATGGAAATTAAATACTGAGATTTTAAAAACATCTGTAATTGGTGACAATTCATGTGACCTTCAGATTATCTCAAGAACAGTGCGCAAAGAGCTTCATAGAATGGGTTTCAGTGGTCGAGCAGCTGCATCCAAGCCATCACCAAGTGCAATGCAAAACTTTGAATGTAAAGCATACCGCCACTGTACTCTAGAGCAGTGGAGACGCGTTCCCTGGAGTGACTAATCTCGTTTCTCCATCTGGCAATCTTATGGATGAGTCAGGGTTTGGTTGTTGGCAGGAGAACGGTACTTGTCTAACTGCTTTGTGCAATGTGTAAAGTTTGGTGGAGGAGGGGATTATGGTGTGGGGCAAGTAAGGTCCATAAATATATGGATGAGTCTGGTGTGGATGAACTTGACTGGCCTGCACAGAGTCCTGACCTTAACCTGATAGAACATCTTTGAGCTGAATTAGAGTGGAGACTGAGAGCCAGGCCTTCTCGTCCAATATCAATGTGTGACCTCACAAATGCGCTTTCTGAAGAATGGTCAAACATTCCCAAAAAAAGAAGTCTCCTAATCATGTGGACAGCCTTCCAGAAGAGTTGAAGCTGTTCTAGATAGAAAGGATGGACCGACGTCATATTGAACCCTATGAATTAGGAATGGGATGCACTTATGCTCATATGTGAGTCAAGGCTGGTGATTGAATACTTTTGGCAACATAGTGTATTTCCTTTAGGTATTTGGAAGTTAACTGTGTTTGTGTAGTTAATCAGTGGTTTGTGCTATTGTTTGAATGTGGGTGTGAGTGCATTCTGTGGGTGCGTTATGCACTGTTTTGTGCTGTGTCATGTGCTGTGTTTTCTGTAGTGGATTGTAGTCTATATTCATGTTTTCAAGATTCCTTTAGTAAATGAATAATTTATGTTATATTATATTATATTATATTATATTATATATATTTATAACAGTAATATATATTGTGGCGACACGGGGTGTCTACGTGGTTTTGGACGCCACATGATGGGTTAAGGGGGCGCTATTTTGTATGGGAGGATACATTTTTACTGGTTGCCCCGTCAACGGAAATGGTTCCCGTGGGTTTTCCCAGCATGCCTCGTGGCATGTGGATATAAAGGGGAATGCGGGCTACGTTTGGTAAGAAGTGTGAAGGAGTATAACAGTGTGTTCTTGACTTTGTGAGTAATAAATGTACATATCTGCTAAAATGGCTACCCGACTCATGGTCTATTCCTTGTCATGGCCAAAATATATACAATATGTAGAATAACAATAGAGTTGTATTTTTAAGTAACTTGTGTGTATTTTGTGATGAATTGTTAATGAATGGTACTTTTTTTTTTTAATTTGGCTACTTCACTGGCCTAGCTGTATTCTACAGTGCATGTGTCTCCAGTGTTTCTATGCTACTGGAGATGCAGCTCTGTTGGAATAACATCTAGCGCCTCTTCTCGTCCAAACAGCCAAAGTCATGCAAATACAGTTTACCCAGTGATTTTTGTGTTCTTGAAAATGCTAGTTTCAATTTTATTTAAATTATTAACAAAAATAGTTTGGTGTTGCTGCTATTTAAGAACTGTATATTAAATAGATTTTTGTAAATCATTAGTTGTTAGAATTGTCCGTTTTTCCCCGGGAGGAGGGCGGCTAACGCGGAGTTGCTGCGTTCAGCCGCTCGCGCCTAGTGAGCGCTCCTGGGATACCGACCACGCGGGGAAAAAATGCGTGCGTCGGTCCACGGCGAACGCTCCCACTGAATACGACCCACGCGGAGAAGGTGCGCAGCGCCGCACCGTGGTTGTACGCGGAAGGAGAGTTCAACAAACACCGGGATAAAATCCAAAAGGTATAATTTAATAAAAATTGGTGTAGGGACACCAACAAAAATGGGGAACAAACAACATAACATATACAAACCACTGACTGCACCAAAGGGATGGAAAACTAATAAATACAAAAGGTGCACAAAACCAACCAATCACCCAACGAAGACAATTACCACCCCAAACGAGGGACAGGTGCCACAGGCACCTGTAACATACCCCCACAATCGCGCAAAAAAAGGTAGACCCAATAAAAATAAATAAAAAAGATTGTAGTTTTTATAAAAAAAAGGGGGTGGAAAGGTCCCTCTGGTAATGAGGTGTGGATTTTTGATGGAGAATCTCCTTGCGGGGGCGCGAATCGGCGCCCTCTAGTGGCGAGGCGGGGAGATGGTACTCAGAGTCGGCGGCGGGAGGACTTTTTGTAAAACGGCCCCTGGTGTTTCGGCGGCGAACGGCCTCTTACTGGCCTAGCGGTACGCAGCAGGCGGTCCCCGGTGCTCCGACACAGCGGGCGGTGCCTGATGCTCATACTCAGCAGTGTCCCTTACTCGGAATCGTGCCTCTGGTAATCCGACTCAGCAATGGGCGACCCCTGGTGTCCGGAACTCTCCAGATATAATTGGCACGTCTTTCTGTTACCAACTGTCCGTTCTTCCCCGGGAGGAGGGCGGCTAAAGCGGAGGTGTAGCGTTCAGCCGTTCGCGCCTAGTGACAGTTTACCGACCACGCGGGGAAAAATGCGTGCGTCGGTCCACGGCGAACGCTCCCACGGTATACGACCCACGCGGAGAAGGTGCGCAGCGCCGCACCGTGGTTGTACGCGGAAGGAGAGTTTAACAAACACCGGGATAAAATCCAAAAGGTATAATTTAATAAAAATTGGTGTAGGGACACCAACAAAAATGGGGAACAAACAAACAACATAACATTGGGTATATAACCACAAAATAAAGACGTGCACCTCAGAATAAATACAAAAGGAACTAAACACGTGCACAAAACCAACCAATCACCCAACGAAGACAATTACCACCCCAAACGAGGGACAGGTACCACAGGCACCTGTAACATTAGTTTAATAATCATGATATAAAATCAGCTAATTTTCTGGATGTTTCAAAAGACCTTAGTTTGGATTTAGCACTAAACATTTTTAGTTTTAATATTTGTTTCATTCATTATCTTCTGCTTAATTTTCCACTAGGGTTGCGGGGGGGTTCACATGTCCATCCATGGCAGAATGTTTCAGGCGCTCGGCAGATACACCCAGGGGAGGATGCCAATCTTTCGCTGGGCACACTCACACTTACAGACACAGACACAGGGAGAACATGGAAACTCCACCCAGATTGGGATTCGAACCTGGAATCCCCAGGCAAACGTGCTAACCACTAAGCCACCGTGCTGCCTACCATTAACATTTTCAGTTTAATTACAATTGAGATTAAGGACATTGTGTAGGACTGGTTAATATGCACTTTACACCCATCTGATATCAATCACATTAGCAAATTAGCAGTAGAAGACCTTTAGAAAACCTATATGAAAACAGATGTGCCAAGACTACAAATACACCATATGGATTAAGCTTGTGGACATCTGATCAGCGCATCTGTATGAGCTTTCTATGCATCTCTTTCCATGTCCATGTGCACTTATTTGGAGCCAAAATCGACCTAATTTATTATCACTACATAAAATGAGGTTTAAATGTTACTGTAAGAAAATCTCAACCTGTAACGGAACATAGCTAGCCATTTTACAAATGTGCATTTTAATTAGTAATCAATGCCTTCTGTTGCGCTCTTTACATAATTAAGAATTTTATGAATGTTTTCTGAAAGTGAAATACAGAACCAATCGATAGCTTTGCACTGTGTGTCTTTTTGGATTACAGATCCAGCAGTGATTTGTAATGCATGCTTATTTTTCATTTTTCATTTGCACCATCTCAATGGTATTTGATATTTAAATCTGTTGATAAAAGGTTGAGCAACCCGACAAGAACAAACATGGAATAACAATGCTTCATAGACATCATTTCTGTCTTTGTGTGTTTGGGGGACTATAAATATACATTCAGTCATACATCTGTGTACAATCTAACGTCTTTGTTCTGTTATTATAATCTGTAATTAAATCTTTAGAAGAAACAGAGATTTTGTCTTGCTGAAATATCAAATATGATTCAGAGTTCAAGATGTGTTTTTTCCACTCGCAGACTCTTTCAAAATCTTTCTACATCCGCACGAAATGTTTGAATACACCTATTCAGAGAATGTTTTGCAGTTTGATATTAGGCACCATTCATAGTGTAATCCGCAGCTCACACAATAAACCACATAAAATTGGATCTCCAATTTTTTAAACATATTTTCTGATAGTTTGCTGTAAATTGAAATAGAAAAAAAAACAGAATGGCATGATGGCTTAGTGGTTAGCATGGTCACCTCTCCGCGCTGGGGATTCAGGTTTGAATCCAAATCTGGATGGAGTTTCCATGACCTCCCATTGTCTGCGTTGGTTTTCTCCAGGTTCTCCAGTTTCTTCTCACAGTCTAAAAAAATGGATTTAAGGTTAATTGAAAGCTCTAAATTGCCCCATTTTGTTTGTGTTTGTGTCTGTGTGAGTATATGTGCCCAGCGATATATTTGTGTCCTGTCCTGGGTGTATCTGCCCAGCACCTGAAACGTTCTCCTCTGGATGGGCATGGGGAACCACCTACGACACTAGTAGAGGATTAAGCGGAAGGTAATGAATGAATAAAAATACAGACAGGCTGTTACCCTCTACTGGTCGCTTGTAGTTTTACCTGCAATTTCAAACTGGATATCATCACCCCCTTTTAGGGTTCTGATATTATTATTTGTCATTAGTGTAGATCTGGAGCAGCTGTTTGTCTTGTCACGTGACCATCTCTTACATGTGTCGTGTGTTATGTCTGTGTTCATCCAATATCTTCTGCATTAGGATTCAAAGATTCAATGATTTTTATTGTCACATCACCTAGTACAGGTGTACTGGTGAGTGAAAAGCTCATTAAAGACTACTTTAACATCTACAGCCCTGGACTTTGTCCCTTCATCACATGGGCAGTATGATGTTCAATGGATTATGTACATTTGTTGTTACAGAAAGATTGATATGAACTAAAAGAAAAGAAATCTGGGTATTTGTGACTTCTTTATCAAGGTTATTCACAATGTTATACAGTATATAAAACACATGATAATATGTACCTGGAATAGGCTAATCGAAAATCACTCATTCACAGAGGAAACAAGACAACAGAACAATCAAACAAATTACAATTGTAGTGATATGACATAGATGTTAGTAGTAGTATAGTACTTTAGTTTAATTACCAGTGTTCCATACTTAGTTACAGATAGATTAGTTGGTCTATTGCTTTTAAAACTATATCCATATGTTTTTTTTTCACAAGGATGCTTAAAACTGGGATAAGTTGCTGTATTTTTGTTCGGTTATTATTATAGTATAACCTTTTGAATGACCTGACTTCCATTCAGTCTAAAGACAAATACTGTTATATATATATGTAAATATATATATATAAAACTATTTGTCATCCCACTCGCTAGTTATGCACTTGAACTTTTAAAAGTTTTTTTTTTCCCACTCCACACAAACAGATTTCATACCTACACTATGAGAAAATGGGTTTATTGGTAATAAAGCTTTAAGTAGGACTAACTGCTTTCTTGATCAGCACTTAACAAACAAAATCGACAAAATGAATCATAGCAGTGCTGTGGGCACCCCGCACTATAGGAATCAGGCCCGTGGTGGTCACGGCCCAGAGGAGCTGTGGTGGATGTTCCTTATTTTCGTTTCTAAAAGGTGGCAACCCTATATATAATGTGATTTTGGACAAACAGAGGTAGGGCACAGCAGGTATAGCAGGAATTGTGGGGTTTGTAGGCTCAAAAGAGACATTGTTTAATGCTATGTGTGGTATGTAAGTTGTCAATTTATATTGTCTTTTTGATTATTTAAAAATAAACCTTTTAAACTGTTATTTGTCTTTTGTGGTTTTCTGACTAATATAGTTTGGTCAGGCATGCCCACAGTTTTTTACCATGGTGTGCCTCGTAACAGAAAAACAACATGTTTGGCTTGGTTTAATTTATTTGATATACAAAAAGTATTTTAACTAGTTGTCACCTGTTTACATTCTGACTTCTGATTTCTGAAAGATACACATTTGCTCAGAACTTGACTGCTCGGTTTCTTTAACAGCATGGAAGGAAACAGTGAGCACCAGCTGACTTGAGAAATCCTTCTAAGCTAATAAAAATTAATTTACAGATACATTAAACTGCAAGTGAAGTTAATTGCTCTAACATAAAAAAATAGAAAAACTACTCCCTAAATGCACTGAGATAGTAATGAATTCCACTCCAAAGGGAAGATAGGAAGTGTCTTTAATAATTCAATGTAATCAAATACACAGAAGAGAAAACCTTTTAACTTTTTTATGTCCTTTTCAGAATTATTATTTATTTTTTTTCCTCTACACATATTATCAATTATTCTTATTTTTTTCCTCAACGATGTTTACCAGTTTTCACCTTTAATGAATACACATGAAGTTTAAAATAGTCCATGAAACCCAACTGACTACTTGAGTGATCTTTAGTGTTGATTAAAGCTAAGTGTCTCAATTATTTATGTAATACTAAGCTAAATATGTGATGGGGCTGCTAAATGAGATAAGGAGTTCTATATCTGGTAAAAAAATAGCTTTTAAGAATGTACTGAGTTTTTTTTGTACTTTAATTTATTAAAAAGCCTACCCTTAAATGGTCAGGACCCCTACAAGACCACCACAGAGCACGTATAATGTGGAGAGTATGAATTTGCGCACTGCAATGATGGTAATTGGGTGGTGGTGTGTTAGTGTGTTACATCAGTGCAGGTGTATCAGACACAGTTGTGCTCCTGCAGGTTTTTAATTGCGTTTACTCTACTTTTTGCACAGTGTGTTCGACACATTAACCTTATTACTTGACTTTGTTGATGACAGAACAAAGTAAATAGGATATGCAAGAAAATAGATGGATTGCAGTCTGTAAATATAGAACTATGAAGTGCATTCATATAGCTGAGCTAATCAAATGAATAGCTTTTGCTTTTTTGTCTATTTCTGTTTGTCTTATTTTCAGTATCAAGATTTGGCTCTCTTGACAAATGTAGAGATTATAAGAGAATAAATTAAGGAATAAATAGTTACTAACAGCAGATATAATAATCTAAATTTGGTTTAATCCATCTCAACAATTCTGTGCGTGTGCCATTGTGTACAGATTTAAATAAAGTCTAAGGCAGTTCCATCACAGTTTAAGTTCAATATTACATTAAAATTCACTGCGCTTTTTTTTCTTAGCACTACACTTTACTCAGGTAATCTAAATCAGTGATTCCTGTACAACTGCTGCCTCTCTGTCTAAAGTTACTCATCAAATGTCTTCAAGAGGACAGAAACACAGGCATTACAAAAAGAGAGGAATAAAATTCAAATGCTAAACAAGATCATAAAGCAACCATAAAGTCAGGCAGTTTAAAGAAGATCTCCCAGTTAAGCATAAACACAAAGAATAAGGATCACAGCAATTAATCGACATAATGATCTCTCGTTAGAAGAGATCAGGGCAGACTTAAATAACAAAAGCATGAACGTGACCAATTACTCTAAACAAGCAAGAATAACAAAACAGGGAAGAAGGTTAATTACCTCAACAGAATATGCTAAATAAGGCCATTAGTTAATTGATGAAACCAAGGCAGGGATAGAAAGGACCAGTCCATATAGGGGGACACCAGCCAACTCCCAACTAGATATTCAAACTATGGTGAAATTATTTATTGCAGTTTCATCATTGTACTTAAAAACAATTTATACATATTTACCTATAATGTTGCATCATTTTAAATATTTTTACACTTAAAACTGCATAATAAATACTACTGCATTAAATCCAAGGCAAAGATTTATAAACATAATTTTGAATCATATTGAAAATATTAATTTAAATAATAAAAAATATATTAAATATAAATGAATAAATTATTCAAAAGTCAGCAGTCAATATTTAAAGTTTAGATTAAATTTGATAATACGTATATCTATAGACTCTTGCAAAAATAGAGCAGTTTCTCACAAAAACAAATTTGCTTTCTCTCTCTCACTCTCTCTTTTGCTCTTTATTTATTTCCCTTATCTTTCTCTTTTACAAATTGTAATTAACCACCACCCCAGATAAGAATAGCAATCACACTAAGTGCTGTGACATTTAAAGGATACACATGATCTGAATATTTAGCATGCACACACACACACACACACACACACACACACACACACACACACACACACACACACACACACACACACAAACACACACATACACTAGTATGTACGAAAAACACAGAAATTGTTTAAACCCATGATGTGTGTGTGTGCATGTTTTGGATATATTGGACTCCACCTTTTTTTTCTTATCCACCGTCATTTGATGAGCATTTTCTTCTGTTCTTCTGACTTCCATTTCTATTTTTCACTTTTCTCGAGCTCGTATTTTCATTTTGTTTGCCATCTGGTTCTAATCGCTTTCTCTGTGTTTATTTCCCTTCTTAATCCTTTTCATTCTGTGTTTCCTATGTCTTAGCCTCTCCATGTACTTTCTCTTAGTCTTTTCTTTGTACATATCTCTTAAGTAGTGTTCTGCAGACCCTACTTTCATCTAGTCATGTTATTACTGTAATGAATTACATGCAATTATTGTCCCTTTATCACAATTACTATTCAAAAATGTATTAGTATACATTATGTATTATGAATTTCCATTTTCTAGCTGGTTTGCAGGCGAGTGACCTTTTTATGCTATTTAAAAAATAAAAAATAAACAATTTTAAACAGAGTGGAACTTCTTCTGCTTTTGTCCTACAGTAAAGAGTTGACTGCATGCTCTTAAATGTTGGTCTGCTGGACTATGAGACAGAAAATTACACCAACATGGTTACCAAAATAGTTGTAAAAAATCTTGCCCCATGCCCCCTGGGCAGATATACCCAGGACAGGGCGCCAATTTAACGCTGGGCACGCACTAACTAACACACACACACACACACACACACACACACACACACACACACACACAAACACACTCTATATGGGGCAATTTGGAGGAAACCGGAGAACCCGGAGGGTTATATATTTTATTAGGCAGCATGGTGACTTAGTGGTTAGCACACTCTCACCTCTCAGCGCTAGGGATTTCCGGTTTGAATCCCAATCTGGGTGGAGTTACCATGTTCTCCCGTGTCTGCATGGGTTTCCTCCGGGTTCTCCGGTTTCCTCCCACAGTCCAAAAACATGGATCAAGCAAATTGAATTATCCAAATTATAGAGTGTGTCTGTGTGAGTGAGTGTGTGCCCAGCGATAGATTGGCGCCCTGTCCTGGGTGTATCTGCTCAGCGCCCGAGGCGTTCTCCCCTGGATGGGCATGGAACCCCCTGCGATGGATAAATGACCAAATGTAATGATGTATATATATATATATATATATATATATATATATATATATATATATATATATATATATATATGTGTGTGTGTGTGTGTGTGTGTGTGTGTGTGTGTGTGTGTGTGCGTGTGTTTGTTAGTGTGGCCCATCAATGGTTTATTAAAATTATTAACCATTCTAATGCTCTGTTTGCACTCCACCAAGTTGCCTTGACCACCTGTAAATGCATTGAGTTGCAGCCAAGTGATTGGCTAATTAGCTATTTATGTAGCAATTGAACAGTTGTACCTAATTAAGTGGCTGGTGTGTATACATCTCAACTGATTATCCTCTGCTAAATCCTCTACTAGGCTTCCCATTCCACATTACCAATCCAGGGGAGACTTTTCCTGGCATTGGGCAGATACATCCAGGACAGGACGCCAATCCATCACTGAGCATAAATGAGACTTTCTCACACAGACACACACAGACTTTTTAGTGGCAACTTAGATCTGCCAATTCACCTTGGATCCATGTTTCTTTGGACTGTGAAACTAGGGGATGCAAAGGAAACCCATGGGGACACAGGGAGTACATGGAATCCTCTTTACTCTGCAAACATGCAAATAGCTTTTTTAAGATGTTGTAAAAGTTATGAATGTCAGTATAATGTTTCTCGGTCCATTGCCAAAATTACTGTTAGAATACAATTTAAGCTATAAAGCTGTTTCCACTATGACACCATTTAATTTTATTTATTTTTTGTCAAGTCATGATTGTACAAATACAATGTCTTTGTTCCATAAAACAAAGCTTTAAAACTGACAAAAAATTTGGAGCAAATCCATCCGTCTTTTCAATACCTCCATCTGTCCATCATGTTCATTTTTCACCCTCTGTTATTTATATTTCTCTGCTACAGCATGACAGCATTTGCCTTTTGGCATCCCAGAAGCTCAAAAATAATTTAGACACTTCCTTGGAGGGCTTTAGAGAGAAGAAGTGTGAGGGAAGTGTGTTTGTGTGTGTGTGTGTGTGTCTGTCTGTGTATGTGAGTGAAAGAGAGAGTGTATACACTTCGTCTTATCTTCTTACACATCCAGCCACTTGTCCATCCATCCATTTATTCATCTCTTTACAAGTCGGTACATATATCATATGCCAACAGAATAAAATTCTAAGGGACCTTCAGGTTGAACATTTATATTAACCTTGTGCACTAAAAAACATCGGTAGGAAGTTTCTCCTTATTAACAGGAGTCTTTCGCCCTTCATGCTAGTGGTCTGAATGTGCTAGCTTCCTCAAATTGGGCATAATCAGCTGATGGAGTTTTTATAAAAGATTTCTATGAAATAAGAAATTCATTTGGTTTGCTTCTTTGTTTTCTTGCTTTTCCTTTCTTCCTTCCTTTACTTCATGAATTAAAAAAAAAATTAAAACCTCTTTTATACATACACTTATACACACACAATACATTACATAAATACATACATTTAATACTAGGGGTGTAACGGTATGCTACATTCTGTGTGAACTGTTCAGTACGGGCTTCACGGCTCGGTATGCTCTTTCCCACACAGAATACAACGTTATGGAATTTGCAGAGACCACAAATTAAGAGATGAGCTCTACACACAAGTGTTGCTCAGTTTAGAGGCGGAGCATGGGCTGTGAGTGGAAGCCATACATGCAAATAAAACACACCGCTTCATTCTAATCAACTGTGTTGAAGGAGTTGCGGATCCTGTGATTGACAGCAGTACTGGAGCTTTGTGGGGGGCTGGGGGGTTAATTCAACAAGGTCGGTTGTGAGGTATATTTGTGGGAACATTTTGCATGCTGAAACATTTCTGATGCTCCAGACCCCAACCCCCCACTTCCTGCTGTACTGTACCGAACCATGCTGCGGTGTGAACCGAATTGTGACTTTTGTGTACAGTTTCACCCCTAATACATACATTAGTTTGAATGCATGCTGTTCATACTATTCAAAAGGTTTTGATCCATGTAGACCAAGACTTTGTTTTACCAGACACCTTGGCTCCTTCAACAAGAAAAAACAACTAACTGAAACACATGAAAAAAAACAACAAAGACAGTAAATATATATTTTAAGAAAACAGTATTCTTGATGGTATGTGAAAAATTAACAGAAACACAAGACAAAGGACAACTAAATGTTGTTAATTCGAAACCTTGAAAAGCATTCTTCTGTTATCTCTAAAAGCAAGTCTCAATCCTTCAGCTCTGTTTTTCTTTTTCCATCGACTTATGTTGAATATTAATTCTTCTGATTCTCAAGTTGACTCTCAAGTTGAGTCTGATTCTTCCTGTTGGGAGGAATTTCATTTGTCATTACTGCCTTTATAAGTGCTTTCTCCGCTATTTGTTTTCAGCTTGTGTTGATATTTTGTCACACTTTTATATCCCATTATGTTTTTGTTGCTCTTCAGATTTGACATGAGCTTTTTCTTTATTTTCTTAGCATTTATGGGATCTGTTCTCTTTAACTTGTCTCTGTTTGTGTTTGATAAATTTGGTTTCTTGATCCTTATTGCGCTATTTTCATAGCAGGTCTTGTGGGGACCCAACCTTTTTTGACTGGCTTGGCAGTCAAAAGATTTAAAAGAATAATAATACAAACTATGTATATGTGTGTATATTCAAGTGTTTAGTCCAACACAGGCCAAATATGTTCACTCAACATTGTGTATAATCCCTTTGTTCCTCTGTGAAGATGGACATACTAAGAGGTGTTTATTGTGGCATCCTGGAAAACATTGACAATTTTGTTTTGTCTATCAGAAACCATGTGTTTTAACTCAACAATCCTTAAATTGCAGCCAGCAAAGTCTTGAAAATGATACTTAGTAAAAAAAAATACTCAGCCCATCAAAATAGCAATTTGAGGACAGGGAGCTGTTTAAATCAAATTAAGCTAGGTGCTAGTGTCAGTTTCATGAAATGGGCTTAATATTAACTTGCTGATTCAAGTCAAAACTGTAGTTGCTGCATTTTCAAGTGGTTTTAGTTATATAAATTTTTATTGGAACATTTTGTCAGTAGTGTGTAATATAATAATCTACTGTAACCTTGATGTTAGTCATCTGTGTACTTTTTATTATGTTAAAACCAATCCATTTTCCATTTAATCTTCATTCCATCTATCCATACATGAAATTATTTAGCTATTTTTATTTTCTTTATCGGTTACCCACCTGTCATTTTATCATACATCTCTCTGGTTAATTATTTTTGAGTTTAATGGCTTGTTTACCTCATGACTTTGTACGCTGGCCATGAAATCGTTTATTAAATGTAGATTTATTTTGTTCTTTTTTTTACTTAGGATGCATTGCTACGACTGGCTTCTGCTGTGGATGCTAGCAGCTTTCGGATAGCCGTTAAAGAGTCACTTGAAGCAGCGCTGCCAAAAGTGGTCAGTAAATTTACACTCCTTCTGTATCCTGTTACTACTATATAATATCAAATCTAAAATCAATGTCAAAATCAAAATGATTTTGACATTTGACAAAATGGCCAGGACATCGCTGGGTACACTCACTTACACAGACACACACACACACACACACACACACACACACACAAACACATTCTATATGGGGCAATTAAGAGCATTCAATTTATTTTGAATCCATGTTTTTGGACTGTGGCAGGAAACTGGAGAACCCTGAGGAAACATTGAAATTGAAAACCCAGATTGGGATTCGAACCTGAATCCTCAGCACTCATTCCCGAATGTGCTAACCACTAAGCCATGGTGCTGCCCCCCAAACTAAGTTCATTCATTCATTCATTATCTCCCGCTTTATCCTCTATTAGGGTCGCGGTGGGGTTCCCCATGCCCATCCAGGGGAGAACGTTTCAGGCGCTGGGCAGATACACCCAGGACAGGGTGCCAATCCATCACTGGGCACACACTCACTCACACAGACACACTCTATATGGGGCAATTTTGAGAACTCAATTGACTTGATCCATGTTTTTGGACTGTGGGAGGAAACCGGAGAACCCGGAGGAAACCCACGCAGACACGGGGAGAACAAGGAAACTCCACCCAGATGGGGATTCGACCCGGGAATCCCTAGCGCTGAGAGGCGAACGTGCTAACCACTAAGCCACCGTGCCGCCCCCCAAACTAAGTTGATTCTTAAAATAAATTACATTGTTGTCCGGCGGCACGGTGGCTTAGTGGTTAGCACGTTTGCCTCTCAACGCTAGGGATTCCACAGTCAAAAAACATGGATCAAGTCTATTGAGTACTCCAAATTGCCCCATATAGAGTGTGTGTGTCTGTGTGAGTGAGTGTGTGCCCAGCAATAGATTGGCGCCCTGTCCTGGATGCCCAGCACCCGAAATGTTCTCCCCTGGATGGGCATGGGAACCCCTCCGCGACCCTTATATAGGATAAAGTGGAAGATAATGAATGAATGAACATTGTTGTGCTTGTTATTCGAAATTAATTAAATAAATGTCATAGCTTTTAAACCATTTCGATGCTAGAACTTTAAACAATCCAGGTGTCACTTACATGGGGGAAAGCAACAAAAAAGCAATGATGCCATCCAAACGTTATTGTTACAACATTTTACAAAGCAATGTGTTTTAGGAGTTCACCGTCTGACTTCAAGTTGTAGGTCCTTCAGATTTGCTAATATTTATGTAGTTTGGAACTTTAGAACTTTGTGTAGGGTTCTAGGTTAGTAATGAAAAAAATTACTGGAATTCTATGCTATTATATTAACGAACGCTGTGGGCCTTAGAAGGCCATGATCTTAGCAAAGTAATAATAAGATGATTGGGCAAAAGCAAGGAAAAGTTAAGGTTTTAGAAGATAAAACAAGTATTTGGGAAAAATCTACCAGCCAAATTGCTTTTAAACTATGTTTTGGCAAATGGAGCTGTATTGGTTGTTGAAGGGCAATACAGTGTATTTTATGGTTACTTCACCTTTTTCAAAATTTATTGATTATTTTTAGTTTTGAAAGCCTTTTCTTCCTTTACAGAATTATTTTAGGCATTGTATATTATGGTTTTAAAGATCATCGTTTTTTCACCCACTGCAACCAGCTTTTAAAGGTTGCTTAAAGGTCACTTTCTAAACTGACACATTGCTCACCTGCATATGAGAGAAATGTTTAATAACACAGTATTGAACTGGTGTTTGAAAAGCAGAAGCATTAAAAGGTGAAAAGTTAAAAGCCTTCTAAATAAATCGCTACAGTATAAACAATCCCAGAGTGCAGGCAAGGGTTCTGAAAACAGGAACTGAAACAGCCTGAAACATTTATTAATTAATGCCTTATATTTCAGTGATGTACAAGCATAATTTAATAAATATAACCAAGACAAATACAAGAAATACATTACGCAGAACAGAGGAACCATATGATGATCTCTTACTAAACATAGAGAAGAAGGAGGAGTTGAATACTCAAAAGGAAGACAGGTGACTGACAACCACTAATTACATCAATTAGCAAGACTAATGACTCAAACTAAACAATGAGAAACAGAATAAACCAATACGAATGACAATACCAAAGACTAATAAATATAGTTAAATGATGGAGTGCAGTATGCACTTCAGACAGTATCCCCCAAAGGGTGCTCTAAGGGAGAGCGCCCAACAAAAAGGAGATCCTGTGCTATAAGACCAGAATGTCTATTAATGAGGGAACTTAGGCAGGCAATTGCTTTCTGGCAGACAAATAACATAATAAGAACCCATATACAATTCAGGGGCCAAGAGTCCATATCCAAAAGAGTGCCAGCTGGGAAGTAGTCTGTTGGAGCGCCACGGAGGCCTTCTTTCATTGCCACACAAAAGCCACCTTGTATTGCGGCATGCAAGCTGTCTGTCCTTGCAGCGGGAAGGTCATCCTGCGTTGTGGCGAGGAGGCCATCTTGAGTTGCAGCTTGAAGGCCATCTTGAGGCGGTGCAGCATTGAGGCTGCCTTGCGGTGGAAGGCTAAAGGCTGGCTACGGGACAAACTATAGACATTTGTTTTCGTGAACCATATGCTAGCAATTTGGCGAAGACCTAATCACAATTAAAAACATAATCTATTAAAAACAGTTGGAACTCCATATCATACAGTGAACAGCAGACTTTAGCTTTAAACTCTCTGACCACTATACTGAAGGCTTCATTGTTTCAAGTTTAATTGTTTAGGTAGTGCGTTATACGGTAAGACATTATCTATACGCAGATTTGCAAATCTCTAAAGCCTAAAGCACCAAGACATAAGCCAAGGTGACATTGGCAAGGAAACAGCTGATAGAAACATGAAAAATGAACATTAGAATAATAAATTCTGGTAATTTATCATGATTTGTGTTGTGATCGTAACATTTTTTTTCATTCATCTGAGAATAATTTCCCTTTATCATTATTTTGTCATATGTTCTGCACTTCAAAAGTTTAAATAAATACATTTATTTTATTCTAGATTTAAATCTATAAAATCTATACCGAATTTTAAGAGTTTGGTAGGAGAATGTTTTTCCCACACTGGGGATTTGGTTAACCTGCACTATAGAAGGAAATTTATATGTTGGATTATAATCCTCAGTCAGTTCATATTAAATATTGTAAGACTCAAGCATGTAGTAGTTATTCATGTACTTTTGTAATCCATGCAAAACCTATAATTAAAAGGCGCTTAAATGACTTTCTAATTTTAGTTAGGACCTGCTGTTGCATTCTGATGCAATCAATGTTTGTGTAATGTTTGTGTAACATCCTATCATCAGTACATTGCAATGATCTAATCTTTGAGAAAAGTGTAACCGTCCCATCAACTTGTGGTCGGTCTCGCTCCCCATGGCTTTTGATGTTCACGGTTTTAAAAGGCTACACACTCATTGGGTGGAGCCGTGTCAGTTGCATTAATTAACCAGAATCTGTCTGTCACTGACAGCTCCGCCCGCTCCTCCCACGCCATGGCCATCCTGCCACACTGATGCATACAGTTTACTTGTCTAGTGCACTCACACAGCAGTAAACACTAAATTATAACAGTGAATACATTGACAGTGGCTAGACACAGAAAATATGCACAATCACAATAAGCATTGTGAGAAATAAGCAAATGAGCGACTCTCAGTCCCACGTCAGTCCAAATATGGCCCCCAACTGTCCTGACACCACTTTTATTAATTTTATTTCTGCCCCCCTGAACCAAATACCCTCACACCTGAAACCTGCCTCAGAATAAAAAATATTATTAAATAAAGCATTTCTGTCACTGTGGTCATGTAGAATTCATTAGCTCATATTTTCATAAACACTTTTTATACATGCTGAAGGCCCGTCATCTGAAATTAAACTTAGAAAAAACAGAGCTTCTCATTATCCCAGCTAAACCCTCAATCCATCACAACCTGACCTTCCAAATTGATGGCTCCACAATCTCCCCAACCGATTCGGTCCGGAACCTTGGTTTCAACAATAGACTCCCACCTTAAACTCTCTGATCATGTTATCAAAACCGCCCGTTCTAGTCAAATCCTTCTTTACAACATAAGGAAGATCAGACCCTTTTTGACTGAACATGCTACCCAACTGCTTGTTCAAGCCCTAGTGCTATCCCAGCTTGATTATTGTAATGCGCTACTTGCCGGTATCCCAGCTTCCACAATCAGACCTCTTCAACTAATTCAAAACTCTGCAGCCCAAGCGAACTCATGTCACTCCATTACTCACTTCCCTCCATTGGCTTCCTGTAGCTGCTCGCATTCAGTACAAGTCACTGACTCTGGCCTACAGAACCATTTCTGGATCTTCCCCCTCCTACCTTCACTCTATCTTTTCAAAATACACTCCAACTCGTTCACTTCGCTCCAGTGATGATTGCCGCCTGGCGATTCCACCTCACCGAGGAGCTAATTCTCACTCCGTGGCGTTCACCACTGCAAAATGGTGGAACGATCTTCCCAACTCTGTCCATAAGGCAGAATCACTAAACAGTTTTAAGAAACTACTGAAGACGCATCTCTTTAACAAATACCTGTTGTAGTAAAAAAATAAAAAAAATAAAAAAATAAAATTAAAAATTAAAAAAGGGGGAGGGGCCGCAGCGTCGAATAACATTCAGGTTTGATGAATTTACAGTATAGTTGGTTTTCTCCATGGCTTCTGACTTGTGGTGTTCTCATTTGTAAGTCGCTTTGGATAAAAGCGTCTGCTAAATGACTAAATGTGTAACGGGTGCCTAGGGCACCCGTTTCCCGGCCGTTATGTGTTTTTGGGTTCTGAGTTTGTGTTCCTGTGTTTAGTTAATTAGCTGTCTCGTGTAGGTCTTTTAGTTAATTAGCTTCGCGGGTTCGTTGGGTGGTTTTGTGCACGTGGTGTGATATGTCAGGGTATTTAGTTCCGGGGTTTTATGTCTTCCGTGCGCGTCTTTGTGTTTAATGTCACTTTGTCATTTGTACCTGCATGTTTGGTGTTTTAGCACCATTAATAAATATCCCTTATTGTTACTACCTGCGTGCCTGGCTCCCTTCTGCGCGTTAGAGCGCCGCGGCGCTGCGCTGTATTTGCGCAGCCAGGTTTAAATCCCAGGTGGGCAACGTGACAAAATGTAAATGTATACAGATGGAAAGCACAAGATTTTCACAGATTTATATATTAAGGGGAAAAAAATCTGATCTCTTAAAATACAGTCAGCAATTGTTCGGAACCATGCTGCATGTGATGTATATGATGCATTCTGTAACACATTCTCACTGCACTCCATTAGATTTTGATAGCGTCACTATGAGAAAAAAACATATAATTACCTAAGAGGACTTTAACATAAGGATCATGATGCCTTCTGATGTTTAAAGCATCCCTGTAATTGCAGTTGTCTACACTTAAAGACACACACACACACATTTCCTCAATGACATTTTGAAAAATTACAAAGAACGAAAATATGGTCAGTATAAGTCAGGTCTGCCTTACTCTACCATCCATCCACACACACACACACACACACACACACACACACACACACACACACAGAGGGTAACAACCACATGTCAAGTTAGTGTGTTTGTAGTAATACAGTTGTCTAGTCGCTTAATTGATTTTGCTATGTTCTGATGCCACAGCAATTAAGTGAGCCTGTAGTGTGACTGGGGCATTTTGCATCTGATTAACCTTACATATGGCATAGAGTACTTACAGAATTCACACACACACACACACACACACACACACACACACACACACACACATCCATCCGTCTATTTATTAACTTCTGCTTAATCTTCTACCAAGGTCGCGGGGGGTTTCCCATGCCCATCCAGGGGAGTACATTTTTGGCGCTGGACAGATTCAACCAGGACAGGGCGCCAATCTATCACTGGTCACACACTCACTCACACAGAAACCCACACTCTATATTTAGAGAATTAAATTAAATCCATGTTTATAGACTGTGGGAGGAAACCAGAGAACCCGAAGGAAACCCACAAGGACACGGGGACAATATATAGTATATATAGTATATTCATACTTTGTCATGCATTTATTTTATTAGTAAACTGGATTATAGGTTAAAAGAGGCAGAGCATGGAGTGGTTCATGCACAGGTTAATGTATTTGTCTAAACACATTAACACTCTTTGTGAAAGACATGGTGTGGTTCACTGGTGAAGATGCTCAAATAGCAAATTCTTTTGTGTGGGTTGAGGTTGTAAAAGTGACTAAAATCAAGAAACTTTTACTTGAATTAAAATAATTAAACTTTTAGGCAGCAATGTTCACAGCCATTTTTCTGCTGATCTCTGTATACAGCTAAACTACACTAAGCAATAGAATTATTTTGTATATTTGAATGTTAAACCAATTATTTAAAGGTATATGGCAAATATGGCAGCTAGTCACAGATAATGGGAAAGAGCAATATGAAAAAAGCCCCATTAAATTTTATTAATAATTAGTGGAACAAATGTCAATGATGTTTAGTTATAATGTACTTTTTTATGTCTGATATTTGTACCATTTGGCTGCAGGGTTGAACAATGATCAGGTTTGATAATACTACAGTGTAACTTTTTTTTTTTACTTCTGTTGTTCTTATTTGTATGTCACTTTGGATGATGTAAATGTAGCTGAACTAAATATTTGATCTTAGCTTTTGAGTACAGTATAACAGAACTTTCATGTAGTCAGGATTTAGAGGATTAAATGCTATTAAAGTATTATTGTAGGGACTGTATTTGTTGAAAAAAGTTGTTTTTTTGTGACAGCACTGTGTATTTGTTGAAAAAAATGTTGCTTTTTTTGTTACAGGACTGTGTATATGTGTATTTGCTGGAGGCAGAGACGCTCCATTGTGAAGACCCAGCTCATGATCTTCAACCAGAAGGAAAGCTAAGGTAAGAAACATAACTCTGTGTGACAAAGTACAGACAGTGTGTTTGTGACGTGTAGAAGCTGTGTTAGGGGTGTGTATGGATTGGTTTTGTATAAGGAGATTATGGGATATAAAAGGGGTTAATTTGTACAATATATGGTTTGGTCCAGCTTTGCCTGGGCTTGTGATGACTTCATCTGCAAACTGTGTCATTATGTGTAATTGGTAGGTTTTATTGGAAAACAAAATTTTATTTAACTAAGTGAAAAAACACACCAAACAAAACAACTTCCACATCACGTAAATATTAGTTTTCTCTGTGCACAATGGTGCTAAAAAAACTTTTGGCCAACAATCACTGATGCTTCTTGGAGTATATAAATCTTTGCAGGGTCCTGATAGCAGAGGTGTAAGATCACAGAGTTGACAATAATGACATTTGTGGTGGTTCAAGTTATTTTAAGTTCAAGTTATTTATTTGAAAAGCCTTTAAACCCCCAAAGAGCAAGCCGAAGCAACAGTGGCAAGAAAAAACTCCCTGTTAAAACTCCCTGTGGTGCGGTGGTGCTGGGGGACGGGGAGATGAGGCGGAGCCGATGCGCTAATTATTGAGATTTATTAACGCACCTGTTCCGGATCAATCTGATGGCGCGTACAGCTTTGTAAGCTGTGACATCATGTGCCATGGGTAAGAGAATTCCACAGAATAGACCCGACAGGATCGGGACTTCAGCAAGCAACACCATGCCAACGCATTTGTGATTTAAATGTTACTTTGAACACAATGTGTAATAAAGCCCATTCCTGTCAGGTGAAATCCTGTCTCCGGGCCTCATTTGTGTCCACCCTATGACAATGTTAATTGCATAGAAAACAATAGTACACCTTTTTTACATTACCAAGATATTTAATTTAATTTGAGCAACAGAATAACTGTTTACAGCACCAGAAGGTCAACCAGCATGCAACCGATTACATAAGAAACACAATGATGTGGCTGGTGGTTGTAAAAATACTTTAACAATCTTTTGTTAGCAAGTTATTAAACATTAAGATTCTTGAAATCAAATTGGAACAAATCCGGACAATTTTATAAAAGGAAAACACACATTTATTGAAAACTAGATATTTGTTAAACATAATGATGTATTGATTGTCACAACTGCTGTCAAACTTGCACAAGAACATGCCGCAGCATGCTGAATGAAACCAGGACTCAAGGTAAGTGTAGAAGTGTTTATTAAAGGAACAGGAACATAGAACAAAGCATGGATCGGGACAACAGACCTAGCTTGATGCAGGTCTAAAGCTGTTACGTTGATGTCTACTGGTTGCTGATGGTATCACCGGCACTGCCGGCCTGGACGATAGCGCCCCCTATTGGGTCCCGGGATCTGGACCAACCCTTACGTGTTCAAAAACCCTTCCTTCTCTGTGTTTAGTGTTAAAACATTGTTTTCTGTTATGTTCATCTCGTGTCACATCCGTGGTTGTTTTTAACCCTGTGTCTTCTGCATTAAAGACTACTTTTTGAACCATCTTCAGCTCTGCACTCTATCCTTTTAAGCTGTGGCATCAACTGCTTGTAACTAAAGAATATATGAATAAACAGTGTATGAATAAGAAAAAAGGGCACATGATAAAACGAAACCAATAAAAAACATAACAACACAATAAGTTAATAGAGTTAACTTAAATAGAGTTAATAGAGTAATAGAGTTAATTAATTTCTGGATCTTCCCCCTCCTACCTTCACTCTCTCTTTTCAAAATACACTTCACTCGTGTACTGACTCGTTCACTTCACTCCAGTGATGATTGCCGCCTGGGGATTCCACCTCACCGAGGAGCTAATTCTCACTCCGTGAAGTTCACCACTGCAAAATGGTGGAACGATCTTCCCAACTCTGTCCGTAAAGCAGTATCACTAAGCAGTTTTAAGAAACTACTGAAGACGCATCTTTTTAACAAATACCTGTTGTAAAAAAAAAGGGGGGGGGGGGCGCAGCATCAAAACTTATCAGGTTTGATGATTTTACAGTGTAGTTGGTTTTCTGCATAACTTGTAAAACTGACTTGTAATGTTCTCATTTGTAAGTCGCTTTGGATAAAAGCGTCTGCTAAATGACTAAATGTAAATGTAGAAATAAAGCATACATTCTTAGCTGCAAATAAAGAAAATGGTCCAGAATTACAACAAAATCTGTAAGACAGCAATAATGTGATAAAACATTAACGAGATCACTAAGAAGACCAAATATTTACAAATATAAATATAAACAATGATCAAACAAAAATTCAAAGAATATAAAAACAATCTCTACCGACAAAATGTCACTCAACAGGACACTTATTTGACTTTTACTATGCAGAAGACCCATTAGTTTTGAAAAATGAGAAAAGTGAGTAGAGTCTATGAGACTGCTGCCAAAAAAAATATGGGTATGATAACATTATAAATATTTCAAGATTCTGAGGACAAATCATTTAAATTGCTACAAACTCCAAGACAATGTTCTGGATAATCACACACTAGAAAAGTTATGTTAAAGATCATTCAATGTGGGTTAAAGTATTACAGTTGCCTTCTGGCATTCATCGTTTCCCCCGGGTGTGCAAAGGCTTTGAGGCAATTTTTCAGGGTGTCCTCATGCTAGAGGGTAATGCCCCTAGGCATTTACAATTGCCCCTCAGGCATCCAAGAGGCTTTCGTCCATCAAGCTTAGAGGCAATTGCCCCCGGGTGTCAGATGGTGTAATGTTCAAACTCTTGTATGTTTTTTTTGCTTTTGTTTCCTTTAAGTTACTGTGAACATTATAGATCAGCTTAAAACTGGGTTTAACTGTTGACTGATTGGTCTTTTCTATGTTTTTTAATTCATAGAAAAGCTGACAAAAAAAAAAAAACATGGGAGAAAGATTATTGGTGCCTGTCACAGGTGGCTGGGGCACCTGTCCCTCATTAATG
The DNA here is from genome assembly GCA_019802505.1 of Corydoras sp. C115. Taxonomy (NCBI): domain Eukaryota; kingdom Metazoa; phylum Chordata; class Actinopteri; order Siluriformes; family Callichthyidae; genus Corydoras; species Corydoras sp. C115. Next base: position 6,921,582 of record JAFMOC010000012.1, read on the forward strand.
TACTCATGGACTCCGTTGGGTGATTGGTTTGTTTTTGTGCACGTGACCGGGTGTTTTTGTATTTAGTTTCTGTATTCCCTCTCCCCCGTACACGTCTTTGTTTGTGGTTTATCCAGGTGTTAGTCGCGTGTTTCGTTCCCCCCTTTCTGTTGGTGTCCCTACACCATTTTTATAATAAATCCGATTTGTTTTTATTTCCCGGTGTCTCGAACTCTCCTTCCACGCTCAACCACAGTACAACCTGCGCACTATCTCCGCGCAGGTTGTATCCAGCAGACCGGTGTACGCATCCTTTCTCCGCGTAGCCGATCTCCCGGGAAACGCTCACAAGGCGCAAGCGGTGTACGCATTCCCTCCCGCGTAGCCGATCTCCCAGGGAAGAACGAGCTTCTAACAGTGCCTTAAAGAGTTATTATTATGATTTTTATTGTTTTAATTTTGAATGAATAATAATAATAATATTATTATTAATAATAATAATAATTAATGTGGCATCAAATTATTTTCGACTCTTTAAGGCACCAAAAATCTTTCTCTTTTTTTTTTGTAATTATTTAGATTTTATAATATTATTATTACTATTATTAGTAGTAGTAGTAGTTGTAGTAGTATTGATATTAATAGTAGTATTATTGTATGGAGTATGTATAGGCTGTATTTTTAGCATGCAGTAGCTGCATATGTGGTGTATGTGCAATATGTGGTAGTTGAATGTGGGGTATGTATGTGGAATATATTAGTTTATTATGATGGAGGTTCATAAGACCTTTATTTAACTGGTGATGGTTCTGTCGCACAAAAACAACACAGTGACAGATTTATGACATCTTCCAATAAACATTATAGATGTCAGGCCTAGTGCAAGGACCCCTCTCTCTTTATCTTTCTCTCTCTCTCTCTCTCTCTCTCTCACACGCACACACACAAAACATCCTGTGACAAAGATTTAAAGCCTTTATTTATGACTTTAATTTCCTTTTCTTTTTATCTCCTCTTTTAACTGACAGGCATCTGTGTGTGCATTAAATATAATACATATTAATATGTAATGTTTGTGTGTGTGTCTGTGCTGTGTATATGTGTGTTTTTGTTATTAAATCTCATGTCAATCAGTTTAGCAAGGAAATGTATGTCATAAATATTAAAAATGTGCACTAGATAAAGGTACACAGATAAAGAAAAACACATTGTAAATGATTTTGAGTCCTCTATCCATCTTTAATTTCAGAATTATGTGTCACTCTTGTCATTTAGTCTGGTTTAAGAATAAATATTGCAGCTGATTTTTAGAATGTCTGACTTAAATCTTACACAGGCTAATATTCATCCATCCATTATCTTTCGTTTAATCCTCTACTAGGGTTTGCGGGGGGGAGGGGGGGCAGATACAGATCTGCGCTGGGCAGATACACCCAGGACAGGGCACCAATCCATCGCTGGGCACACACTCACTCACAGATAAACATACAAACATACTCTATATGGGGCAATTTGAAGCATCAGTTTAACTTGATCCATGTTTTTGGACTGTGGGAGGAAACTGGAGGAAACCCACAAGAACACAGGGAGAACATGGAAACTCATTTGAGACAAGAAAAAACAAGAATTTTGTGACCTGCCCATACTGATCCATTGTAACATAATAATCAGCCATGCATTCATGTGCTTGTTTGCAGCCAGTTTTATAATTTTTGTTTTTGACTGTTCCTTTATTTTTCTACTACATTAAGTATTATGATGCTTTTCTTGCACTTTTATGGCTTCACCGTTCAAAGAGCACCACAGCTGTTGTGTGCTATTTTCTTAAAACATTCACAGACTGCTTCATTTTAACAACCCACAGCAGCTGGTGAACACATAGGAAGGGGTAGCACATGTAAACAGCCAGTGGCGGGCAATGTCACAGAAACTGTTCCATCATCTGACCTACCACCTGTAAGATACGATCAGTTAAATGTGTGAATCACAGGAGACTTAAGCTTTTGATTGCAGCATCAAAGCTTTCTAGCCTTATTCATAGTATCTTGGTAATAAAACAGTCTTTTAAAAAAGTAATAATAATCTAACCTCACAAATGATCTTCTGACACACTTAAAACCTATAAGAAGACTGTCATTTTCCTGAAAATGTAGACTTGCTATTTTTAAGGATATTTCCCAAATTAGTGTAAATGTTTGGTGTCTAGAAACCTTAAGAAAGGTATTGTGCTATTGCAATGTTCTGATTAATTTTCATTGTAAATAAATGAATTCAGGGCAGAATGGTGGCTTGGTGGTTAGCATGTTCACTACATTCAGGTTTGAATCACAATTTGGGAGTATACAAGTTCTCTTCTAACAGTCCAAAAACATGAACAGATTGGCACCCTGTCCCCTAGTAGAGGATTAAGCAGAAGATAATGAATGACAGTGAATTCATACACGTAATTTTCATACACAAACACTCATTTCTTTGTTCTAAGCATGATGTAATTCTAAACTGGGAGCAGCAGATCTGCAAGGACATGTTCATCAGTAAGAAGTCTAAATACAGAACCTTCCATGCAGGGCCATGTGACATTCTGATTTAAGGGAAGTGCTGTAGGTAGCTGCTGTGAATCAGATAAATGAGGACAGATCTGGCATGTGATCAGAAGGATGTTATAAATGTTAGACTTGCACTGATAAAAATCTGCCAGTGTTGTTCGCTTTAGGGTTAATCAGATTAGTGTGGAGCATGTTGTTGTCTCCTTGATCAACATGTGCTAAAAAATCCACCCACTATGTATTTGATTTGTATGTTTCAATTGAAACTGAACTAATGGTTTTATTGCGGTGCTGTTGTTAATCAGTCGTTGTCTCTGTCTTATTTTAAAATTTTAGTTCAGGTAACGGTAAAGTTAAATTCAAAATTAAATTCTAAGACTCATCACCAAATTGAAAAAGTATATGAATTAACAAAGCAGACAATATCAGGTAATTAATAAACCACAAAAGTACACAGTTCACTTCATAAATATTGGGATCCATGTGCCAAAATGGGCTGCTTATTACATAAAAAACATATTTTTATTATAATCATAAAAAAATGCAGCACATACAGATCCTTTCCAAAATAAAAAATAGAATATAATGGAAAAGTTGATTAATTTCTATAATTCCATTCAAAAAGTAAAATTTTCATAGATTCAGGGCCCACAAGTTAACCCATTTCATGTATTTATTTGTTTATCTTTACATAATTTGGGCTTTTTTGGAAGGGCCTATATATTCTAGGTACATATTTATAGAGGTCAAAGCAGTGTAATGAATAGTTCAATAATTTAATGACTTCATTACACTGCATGCAGCATTGACCTATCAGAGATGGCTGATTGTATCTGTGAAACAGCTGATGGAATTGCTTTAGAAACATAAGAGACCTGCACTAAGTGCATATTTCAGCATTTCTTGTGACATGAGATTAGACACGCACAGATGAGTAAACTTCAGTCTTCAGTAGAGTGATGTATCTATCTACACGTTTCTATCGGTACCTAACATTTACTTTAAGGTGTCCTGTGTTTCTCTGGGGAATAAGCTACCTGGATCAGATGCACATCTCAGGAACCAGTACTTGTACTAGAACACATTCAGCAATATAAAAAAAACTAAAATACTAAAGCTTATTTCAGTCTTTGGCTTAGGGCACTACCTGCTTGTGTGTGCACGAAGCACTTCCATTGTAATATCTGGTCAGATGTGATTTGATGAATATCTGCAGGTGGGTTCAGGTTGTTGAAAAACACATCAAAATCCAGGTGCGTTAAAATAAAATTAGCTTTTATGTAGTGTTCCACCTCCATTAGAGTTTTTAAATCACTTCAACAGGTGGTGGTTGCTCATTTACACACAAAATGATAGCTTAAAATATAGTGTGACATGCACGTGACATGATGTGTCCAACCTTTTTGCAAAGTGAAGATGCTAAGGGGCAATAGTTCCTTACAATATTTTTTTCACAAGTTATGCACTGTTATAAAACATTTTTCACTATCACAATTACCTTATTTTTTCAAAACGCAATGTAACTGAATATAAGGAAATTCGTAACTCTAAAGACAAAATTTTTTCATATCTGGAGAGTCAGAGAACATCAAACAAATGCTATACAATACTTTCAATTTAAGGTATTTAATTTCAGTTTAAGGTCACGTTGTTTATCTGTAACTTCATTTGTTGTAGTCATTACCTCTTAAAAAATAAGTAGTTGTGTCAGAAGCATCTGTTTTTATCAATGGCTAATGAGAAATAATCAAAAGCCACTCCTCTGCTGCCCACTAGCTGCCTCTGAATATCTGACGATCTGTCCAGAATTCTGCCAGAGGCACAGAGGCAGACACAGATAGTATTAGAATGGTTTTGCCATCGTGTGGCAAAAGGCCAGGACCAGTGGGCCGGACATTGGACATGCCCGATTTATTGGATATGATGTGGAACAATTGGTTTTAAAACAAGCAGTAAAAAATAAACCTTAGTGTGTGTGTGTGTGTAGTTTTTTTTTTTTTTTGTCATAATGCACATTGCTATCTTACACTCTGCTAACTAGCCTATTTTAGACCTTGCGCCTGCACTGTTTAAATAGCAACCTTGCTTGTGAAATATATATGCCGATAGGTGTGATGGTCTTAAATAGAGGAGTCTTACTGGTGTATTGCTATTTTGGCAATGGAGAACACAGGTGCACCACTGTCAACTTAGGCAGACTTCAACAATCAGACAGTCATTGCTGTTTTGACAGTAAACTGTCGACACAGACTTGTTGGAGTGCCAGTTGGCAGTAATGCAAACTTACATCAACAATAAGCAAAGATAAAATACCGTTATTATACATCAACACAAAATTGTGCCATTGCACACTGTGCAGTTGAAATGTGCAAAAGGTCACAACTGGCTCTTATTGCAAGTAACATGCTGAGTGGTTTATTATACTTTATGCCATAAACAAACTGTCACAAAATGCTGGTCTGCCGCGGCTAAAAGAGACAAAGTCCAGAGCCATAGATGTTAAAGTAGTCTTTAATGCAGAAGACACCAGATAAATATAGCCATGTAACACGCGACGCGTCATAAAGTAACACAAGTTCCAACACTGAACACAGGAAAGGAGCGGCTTTTAAACATGTAAGGAAAGCTCATGTGACAAGACACACAGCTGCACCAGATCTACACTAATGACAAATATTAATATCAGGACCCAATGGGGGCAGTGCCGGTTATAGTACCAGCGGCCAGTAGAGGTTGCTGATGTGACAAGCATCCATGAATAATTAAATAAATTATTACATGCTTTTTGTATTTTTCTATCCTCACGATAGACACATCCACACTCTTTAAATAGATCTGTATGGTGCGCATTTAATTGCTTGCCAAAGATTGCTAAAATAAGGCATTTGGTCCAAAAAGTAAACACATTTTTTTAAGACCCTGAAGGACTGTTCAAACCTAAAAAGTCTCCTTTATGGTATCATATTTTGATGTTTGTGACTAGCAAGTTAAATTCAGTGTAATAAAGTCAGTATTTACATCATTCTCTATTTGGTGTTCTGGTTTCCTTTCTCACTGCAGCAGAACTGAGAGAATAATCAATTTCAAATCAGAATCACAGGATTCCATTCTCTTTGATCAGATTCTTGGATCAAGGTTGTTATTCAGTTGTTGGTTTTTTTGTTTTGTTTTGTGCCTGCTCTTGCCACTTTACCTGCTTGCCAACCTTGACTAACTGAGTGAACTCATTGCCTGAGCTGATGTACTGAACTGAACAGGATTAATGAAACATTCGGACTGGAGCCAATAAGTAATAAAAAGGTGGATATTTGGGTGTATATGTAGCAAAGATGGAAGGTCAAATAGTAAAGTATGCAAAGGCATTCTTTTTCAGGTTTGCTATCGATCTGTAGATTTGCGAAGCTGAACCCTAACGCAGTCTAACCTAGAGATTTAACATGTGGGTGGAATTTATTGGCTCTGTTAGAAAGGATGGATAGTGATTTTCTTAATGGATAGTTTATTCTTAATCCATGTAATGTTATTGTTTACATTATTTTGAATGAGTTCATTTATTTATAAGCCCCTTCAATCCTCAGTAAAGATTAAAGTCTTATAAGATCATCAATATAGTGCTCTGGCAGTGTTGTGGATGAGAACTGGAGACACCTTAGATGAAAACAGATTTAAAAAAGTAAATTAGAGAAGTCAAAGTACAGTAATTGAATAGTGTATGTGAGTTTGATTTTTTGACACAGTGCAGCATATTATTCCAGCGCTACTGACTAGAGCAGCTTAACTAAAAGGGGCTGAAGCTGCACATTACCTAGTTATAAAGGCCTCCTAAAATGGTAGCCTTTCAGCACTACACTCTACTAATGTTGAGGGGGTAAACAATTGAAATGACAGAACTGACTAACATATATCACCAATTAAAGGTTAAGGAATGTTAAGAAACTTTGTAGGGAAAAGCTTTCCCATCATTAGCTATATTTGAATTTATAGTTTTGGTCAAAAACTCAGCCCCAGTATTTTAGACGAGTTGTTTATTAGATCATCCTGTCTGAAGTTAATTACAATAATATTATCTTGAGGTTGGGCACAGTGGCTTAGTGGTTAGCCAGTTCACCTCTCGGCACTGGGAATTCCAGGTTCAAATACCAATCTGGCTGGAGTTTCCATGTGTCCGCCTGGGTTTCCTCCAGGTTCTCCGGTTTCCTAACACAGTATGAGTGTGCACAGTGATAGATTGGCGCCCTGTCCTGGGCGTTCTGCCCAACGCCCGAAAACTCCTCCCTCTGGATGGGCATGGGGAATCCCCCACGACCCCAGTAGAAGGTTAACCAGAAGATAGCGTATAAATTAATTAATTATCTTGAGGTTCTAAAAGCAAAAAAATAAAAAAAATTAAAAGAGTGTTTCTGCATATTCATTTTAAATGTTGCGAATGTGGAAAATGCAATTCATCAAAAATGCTAATGTACTTTCTAAAAGAGTTATCTGAATTAATAATTACACCAAGATTATTTACAAAGCGCTTCAGTGGCATAGTGGTTATTATGTCTGCCACTCAGCTGTGAGGATCGAGGCTTGAATCCTGATCTGGGTGGTGTTATCATGTTCTTCCTCCAAGTTATTTGGATTCCTTCTATATCCTTTTTTTTTTTTGAAAAAACATGGATTCATGGTGAATTGGCTTCTTTAAAATTGCTCTCATTTACATGGTTGTAAAGAAAGTTTTATTTAAATACTATTAAAAGACCAATAATATTATTGAAAGGAAGAGCCAGAAGCCAGAAAACCTAGATTATGTTTTAAAGAATTATATCAGGTTTGAGCTTGTTGCTGCTATGATAGAAATAGTTCATAGAAAAAAAAAATTCTAGAGAAAGCTATTAGAAACAGGAATGTAATTTTCCTCTTAAACCTTTTTTAAAAGTTTTTATTACAATCCATCTGTCTACCAGTCCTTTTGTTTATTTAATTGTTCTTCCATTTATCTATCCACCCATCTTTGTCAGATTGTGTTTGAGAAAATAAGTAAATAATATGAAAAAAAACTACCATAGTATTGAAAAAATATTCTTAAGTTTAACACACACAAACACAAACACACAAAACAGTGGAACAGTCTCAGTAGGGATAAAACTTGAGTACTAAGGATTACTTCTCGTTTGTGCTGGGGTACCAACAGAGTACCTGCAATCCAGGTTCATTTCATTTTCTCGTAACCCTTTTTTTCTTTCCCATCATTTATTTTCTTACTTTTTTATTTGTTCTAGGTTCACTGTGATTGGGTTTAAGGCTAACAATTATCACTAATCTGTGAACTAACTGATCACAATAAACCCTTTTTTTAAATTAATTTAATCATTATCTTCCGCTTAATTCTCTACTGGGAATAACGTTTCGGGTGCTGGGCACACTCACTCACACAGACACACACACACAAACACACACTATATGGGGGCATTTTAGAGCATTTATTTACCTTTAATTTATGGCTTTGGACGCTGGGAAGAAAACGGAGAACCCGGAGGAAACCCAAGAACCTGAACCTGTTTAACATTAAGAAATTCTAAAGGAATTATAAATTTGATGATATACTGCAGTCAAAAGCTTCTCCTCACTGCAGCGCCATGATTGTACAATTCTGATTCCACAACACCACAGAACAAAAATATATGACTTATACATATCCATACAATTCAGTGGATACACCACTCTGTGTCTTTTCTCAATTCAAAATCATACAATGTTACAACTTTATGACTTATCTGATATCATGCCTATGCAACATCTGCATTTAAATCGCCAGGAATTTTTGTCTTTATAATGCCAGGCCAATTTGATTCCATGAAATTACACTCCAGGATACCACAAATTTTTAATATTTCTGACTCTAGACACACTCTTATGTTAGTGCTCAAAGACTTCAAATCTCCATTACATTGAAGTTTTACTGATTTATGATTTGACAATTCCAAAATGAGGCGCCCCAAAAAAAACCTAAAATTATAATTTGTAAATATCAAACTTTAATAATAAATGATTATAAAATTACTTAAAGCTTTAAAAACACCTGAACTCTCGTTTGCTGAGTATGTGGTTCACACACACACACACACACACACACACACACACACACACACACACACACACAAAATAATACATTTTGCAATAACTCTACCCTTAGGGTAAAAATTATAAAACAACACTGTACACCGTTTTTGTTTCAACAGCCTACAATCATACCTGATGAACAGCACAAGTTTTTATTAAAAAAAAAAAAAAAAAAACATTTTACATACAATGTTTCATTCAATCAATTCTGATTAACTTAATTTTGTGGCCTTGACACTCTTCCTTTTCCAGAATGGAACCTTACAAGCTTTTTGGATATCTTATTCAAATGCAGTGAATGATGCTTGCTGATGGTGTAGCTAATTGGCTTTTCATACCACAGCACTGGCCAGCTTTGTGGAGACTAGGATTTAGTTTCCTTGGAAACATGTGAGAGGTCCAGGCTAAAAATAAAAGGCCTTTTTTGACGTGAATCATCGGTCTGTCTCACTAGAACGAACAGGTGTGACATTTTGTACACTCCTGATGATGCTTCTCTCATTTCCTTGTACTTCATAGGTAAGGACTTAGAAATAAAAGTGTTATATTTTAGCTTATTCCTCTCTGGGTTTTACCAGAACAAAAGCTCTAAGACTAAGTAGAAATCTTTTAGAAATCTTTTTACTCATACTTTCTTTTACTTTTACTTATAGATTCCAGTCTGATAATATGAAAACCAAATCCAATGTAGGGAACTGGCTCCTGTAAGACATTTTTATAATTTGTATGTCAGTGCATGTATGATCTACTATTGATATAATTATTAATCATGATTTTTTTGTTGTAATATTTTTCTCATTTTTAATCATTTGTATTAGTTCTTTATTGTATTAGTTTGTATTGCAATCTACTTTTTCCCTGCAATGGGGTGGTCTTTCAACTGTACTAAACTGTAAATCCAATGTAAGAAACTGGCTCCTGTAAGACATTTTTTTATAATTTGTATGTCAGTGGGCGGCACGGTGGCTTAGTGGTTAGCACGTTCGCCTCTCAGCGCTAGGGATTCCCGGTTCGAATCCCCATCTGGGTGGAGTTTCCATGTTCTCCCCGTGTCTGCGTGGGTTTTCTCTGGGTTCTCCGGTTTCCTCCCACAGTCCAAAAACATGGATCAAGTCAATTGAATTCTCAAAATTGCCCCATATAGAGTGTGTCTGTGAGAGTGAGTGTGTGCCCAGCGATGGATTGGCGCCCTGTCCTGGGTGTATCTGCCCAGCGCCCGAGATGTTCTCCCCTGGATGGGCATGGGGAACCCCACCGCGACCCCAATTGAGGATAAAGCGGGAGATAATGAATGAATGAATGTATGTCAGTGCATGTATGATCTACTATTTTTGTATGTAATATTTTGCAATTGTCATTCATTTGTATCAGTTTTTCTTATTGTATTAGGTTGTATTGCGATCTACTTGCACCCTAAAATACATTTACATTTAGTCATTTAGCAAACTACGCCAAATAGTAACAACTTTAGTTTAAAATGCAGATGCATTTAGGTGGACACTGTTAGGACACTGTAATTGAATTCAAAACATAATTTTACCCAAAATACTTGAGGGCTTCTTGCAATGTTTTTTTGCTGATATGTACAAGCAATCCGATACCAACTGAATATAAAGCTGTTGTCTTGTCTATCCATAGGACAGTTTTAGTTTAGTGGTGTATTCAGAAACGACTTTGCAAACTTAAACTATGTAAGAGAGTATTTTTCTCTCCTGGCAATTTTAATCACCCCAACTTGTTTATTTTTTTAATTATAGTTATAAAACTTTTTAAGTCCTGTATTCTTATTGTTTTTATTGTTCATTCATTATCTTCCGTTTGGGGGTTCCCCATGACCATCCAGGGGAGAACGTTTCGGGCACTGGGCAGATACACCCAGGACAGGGCGCCAATCTATCGCTGGGCACACACTCACACACACAGATACGCACACAAACACACACTACATGGGGCAACTTGGAGAACTCAATTGACTTGATTCATGTTTTTGGACTGTGGGAGGAAACCGGAGAACCCGGAGGAAACCCACGCGGACACGGGGAGAACGTTCAATGTTACTACAAAGCTGGCAACCATCCACCTCCCAGATATCTGCCCTGTGGTGTTGTGGATGTCCTCTGACGGATGGTCAACAGAGTTAATAATAATTGTAGAATTTGAATCAGATTTTTATTGATTATTTAATCTGAATTTTAATGAAACTGCTGTATTATATACAATTCCTCTATATCTATCTGTTTTTATGTGATAAAAACAGTAGACATACAGTTATTTTTTTAAATAAAAATACACACATTTACACATATAATACAAACACATTACATATTATATATTTAATGCACGTGCGGCACGGTGGCTTAGTGGTTAGCACATTCGCCTCTCAGCGCTAGGGATTCCCGGTGCGAATCCCCATCTGGGTGGAGTTTCCATGTTCTCCCCGTGTCTGCGTGGGTTCTCCGGTTTCCTCCCACAGTCCAAAAACATGGATCAAGTGAATTGAATTCTCAAAATTGCCCCATATAGAGTGTGTCTGTGTGAGCGAGTGTGTGCCCAGCGATGGATTGGCGCCCTGTCCTGGGTCTATCTGCCCAGCGCCTGAGACGTTCTCCCCTGGATGGGCATGGGGAACCCCACCGCGACCCTAATAGAGGATAAAGCGGGAGATAATGAATGAATGAATGAATGAATATTTAATGCACACACAGATGCCTGTCAGTTAAAAGAGGAGATAAAAGGAAAGAAAATTAAAGTCATAAATAAAGGTTTTAAATTGTGTTTGTGTGTGTGTGTGTGTGTGTGTGAGTGTGTACCCAGTGATAGATTAGCACCCTGTCCTGGGTTTATATGCCTATCACATAAAACTTTCTCCCGTGGATGCGCATGGGGACAACCCTCCCTCCACGACCTTAGTAGATGATTAAGCGGAAGATAATGAATGAATGAATTAACATTTTTTCCTTTTCTTATCCCAAGAACTTAAATTAACCCAAATTTCTTGGATACTTTGGCTAAAACATTGTCAGTTCAATTTAACACAACATAACAAATAAAATTATTCTATACACTTTTTGTGTCAAACAAAGCTCCATCGTTTATATTAAAATATGTCCTTGTGTAAGATTTGTTTCTCTTTCCAACATATTGTTATCAGATTTCATTTCTGCTACTTTATAAAACTATGAGCAAGTAGGACAATGGAAGTCTAGGACAATTATTTAACATTTTGGTCATCGGTGGATCTAAATGGATTTAGTTTTTGCAATATTAGTTCATTAGCACTACAAACAAATGAATACAAATTCAAACACACAAATGAATACAAAATAGCAGAAAAAAACTACTGAAATTAGTTTCTTTGTTGAAATCATTGATAACAGATTTGTTTTATTGCTGGCACTGTCCAGAGCAACAATAGCAGCCGAGCACTGACTACTGTATATTTTAATACAGACTCGCACTGACGCAGATGGAATAAATCCAAGCTGGGCATCTGAATGCCATCGCTTTCCTCCATTTATTTTTCATGTGCAGGTGTTTGGAGTTTCCTGTCATTTGTCAGGGACAATAAAACGGACAGGAACACAGAGTGGGTTTTCAGCCTATTAGCATAAGAATAAGTGAGATTAGCATGGCTTAAGGATGAACACTTTCAGTGATCACAGTTCAGAGCCTGATGTTAATCAGTTATATGATAATTAGTTTGGATAAATGCCCTTTTTTCTGTATTTATTCAGGTAAATCATATTTGTTCGTTGAGCTAATTACTGTCTTTATAAGCTGAATACGTCAAAAAGAAAATTTGCCAACTTTTACTTATTTTTACTTTGGTTTGGTATCACAATTACTACCACAACTCCATCGCCATAATGTCTGTGCATATTGTGTTTTGTAGATTGAAGCATTAAGTTTTGAGCAGTGCACAGTCTATGTGAAAAAACATTCAACCATTGAATTTAAAAAAAGCATGCACATTTCTGTTTGTGTTTGGTGTTTGTCTTTCCTATAGCTGTTCTTCAGTGTCAGCCTTACAGACCACAAGAAAAGCAGCATTATTGATTAAGTAAATTTATTTCTTGCTCTGCCAATAACTGGTGCATTATGGGAGAACTCAAGAGTTCAAATGTCCATTGTGGTTTTATTAGTAAAAACAAGGATTTAAAATGACTGGAGGCATCAATCACTACTAGATTGTTCAAATTCAATAAATAATAGGAGCACGTTATTGTCTCTCACTTGGAAATTCACTTCAATTCAAATTCAAACTGAATCACAGGATAAACTTCAACTTTATTTATATATTTTCTTTAACTGTAACATTCACATTTATGGAAGAGAAATAAATGTAGAGAAACATACATACATTATTTGATCTAATGACTATATTAAGGCGGTGGTGTGTGTGTGTGTGTGTGGGGGGGGGCATCAGAGCCTTAAAGGCCTTTTTTGAAGGCCTAAAATATCTGAATCGCAGACTGATGTTCATTATATTTTGTCCATAAATACTTATTAAAATATTCCAAATGGTCTGTCCACTTCCTTATATATAATTTTCCTTGGTTGTGCTGTTTCCAGATAAGTATTTTCTTATTAAAGCATTTAACCAATCACATTTCAGCATTGTTGGTTGCAAGGTTTTAAATAATTATGCCTAGGACTTCATGATTTTGCTGGCCCTGTAGCATTAAATTGTAAAGTGTAGATCAACCTGTTGCTTCAACCAATCAGATTTTAAGTCCATGATACCAGAGCCTTCTAGCAGGTTAACGTTAATATATGTGTCATCGTATAACGCTCTTTGATTGGAGAGTACTTTTGAGGAGAAGACATTTTCAGCCAATTAAAAATTGTTACAGAAATACAACACTACATTCAGCATTAGCTTCATTGGCAATAGAAAAGGAATTCTTAATGCAACCAATTAAACTCTTTAAGGAAAAGGAACATGGAATTTGTGTACAAATAATCAGGATTCAATCAGGATTTTTGGTGATTGTTATTTTCCTAAGTTAGATTGCAATTGTATAAGGTTTATGTTGGTGATTTTATTGCTTGGCTACACAAGTGTAACAAGGTGGGAATGAGGACCAAAGACAGGAATTCACAGGCTTAGAAATTCATTAAAACACACATGCTGGCCGATGGTATCTGCCCCTTACATTCCTGTAGCTTATGGTCAATTTCTGTGGCTCATAAAGCATGCACACATTCATCAGGCAAGTACATTGCTGTCACAAAGAGTTATTTATCTGTGATACATTTTCTGCACATTAGATGTTTTTATTGCCATAAAAAGTTACAGAAGGCCTAGGTTTAAAATTCATAGCCTGCCACTGCATTTAGGTGAATAGGGTGTAGTGCATGACAGCACATACTTCGAAACTTTCAATGCATAAACAAGTATTGGTATATGCCCTACTGCTGAACTGAAAGGTTCAAAGGCTAAACTGAAAGGTTCAAAGGCTTATAAAACTGTAAAGCTGCTTTATGACAATGTACTATTGTAAAAAGCGCTATATAAATAAATAACTTGAACTTGAACTTGAAAAAAGGTCTTCTATTAGACTTAATGAAGATTAAAGGAAAATGTTAATACATACAGGACATATTATTCAGTTATGTACTTCAGACTTTGAGTCAACATATTTCAAATGCCTTTTCCACTTTTTGCACAACTATGCCGAACTGAATTAGTCAAGCTTTATGGTTAAAAACCACAGTACTAGAAGAGCACCCCTCCTCCCACCAACATGTTTGAATTGATAAATTTGTATTGATCTTTGCAGACCAAGACATCCTGTGGAAATGCCTGAATAGATTGTTGACAGTATTTCCAGGCTCAATATTGATTGCAAATATAGAGAGTCCAAGAATCATGTCCGGTGTCTATATGGTTTTGACTGCACATTGTTTTTAAAAAATGAATGACTAGTTTGCCCTTTGGCTTAACACATACTCCCAGATAATCATCATCACATGTGAATACCTTTAAGAGGGACTGCAATTTCAGAGGAGTCTAATATTCTTTGTTGTCATTCTGGTTACATTTTTTCGATTCTTTAGATCACACCGGACATCAAAGGTTTGAGGAAGTTCAAACCGGTGACCTAAAAAATTTAAGTCCTATAAAAAACCATTAGAACCAACCCAGGAAGAATTATAGGGTTCTTTTTGAAGGCTGGGTTTGGAAGCTAATCTTGGGCGACTAAACTAAGTTTACACTTGACTTTTCTTTTTGTTTCATCTCAGAATCCTCTTCCCATTTACACTGAAATTGTACTGATATCATGATCTGCAGGATGTGAAAACTTTCACTGATTGGTATAGCTGAGGTCTAGAAAATGGTGAACATTCTAGATTAGTTTAATTTAACTAAAAATGTGGCATGTTGAATGAGTTTTTGCATCCTCCGCAAAATATTATCTATTCATGGACATGTGGGAAACATGAAAACTCCACCAAGATTGGGATTCAAACCAGAATCCCCAGCGCTGAAAGGCAAATGTGCTAACCACTAAGCTACCATGCCGCCCTCTTCAGCAAAATAGTTTTATAAATAGTTTTTTAAAAAAAAAAGTAATTTTCAAAAGATTATTGTTTAATACAACTACCTGTCAGTACTAAAAGTGAAGCTTATCCTCTGGAGTGCTTAGAATCTCTGTAAGATGCAAATAATTTCATATCCTGTCAGTCTTTAAAAGTGTGACGGTAAACATAAAGGAGAAGAGGAATAAATGAATATGACAGAGTTTTGATTTGTTTTTATTGATCAGTTTTCCTATTCTTTTAGCAGATTCCTTAAAGCTCTTAAAACCTTGGTATCTTGAGTTGGCAGCTTATAAAACTTTTTTGGTTCTTTAGAGTGCTGGTAGTGGATCCACCCACGCAACAGCTTTTAGGCATTTTTATTTTTCTGCTAGCAGATGGAAGTAAGAAGGAGGCACATTCACACAGTACAAAGTCAGTGGCAAGTGATGAATTATTTTACACTCTGTTGTTTATGGTTGGGACTCAATTGCACATTGTTTCTATTTCAAAGAGATTTATTGGCATAACATATTAGTTATTTTAGTGTTCATACATGCACATGCATATACAACTACAGTCATCTGTGACCACTCGTCACCACTTAAAACAACTTCAGCACATCTATACCAGAGACCTGTAGCTGGCATCTGGTAATTTTGCATGTATGTAGTGGTTCTTCAGCATACCATCCCATTGAAGTTTTTTTTTGCAGAGCACCTGATTAGGCTGGAGGGACCACTTAAATTTTTGACTGAGGTTTTAATTGCAGTATTGTTTAAAAGCTAAACAATTCTACTGTTAATTTAAAATGAAATTGCAACAAGCAAACAAATATTTTCAGCTATGTCCAATAGGGGTGCAGAAAAAAATCGAAAAATCGCGATTCGTAGTCCAGGCGATTCGGAATCATTTGAAAATGCCCAAGAATCGATTTTTAAAAAATCGCCACCTCCCGAGCGAACTGCATATCGCATTAGGTATCTGCTCGGTCACCGTGCAGCAAAACTTGTTGCGATTCAACCCCCCATTGGCGTTAAAAGCCGGCGTTTGGCTTTAAAAGCCAGGGAGGGAGGGAGGGGGAGAGAGAGAGAGAGAGAGAGAGATCGACATGAGCACAACTGTTTACAACAAGTGTAACATAAAATCGCGGTACTTTGGAAATACGACAAATGTGTGAGCCCGTTTATCACTCTGAGATAAAAGAAGATGAAAAGTTGAAAAATATATTTAATGTTTAAAGTTAAGTTTTAAAAATGTAACAAATGTTGTTGTAATGTAGTTAAATAGACTGAAGAATGTATTTAATTTTTTTATGTTAAGTTTTAAAGATTTGCAAAATATAAATGCACTCTGACTGTAAAGTCTATATTTTAGTTTCGATTAAAGGCTAAGGCACTATGCTAAACTTTGGTATTAATATATTTAGAATTTTTTATTTGTTCATTTATTGTTTTACATTTTTTTTATGTAAGAAAAAAAGCTTACAAAAAGCCAAGCTAACCTAACACTGCTCATTTTAATTTAGCGCAATCCTATTTTTTTGTATAAATATAAAATGATGCAGAAAGATTTGATACAGGAAGGAACCTAAAAGTATTGTTTTAAATAAATGTTCTATTGGTTTACATTGTCGTTTCATCTTGTCAATCACATCATTTAAACAAAATTTAAAGAGCATTTGAACTGAAAAAATAGTTTCTCAATCGAAAATCGATTCTGAATCGAATCGTGACCTTAAAAATCGGAAATGAATCGAATCGCCAGACACTGAGAGATTCGCACCCTTAATGTCCAAGCCTTAACCCTAGCCCGCCATCTCATAAAAAATAAATAAGTACAAATTAAAGAGGGCGGCACAATGGCTTAGTGGTTAGCGTGTTTCGCCTTTCAGTGCTGGGGATTCAGGTTTGAATCCCAATCTGTGTCCGTGTGGGTTTCCTCTGAGTTCTCAAGTTTCCTCCCATAATCTAAAAACATGGATTCAAGGTAAATTGAAAGCTCTAAATTGCCACATATAATGTGTGTTTGTGTGTGTGTGTGTCTGTGTGAGCGTGCACCCAGCGATAGATAGGGACAGGCACCCTGCCCTGGGTGTATCTGCCCAGCATCCAAAATGCTTTCCCCCCCAAGTCCCACAAAGTGGCTGATGTGCCCTTGAGAAAGGCACCTACCCAATTGCTAGCCGGGAGTGTGTGTATGTGTGTGTTTGACTGCATGGATGGGTGAAGTGTGGAGGACAAATTCCTCTGTGTTTAAGCACACTAGGGAAAATAGATCACTTTATCAGGAACGTGTTGATGGTGTGTTTGTGAGTTGTGCTGGTACGAGTGGATCAGACACAGTGGTACCACCCCAAATAATAAGGGGACTATCAAAGTATGTACAAAAACAGATGAACTATAGAAGGAATTGTATAAATACAAAGTCCATCTACATGATCAGTAGAAAAAAGAAAAAAAACAGACAGTAAGTGTAAATCTGAGGAGGTGCGTGCGTGTGTGTGTGTGTATATACATATATTTATTTATACATTTTTCCCTACATGTTACAGGGAGGTGTTGAGACAAAAAAAGAGAGCAGTATGTTCTGGCTTACTGAATACAGACCTGCATGAGAAACAGAGAAGCAGCCTGGCAGCGCCTCTCCCACCTGATAAACAAGGTGCGTTTGTTTATTTGTAAGTACCAAAGGTTTAGGTACTAAAAATTTACTATTTTGTAGTAATGCTTACCATTTTGCATTTTGAATAGCGCTTGTGGAAATATGGGTCCTTTTGTGCTAATGGGCTCTTGTTAATTTGTTAAAAGTATTCTTAACATCAAGTTTGTACTATGACATTTGCTTTGTGTCTTTAATTTTACGTTATTTAACATTTTTGATGCAATACAATTTAAATTTATTTAAGTATCATGTTTTACTATGGAACATCTTCACACAACAGTGTGTATTTATACTTACACAACATGTGCCAATAGTAATATCTCTGGAAGAAAAATCCCAGAAAACAAAACATACTTGTTTAATTTTATTCATTAGATTTCCTTAATAATTTAGGAAGCTGCAGAATGCAAAAAAAAATTAAATATACTAGAAATAAAATATAATAGCAAGAAAAAAAAGATAAGCAGATTTCTAAAACTGCTGCCACTAATGACAAATGAGAAAAAGTGGGAAAGAATGCACTGTTAAATTTAATTTTAATACAATATAATTAAAATATGTTTGAACAGCATGCTTTACCATAAGATACTTTCACAATGCAGTGTGCATTCACAGAATTCAAATAATATTTGAGTTCATTTTGTTCACTTTATCCTAGCTTTTTCTTTTTCTATCTTCATATTTAACAATAACATGTCTACATCATTTGCTCTCTTGAGTTCCCATGGTGATCATGTACATTATGCCTGTTGCACTGAGCTCTATTTTTAACACACACTTAACCACAGATAGATTCAGAATTCAGCTTCTTTCTCCCCCATGTGGTAAAGTACAAGTCTTAATATTGTTCCATCAATTCATCTATTGTTACTCTTTCAAACTGATATCGATTTTTATTATTATACTTGAAACTTACCTTGCAAAATACACTGTTATAGAAAAGAGCAAATATCAAATTAAAGTGCAGGAATGAAAAATCATAGAAAAGAAAATATTGTAAACATTGAAAAGTCATAAGAGTGGAAAGTAAAAATATAAATAGTGCAGAAATTGAAAATATCAAATACGTACAAAAAGTAAAATATTGCATGATTGAGAATATAACAGAAATGGATGCGGCATAGAAAAAGAATATGCAGAATGGGAAGAGGGAAACAATAGAAAATACAATAATGGGAAGATTGAATTAAAAGTGTGGGAATGACAGGACGGAAGAAATGATAAATACAGAAATTAAACAGAGTGCATGTAATTAAGATATAGGAATAATAAGAGTGCTGAAATAGACGAGTGTAGAAATTGGAAGTTATCAAAAATGGTAAATGCAGGAATAGAGAGTGTAACGAGGGGTAGAGGACCGGCGTAAAGACTGGAGATAGAGGAACGGTGTTCTCATGTGTAAGTCGCTTTTGGTAAAAGCATCTGCTAAAGGACTAAATGTGAATGTAAATATAACGGGCTTTATAACAGAGTATTTAAAAATCACAGTCAAACTACAGCTGTAATGGCCTGGTATCGCTCACTCTCATTGGGTCCATAGAATTTCTCCCTCCACGGCATATAATGTCACAGTTTATAAAGCTGCACACGCCATCAGACAGAGCCAGATCAGGTGCGCTTATCAATCTCCCTGATCAGTGCATTGTCCCCCCATCCCCCACCCCCAGCGCACCACCACAGAGAGGATGCAGGAAAATGGGGTAGAGGAACAGTTTAGTGTTTGAAAATACAGAAACTGTAACATTTTTAAGAAGCTTGCACGATCTTTGGACCTTTAAACAAGTCTTTTATCTTTTATCCTTCTTTAGTTTTAATAAAGCCACACTGTTCAAGTCTGTCCAGATACATATTTCATAAATTAAATACTTTCTACTTGCTACTTTCTCTACATTTAATTATTAGTTTCATTTTTTATATTTTTTTAATTGTACAACTTTTTTTTTACCTTTTTTCTGTTCATTTTTCTGTGTAGTTGTAATTATCCCCTTGGTTGATGAAAATGAAGCAAAGGTTGTGTCCATTGTGCTGGTGAGTATACGTAACGTGCTGGTGAGATATGTAACCATACAATATCATTTTATTTTGGAATTGAATAGTTTACATTACTTGAGGGACCCAACAATGTAATATATATCTATACACAGATGCATAAATGTGTCATTTCATTACCATTGTGGAAAACACAACTACATGAGCATCTCAATATGAAACTAAATTTTAACATGTCTATGATCATTCAGCTTAAGGATGATTTGTAAAGTCTGTCAAATTTTTCCTGGTTTGTCTGTTATTTTCTAGAGTTTTTTTTTAATGTGTTCTGTTCAGAGTAATTAGACTGATTTTAGTTTAAAGCTCATTTAATCTTTTTTATGTACCAACTTGTAAAGGTTTAATGCAAAAATATATAAAGCTTAATAACTTTTCCATTAAGCTCTCTGAATGTGGACTTTTATTTGCATCGTAAATGTGTTAAAGTGAAGCCAAAAAGCGAGTTAACGAGCTCATAATAGAGCTTCATAGAAGTCTGGGTCACAGCTTGTGTCTTTTATAGTGCACAGCAGGACATTTAATTCAGTGTCATTACTTTCACAAATCTAATACATAGGAAATGAAAAAAACACAAAAAGTAATTAAAATAAAGGTGCAAAGATAAAAAAAAATAGACCTGTGTTTTTGGTATTTCCCCCCTCACAGATGAATGTCTAATAAGTAGAACCAGGTGTGTTAGATGAGCAAAACACAAACACACAGTGTGTAAGATTAGCAAAGCAGTGCTAACATCATACAGCAGGCTAATTAAAAATTTCAAGAGGATTAGAATAATGAAGTGGTAAATTACAGGAGTGGGGTAAATAGAGAATAATATTACCAGAAGTCAGAACCAGGTTAATAGTTCCT
This sequence comes from Corydoras sp. C115, assembly GCA_019802505.1. Taxonomy (NCBI): domain Eukaryota; kingdom Metazoa; phylum Chordata; class Actinopteri; order Siluriformes; family Callichthyidae; genus Corydoras; species Corydoras sp. C115. Next base: position 6,942,293 of record JAFMOC010000012.1, read on the forward strand.
AAATAGGAAGATGTAGAAAAAGAAAATAAGACATTAAACCTAACTGTATTGTAATGCAAATAGAGCACTATGAATTGAATTGAGTATAAAAGATGAAATAATAAATATTTTGAATTTGCAGATTTGTTGCAGAACTCTTACTGAGAATGATGAACAGAACCTCACTCTGTTGGAAAAACATGTAAGACACACACACACACACACACACACACACACACACACACGTGCAAACATATGTTAAAAAAAAAAAAAAAAAAAACTACATCATACTAAATAATTTTAGGCTATAATAGCTTTTTTCTTACACTTTGCGACATGCAGTATGTGTCATATTCATTACACAGTATTGTGTGTGTTTGTAATTAATAAAACTAAAAAACAGTGCAGATATAAAGAATCCTTTCCTCATACTGTCCCCTCTGCAAAATTCACCAGAGAACATGTGATCTTTGGAATAAAAGGCCATATTTTCATCACCTGCTAATCATATGTATTCCTGTAGCCTGTACCTGAAGCAATATTTTTTTTCTCATGACACATAATTTGCTGTACTATGGTCGCTAGGGGGTATTTGGAAATAAAATGACACACACAAGATGAAATTATTGACATGCTAAAAAGACACACAAAGTAGTGGGTAAATAAAAGTGCTATAGTCTCCTCAGCGCTTAGTGAGTTCCATTAGATCAATGGAAAAAACAAGTAATTAATTATTGATTTTTTAATAAAGAAAGGAATAAAAAACAAAAAAAAGAGATTGAAAAAAGAAGGATGATACAGAAAAAGTAATGGAAAGAATAGAAAGCATAGGGAATAGGGAACATCTGAAAGATCGATTACAGCATGGACAAAGAAGAAAGACAAACTGCTAATGAAGTAAAGATTGAAAAAATGTGGCAAAAAAGAAATAAAAGAAACGGACATGGATATTTGGTTAAAAATCATGGAAGTAGAAAAGAAAAATGAGACAATACAAGCAGGCTCAAGGGAGAAATTACAGCAGTGGAGAACAAGGAAGAGAAAATGAGGTGTCAGATAGACAGTGAAATGAGTCTTTACTGACAGAAATTGAGATGTTTAAAAGACCGAACAAAGGCTTTTAGCTGGAAATCTTTTCCATTTGACCCGAACAATAATGAATAGCCAGTCGAATGGATGATCTCAAATGGAAAACTATGTGGCACTTTTTTTGACAGACAATTTACATATTTCTGTGTGCTAGCTTTTTGTAGCCTGTAAAAGGGTCTGGACCATACAAAGGTGTGTGACGAGGTCGACAAGCAAATCAAACACTGAACTGCATGATGGTAATGCTGCCAATGTCACCAACGTTGCCAATGCGAAGGAAAAAGTCTACAGAGAACTGGACCACAAAATCCTGCAGCTTTGTGGTATGAATATTCACTTGCATAAGTATACCAAGCACCTACACAATGTAACTTCATATACCCAGCTCATATAGCGGCACAACAACAGATTTGTGGTACCACATATATGGGCTCATTGGTGATTAGGTATGTGGGTGTGTGTTGTGTGTGTGTGTGTGTGTGTGTGTGTGTGTGCCAGGCGGCAATCATATATATATATATATATATATATATATATATATATATATATATATATATATATATATTTACATTTAGTCATTTAGCAGACGCTTTTATCTGGAAAAGCGACTTACAAATGAGAACACCACAAGTCAGCAAAAAGCCATGGAGAAAACCAACTATACTGTAAATTCATCAAACCTGATTGTTATTCGATGCCCAAACAGCATCATATAGTCCAAAGAACACCCCCCCCATCCGGAAATGGAAAGAGTATGGCACCACAGTAAACCTGCCAAGACAAGGCCGTCCACCTTTTTTTTTTTTTTTTTTTCTCTCTACAACAGGTATTTGTTAAAGAGATGCATCTTCAGTAGTTTCTTGAAAAAAACTGTTTAGTGATTCTGCCTTACGGACAGAGTTGGGAAGAACGTTCCACCATTTTGCAGTGGTGAACGCCACAGAGTGAGAATTAGCTCCTCGGTGAGGTGGAATCGCCAGAATTTGTGGGCGGCAATCCATCACTTGATCACAAGAATTTGATATAAAATATATATATATCAGGGGGGCTGAATACTTTTATACTTTTCAGTTTTTTATTTGTAAAAAAAAATGTTGATATGTATAATTTTCCTTACTTATATATATATATTATATATTTATGTTTGTGGTTGTATATGTGACAAAATATGGAAAAGTTCAAGGGGTATGAATACTTTTGCAACCCACTGTATATGTATATATATGTATATATATATATATATATACACACTCCTTATATATATTCCTTCACAACATACAGGAGGTAGGCGTAACACGTCTTTATGTGTATGTGTATATACTGTATTCAGACCCTTTCCAAAAAAAAATTTATATCATGGAAAAGATTAATTTCCATAATTTAATTTAAAAAAGGAAACTTTCATATATTATAGATTTATGGCCCACAGTTTTTACGACATCAAGTATTTATTTGTGTTTTTTTTACACAATTTGGGCTTTCAGCTCATGAAACCCATGAAAACAGGAATTCATGAAAACATGAATCATTGAGTCCCCTAAAACATTCTGGTAGACTGTTTCAGTGACCTTGGATTTAAAAAAGCAGAGTTTCCCAACACCTGCAACGGACATTGCACCCAAAATATATATATATATATTTTTTTTTAAGATTGGCGGACTCTGCGGACTCTTTTAAAAAACAGTTAAAGACTTATCTGTTTAAACAGGCATTTGGGCAAATGGGCTAGCCAGTAGTCTTGGTTGTTGTGCTTTTTATGTTTTTATGTTTTTGTTTCTTATGTTTTATGTGGTGTAAATTGTGCTTTTATTGTGTTTATTTCTCTTTTATTTTTTATGTTTTATCCTGTTGTAAAGCACTTTGTGGCCTGTGCCTATGAAAAGTGCTATATAAATAAAGTTTACTTACTTACTTACTTACTTACAAAATCATGACTGACTGTGGAGATTTCACACTGGACCTTAAGCATTTCAGATTCTGTTCCTCACCTCTACTGTTCAGTAGATGATTAGTGTGTCACATTTTTTTACACCATTCATGCCCTGCAAAATTTGGGCTGATACATTGTTTTTGTTACACTGTACAATTTTTTGAATTATTGTTTCTGTGGGGGCGGCACGGTGGCTTAGTGGTTAGCACGTTCGCCTCTCAGCGCTAGGGATTCCCGGTTCGAATCCCCATCTGGGTGGAGTTTCCATGTTCTCCCCGTGTCTGCGTGGGTTTCCTCCGGGTTCTCCGGTTTCCTCCCACAGTCCAAAAACATGGATCAAGTGAATTGAATTCTCAAAAAATTGCCCCATATAGAGTGTGTCTGTGTGAGTGAGTGTGTGCCCAGCGATGGATTCTCCCCTGGATGGGCATGGGGAACCCCACCGCGACCCTAGTAGAGGATAAAGCGGGAGATAATGAATGAATGAATGTTTCTGTGGGTTTTATGAGCTGAAAGCTCAAATTATGTAAAACTGAAACAATAAATAAATACTTGAAATTGTTTATTTTGTGGGCCATGAATCTATAATCTATGATTTTCTTTTTTCTTTTTTTCTTTTTTTTAATTACAACCTCTACAAGATAGTAGTTAGTTTCCTAATGTGAACCTTTTAAAGAAAAGTTTTCACAAAATGAATAGTATAAGCACGACCAAAATTGCAATATTTACAGTTGACCTCGCTCGAATGACATTTCAACATTCTATTAATTAATATTATATTAATAGTAAATTAGACACTGACCTTAACTTTGGTTCATGACTCTTTATTGTCCCTGTGACTGCCACAAACACACTACTACTTGGCATTTACGATGGCATTTAGGATGGCTTTCCAAACACATACAACTGATTACAGCTCTAAATGCATGAGCATGTGCTCCACTGTCAGCTGGAGAGCTGAACTGCTACCTAACACCAAACCTGTATAGTTGACTTGAGATATATATAGAGTGCCAGGATTTGGTTGACTTGCTGCATTGTGGCATGTTTGTGTTGTAAATATTTCAGTATCTTGGTGGTGGGTAGTTCTTCTGATTCCAATTGTGCTTCTCCTATCACAATTGGCAGCAGATGTTCTTTCATTGAGCCTTGGGCTCCCAGAGGGCTGCTAAACGATGGTTAAACACAGAGCTAATGATGCTTAACTAAGTATTCTAAAAGTTATTACAGGATCAGATGAAATTGACATGCCGCATATAGTAATATAACTGTAGATATTTGTTAGCAAACATGACATAAGCAATACAAATTGCAAGCTGTCTTTCTAACTTGAGTTCACACGATTGCATTATTTTTTTCTCTTTTGGTCCTAAAGAGGTTTAGACTAGATGAGGTTCCACAAACACGTTATGATTGGTAGTGATAGTCAGCTTGAGTTTTTTTTAACTTCAACTGAATTCTTTTTAACTTCAACTGAATTAATTACACACATAATAAAGTTTTTATAGCCAGTAAAAAACATATTGATTAAGACAAAGGCTCTACTGTTTATACTATATAGATGACCTGCATTTAATGAAAACATCATGTCCTTTGTAGACACTTTACATATAGAATAAATCCACAATATTTCCCAGGAAAACACTGGGGAACCTGTCATGCTGGGGAGATTATAAAATATAATGCAGCAAGTAATAAAAGAAAACCTTTATGTGTGGAGTTGTTTATGGCCAAAAATATAGTTCCCAACATTTGGGAATGACATGACAGTGTGATTTTATGACCATTTGAAGTAATCATTATGTGTTTTCTGATTGACAGGTGAACTATATGATTTGGATGCAGCATCACTTCAGCTCAAAGTCATCAACTATGTGAGTATAATTATCAACTATGTGAGTAATTGACTACAGAAAATAATAGTAACTCCTTATTCTTAGTATTTGGAATTCAGAAAATTTACAGGGTGAATTTTAATGAAACATCATTTTCAGTAATGAAAATGATTCATGCCTAGTTTAAGATTTTAGGTCACCTTTAAGTAACATAATGCTATTTTAGTGTACATTCAACATCTGATTTACTTAAGGTCTCTCTGCTCAGTGAATGGCCCTGTTCATATATGGTATTATAACAAAGCATTATCAGGTGCCACATCAGGTGCCACATTTGGCAATGTTACAAGCCTTATGGTACAGAGGGCTATGAGTTTGGTTGGCTAACTGATTGTCTAACTTGAGTGGATGGCTGGATATGGTAAAATGTGTTGGTGGATCTTCTGCTCAAACTGAGATTCACTGAGATTTTATCACAGGGCTCTTTTTTATCATCTTATATAAAGTCAGTTGATTGATTTGCTTTTAAATTGAATTGAGTTGTTTTTTTATTTTGAATCATTTCAAAATAATGAAATAAACTTTTATTATATTTAAAGTCTTTAAAACACTTAATACAACAAATAAAAGAAAATATATTGCTTTTTTATTAAAAAATAAAACAGTTGAAAGATTACATTTAAAATGGAGTTTTAAAATTTAGTTTTTTTTTTTTTATATTCATTATATTAAAACAAATAAAAAAGATTAAATTGCAGCACCTTCCGTTCAGAGAGGGACAGACAGATAGACAGACACACATACACATTTATGCACGCACACACTGACCAAACACAGACTGCATGATAAGGTACGCAAACATGTGTACACCCTGACAGGCATTAACAATCCAGGATATGTCAGAGAATACATATAAAAAAGAATACCACGTGCAGTATAGAACAAATATACACAAACACAGACACACGCACAGACAGACACACACACACACACACACACACACACACAAACACTGATCAAACCTAGACTGCATGATAAGGTCCACAAACCAGTACACTTGGTTGACTGATATTCACCAAAGAATAATCCAGACCACGTCAAAGACTACACATGAAAACACAACGAAAAGCAGTTAATAAAGGTTGTTTTGCTTCAGGCACAGGCTCTGCCTTCAGGAGAAATTGCGGGATATACAGATGAATTGATATATCTGGCATAAAAGGAGCAATTAACCTCTGATTATCAAACAAACCACCTGTTACTTATTAACATTAAAATCAAAATGGGGATTATGAGATCCTATTTGATTTAGTTTGCATGTAAACAGTCTTTAAAAAGATTAATTAGTGCTTATGAAACTGAATGGTTTTAAAACATTTCAAACTTAAATTTAAAATTGCAACTTTGTAAATGCTTTTTAAATGTCAGTGGCTGATGGTCAGCACCCTCAAGACGTTCTTTATAGGATAAAAATATCAGAATCACAGACTGATGTTAATAATAATTTGTCCATGAATACTTATTAAACAATCCGATCACATTTTATCATCATTGGTAGCCTGTTTTTAAATTCTTTTGCAAAGGCCTTTAGGATTTTGCTGGTACTTTAAGTGTACACTACCTAAACCAAGGTATCTAAACCTACCTAAACCAAGGTGCTACATTTTACTAATACCATTTTAAAAACATACTCTGCAATTTCTTTCAAATGTTTACTAACATAAATGTTAACCAATGCCTTTTCACTACTCATTTCTCTCCATTGTTTCCATGTAGCTGCTTGCAATTAGTACAAAGCACTGACTCTGGCCAATTTCTGGATCTGCTCCCTCTTGTCTTGTCTATATTTCCAAACTATACTCCACTCGCTCACTTAACTCTAGTGATGAATGTTGCCTGGTCATTCCACCTCACTGTGGGTCAAATTTTCACTCAAGGCGGAGTCACTTGGCATCTTTGAGAACCATCTCAAAACACAACTTTTCCACAAACACCTAATATAAAAATATATATAAAAATGAAAAAGGGCGTAATGAAGATAATGATCAGGTTGGATAATTATGCAGTGTAGATGTTAATTCATTAAAAAAAAATTCTCTCATTTGTACGTCACTTTAGATAAAATTGTCTGCTAAATGACTAAAGGTAAATGTAATGTAAATCTTACCTACTAGCAGTAATATTTTTTTGCTGCGTATTAAATGTCATTAAAAGTCATATATATGAATTTAAGTCACATGTCAACAATAAAATAATCCAGATTAATAACAATAGTCCTTATCATTGATTTATTAGTTTTGTCCATAAATAAAAAGTTTCTTATTTTATTGATGCTTTAGAAGTACATTGCAATCTGGGATTACAATTTTATTACATATGGTGTATGATAGTATATGTTTACTTGTGTGTAGTGGTGAATATAGTATGTAATTACATTTATCTGACTTTGTTTTATATGAGGCACATCATTTGATATATTTGTGTATAGTGCATTAGGGTGTAACTTCATAAAAGCATATAGCACTTGGTACAAACTACCATTAAACATGTGGGTGTAAAATGACCTTGCAATAAGTTGGATAGTTTACTGAGATCTGGACACTATTATATAATTTATTACTTGTTGCAAAAAGATACAGGTGGTGAGGTGGTGAGTTTATTGTTTCAAGTTACACCTCTTTGTACCCAAAGATAAAATTACTTCGACCCAGAATGTTTCAGCTTCAGTTTCTTTTAATATTGAGTTATTTATGGCTAGCCCAAGGCCTAAGTTTGTCTTTAATCTTTCTCTTTTTTTCTATCGAGTTTTATTTCTTTATTCCTCCTATTGTGTTTTGATTCCTGGTGTGAGTGGTTTATTTCCCGGGGGGTGTTTATAAATGGAAAAGGGCTTCCTACTGGATGCAATAATGCTAGGATAAAAGCTGTAATGCAGATCGTTTGATGGAGTTAGAAGTGTCTTAAGATGTTGCTGAATTGCTGCTTTACTGCAGTGTGTATAGGCCCTTCTTGATAAAAAAAAAGTAAATGTAAATGGTGCATAATGCAAAAGATTGTTGCTGATACAGTTTTCTTACCTCATTTACTCAAAAGATTTGAGCTCTCAAATTCAGAGATTATAAAATTTGTACTGTTTATCTGCTGTATAGTTTTATTTATTGTTACTTTGAAACAACACGGCCTTCCCAAAAATAGTCTCTAATTTCATCATTCGCACAAGCTTTTAAAACATTTATTTCTGTCCAGACTTGCATTACTTTTTCCTTATATTAATATTGGGAGATTTGGACCAATGGGAGATTTGTCTTTTCCAGCACATCCTAAAAATTCTCAATGGGGTTCAGGTCTGGAATCCATGTAGCCAATCTGTGTGTGAAAATGATGTTTCATGCTCCCGAAAACACTCTTTCACAGTTTGACCCTCTGAAACAGATTGCCATCTTTTCCATGACCGCAGGATGTGATTTTACACATGGTTGTTTAACAAATGAGAAGCTATTCACTGCATTAGTAAGGGTTAAGTTACTTGTTGCCAGTTAAGGGATAATCGCCCATGCAGTAATTATCCAATGGGAGGCTCTTACCTATCTGCTTAGTTGAATCAAGGTGGTGACCTTTTTTGTTGTCCATGCAGTGTGTGTGAACACATCAAATATGGCATAAAATCTAGTCCCATGAGTTGCTTTAAGAACAGATGAATGATAATATGATGATGGTATCACATCGACATTAGTAAATATATAAATAAAACAGTTTCTGATTTTCTTGTCTATATCACCAACTTTATTAAATAACTTTATTTATACCTACTATTTAACAATATTTAATTAAATGTTATGGACTTTTATAATAGAAACAAATTTTATCAATTAAATTGTGTCTGGATGGACAGACGGATGATTGAGATTAATGTTTTTTTGTTTGATAGCTTAATGTTTGAATTAATGAGTGGAAAATTGAGTAGAAAAATGAATGATTAAATACAGCTATTAAAAATGGTAAATGTTAGTGTGTGACTAAACACTAGATTAATAGATCAAGGATGGTTGCTTAAAATTTGCACAAGGTTTATTTAAAAGAGCTGCTTATAGAGTAATAAGTTTGTAAAAGATGTTTTTTGTAGATTTAATGCTGGATTGAAAAATAATGAAAGAATTCTAGCTGTATATAAATAATAAAGTGTTTCGCTCTTTTTCCTATAGTTGCAGAACGAGACTCAGTCTCAGTGCTGCTGTTTGCTGCTGGTATCCGAGGATAACCATCAACTATTCTGCCAGGTAAACACACACACACATACATACATAAACGCACTCATATTAACAATAAATACATTTTTATGTATTATGTATGTGATATTCAGGTGGTAGGAGATAAAGTTCTGGAAGAAGAAATAAGCTTTTCTGTAAGTTATTTCAGTCTTACTGGATTACTTCATTATTTTTGTGTATTTGTATTTGTTGCAAACTTATTCTTGTTATGCTCATTGTGCAGCTGACGTTTGGCCGCTTTGGGCAGGTGGTGGAGAAAAAGAAATCTATCACTTTACAGGATGTTAGTCAGGTAAAGACAAACAAACACCCACACTCAAAAACACACACATGTTATTAAATGGCAAATCCATTGTTAATTATATAGACTGACTGAGACTGAGAGCTAATATTATATATTTGTTTTATTATAAACAACATTAAATCATATTGTCTTTGATACGTGTGTGTGTGTGTGTGTGTGTGTGTGTGTGTGTGTGTGTGTGTGTGTGTGTGTGTGTGTGAGAGAGAGAGAGAGAGAGAGAGAGAGAGAGAGATAATAACCTTAATTTAAACTTCATTCATCTACATATTTTACTCTTTAATTAGCACACTCAAGTGTGTGCTACTGTAAAACAGCTGTAAAATAAATATTTTTTACAGTATCCTGAATTTAGTTTAACACTTATTTCAGTAATATTGATACTGTTATTTAGCACTCAAATAAATTTTGTTTTTTGTATTCAGAGTTTAGTTTAGAAACTTTTTTTATGTTTAACTTTGTTTAGGAATTTAAAACAGAATTTACTTATTTAAAATGGTAGTCCCATTTCAGGAAAGGACTTTTCATTTATTTTAATACTTTTTACATCATTTAAAACTCAGATTTTTGCTTTTGAATCTTTTCTTTTTTTGTGTATAAGATTTGATTCAAGTCCATCCATCCATCCATCATCTTCCGCTTTATCCTATATTAGGGTCGCGGGGGGGTTCCCCATGCCCATCCAGGGGAGAATGTTTCGGTCGCTGGGCAGATACACCCAGGACAGGGCGCCAATCTATCACTGGGCACACACTCACTCACTCACTCACTCACTCACTCACTCACTCACTTACTCACACTCTACATGGGGCAATTTGGAGAACTCAATTGACTTGATCCATGTTTTTGGACTGTGGGAGGAAACCGGAGAACCCGGAGGAAACCCACGTGGACACGGGGAACATGGCAACTCCACCCAGATGGGGATTCGAACCGGGAATCCCTATTGCTGAGAGGCGAACGTGCTAACCTCTAAGCCACCGTGCCGCTTGAGTCAAGTTAAAACTTTTTATTTAATTCTATTTTATATGTATATAAGTGTGTGTGTGTGTGTGTGTGTGTGTGTGTGTGTGTGTGTGTCTGTGTCTGTGTGTGTCTGTGTGTGTGTGAATGCTTGATTAAAAATTTTTGCCTGTCACTTATTTACTTTACAAAAACCACTGTATATTTAATTGCTCCACTCCATATTATGCACAAAGTTAAACTGTTTATGACATGGTCACCTGATGATTTTTCATCTAGTAATGATATAATAATATAATTAATTATTTAATAATTAATAAAAATAAATAATAACATTAGGTGACTAACTGTTAATATATCTCTCACTGTGTTTTTAGGAGGAAAGGAGGCAGCTTAGTAGCATGTTGGGGTTTGAAGCTCATTCCATGCTCTGTGTGCCTGTAGTCAGTCAGGCAACCACCCAGGTGGTGGCACTAGCATGCACTTTTAACAAAAAGGGAGGACAAATGTAAGTGTGTTGCTCAGATTCTTAAAAAATAATATAAATATAAAAGAAACTATTTGCATCAACATCTGATGTTTTTCATTGGACCATTTGGATAAAGTCTGTATTTTACTGGCAAACAATTCCTCAAAATTTGCAGTTGCCAGAAATTGCATGTGTGTGGCTGCACAACAAATAATTTAGTCTTTCCAAGTCATCATTGTTACATTTTTGTTTGCAGGTACACAGCAGCAGATGAACATCTGATCCAGCACTGTTTCTGTTACACATCTACAGTTCTTACCAGCACACTGGCCTTTCAGAAGGAGCAGAAACTTAAGTTTGAGTGTCAGGTACGAATACAGCATTGTAAAATCACACATTAAACTCATTTTATGTGTATCTTGACAAAACACTGAAGTGTGATTAAATTGCTTTTTTTATTTATTTATTTTTTATATAGACTACATAAAAATGACAAATCTTAATTACAATATACAAGAGTTTTAAAATGGGTCTAAAGTTGAACATATATGAAGAATAAAGTTAATTTTTTTTAAAACAGTACGAATTAAACTATGACTGACCATTTGTATTGGTCAGTCATAAGCTTGTGGTTAAGTAACCAGCCCTGTGACCTAAAGATCCTCTGTTTGATTCTGGTCCAGCCAAGTAGTATTGTCAGAGTGCCCTTGGGCAAGGCACCTAACCTCAAATGCTCCCCGGGTGCTGTGTACAAGGCTGCCCACCGCTCTGGGCACATGTGCTCACTTCACTCAGTGTGTGTGTGTGTATATGTGTGTTTTACTACATAAATGTGGAGGACAACTTCTTCTGTGTGTAAGCACAGTAAGCAAAATGTATCACTTTATCACTTTATTAATGTTTATGTTGTTATATGTGTAGAGTCAATAAGAGTGTGTGCCTTAGTTCCACAAGGAGTTATTTAAAAATAAATATGAAGCTAATTTAGTTTTATTTGCCATATTCATTTGTCACTGCATCAAAAGTGTATGCACATTTTCTTAGCATTTGGCTTTTAAATTGTTATTAAATCTATTAACCATCAGTGTAACTTGGAAGCTTGGAAGATAGAGTGAAAGTTAATGCTATTATGAGGTTCAAAAGTAGTGGGTATGTTAGAAGATTCCAAAGTCTTGGAATGCAGTGGTAAGAGAAGAATAGCACAGTTAGATATTCTTGATTGTGTTGGTTTAATACCAGGTTAATGCCAAGTAAGGGATGGAAAGCAATGTGTTGCAGTAATCAAGCAAAGAGATGATGATTTTTGTCATTTGATATGATGGGTATTCACCCAAGCATTTTTTCGGAGATGCAGGCAGATATTTAAGCTGAAATTGTAGGAGTCATTAGCATACTGTGATTGTAAGAAAACCTACCAGCCTATATGATGAACTCAGTAAGGATAATAAAAGAAGGGGACACAGTAATGTGCCCTGGAGACAAGGGTTTGCTTTATGAAATTTGGATACACTCCTGTGTAAAATAGTGTAGCTTCAGTTTTTTTTTTAATATCAGTGTAACTCTAGCCTTTTTAAAATTATCTATGAAAGTAAAAGTGGTGAATTGATAAGTTGTTTAAGTATTGGGGTGATGTTGTAAAAGAAACCTACTGGAAAGGAGTATTTTAAAGACAGGCAAGTCAGAGACAGGAACAGTAATAAACAATTAAATTAGCATGTATCAAAGAAGTAAAACTATCTAAACCCCTAACATGGTTCTAAATTACACTCCATATCCAACATCACTGCCTAATGATGGTTATGATCTCTATAGCATTGTCCGTAGCGTGAAGACATTAATCATTTAAAAAAAACCTGAAGACAAAACTCTTCCAAAAGATTGCTCAAATTTTTGCAGATCTTTAGAATCAAAGAGAGAAATAAAATGAGATAGAGGACGAGATATGGGGTGAACATTTACATATGGGACCAAATGAGTTAAATATCAGTATCGGATGATATTGCAGTGATACAGCTTATTGCTCCCTAACTTACTGAACTTGTGTTCTCTTGTGTTTGTGTAAGTTGCTTTGGATGAAGGTGTCCACAAAGAAACAAAATGTGAAATGTAAGCGAAAGCTTTCGGAATCCATAAATCAGAGCCACTGCTAAACTCGCTGCAGTGTCCCCAGAACAAGAATATGCTTGCTAAAAATGACATCATTACGTCTTTGTGACAGACATCTAAGACATCGATCTGCTTAACTGATAACCTAAGTTAAATGCTATAAAATACAGATATACTGTATGTTAACATACTGTATACCTACACATTTTTCAAAGCTATTTCAGATCTGCCAAATTAACTTGAGACAAAATAAAGGTGACTTCCAGTAATATTTATTATAATATATATAATAATATTCCAGTGATAATTTATTTATTGTCATCAAGTAAGATTGGCTCTTATTTCACACAAACATTAGATAAAATACTTAAAAAAGAAATTATATTTTGTTTATATGTTTGACAAAATAATTACAAGCTGTAACATATGCATTTGTTCATATTAGATTTTTTTTTTTTACCTTCTGCCTAAACATCTATTTACTGCCGCCTCCTGAAATAACCAAATCCAAAGGTTTTTGGTCAGTAGTTTTGGTTTATTTTTTGTCATTAGCAAAGCTACATACAGAAGCAATATATATGCATCAGCTTTCAACAAGGTGCCACAGCAGTAGCATTAAAATGACAGAAAACTCCACATCCTACAGCCTGAATAAATTGGAACATAAATTAAGCTCAGAGTGTCTTTGAATAGGTTGGCCAGGAAGTGAAGTAAGTTCTCTATATACATAGATTAGATATCTGCAGTACATGATGCAGGAAATACTGAATTGCTTTATGAATAAGATACAGAAACATTTTAAATTATACCTTTCTGCTAACTGCTTAAAATCGTTTTTCATTTTTTTCCCCCTTTAACATCAAGAATGTAATATTTTTGTCTTACCCAGCTGAACTCATTTTTAGAAATCAAACCATGCCTGTCAGTGTTTTTTTTACTTTGCAGCACTTGCAGCAGTAGGAATGTGCCTCTAGAGAGAAATGAACAGATGAAAGCATGAGTGCACTGAGCATCTCTCAGGTGCCCAGAGTGCTGAACTGCGACTTTCTGCAGTCCCTCAAAAGGGATGTGCTGAGTGCACTTCATGATTTTGCTCTCAAACACATTTAAATCCACCAGTGTGTATTCTATTGATTTTTCTATGCACTTATTTGATAGGTGGTTCTTTCGAATAGGAAACCAAAAAGAAAGCAAAAACATTTTCCTATTAAGTAACACCTGAGCAATGCATGCCCACAACTGTCATAACCCCAACCCATCACTGATTTGACTGTGGTGTAATTCAGTTTTTAAAAATTTATTTTAGCTTCTAGATGGTTTAGTCAGAAAGTTTGGATTAAAAACATAAGCACGATAGATGCAGGATATGTATAAAGACAGTATGACAGTAGTAAGATATGCAGCAGGCAAGGTGGATGGTTTTGGAGTGAACTTAGGGCCTATAAAGAGTTAAATCCTTGCAATAGTCATGGACAGACAAGGTTAGGCAGGGTCTCCATGGAATATGATGTTTGTGGATGACATTGTGATCTGTGGTGAGGTAAGCGAGCAGGTCGATAAGAGCCTAGAGAGATGGAAGTGTGCATTACAGGGAAGGCGAATGAAGTTTAGCGGGAGTAAAACAGAGCACATATGTGTGAATAAGAAAGAGAATGTTGAAAAGTGATGAGTTTAAATCCTTGGGGTCAGGTGTACAAAGTAATAAAGAATGTTGTAGAGAAGCAAAGTAGAAAAGTGTAAGTAGGTTCGAGTTGGTGGTGTAAAGTTGCAGGTGTGATCTGTGATAGACAAGTATCTGCCAGAATGAAAAGGAAAGTTTATAGGACAGGAGAGAGACCTGCGATGTTGTACAGTTTATCGTCAGTGGCAATCACCATAAGGCAGGAGAAAGAGCTGGAAGTAGCAGAGATGAAGATGTTGTGATTCATACTGAGAGTGATGAGTATAGACAAGATTATGAATGAGTTTATTAGAGGCAGAGTACAGTCAGGTATTTTTGAACACAAAACTCCCTAATTGTGGTGGTTGTGGAGAAATCAGAGTACTCACAATGTTTCTTTCAAAAACACTAGGGGAGTTTTTCCTTGACACTGTCACTCTTTGGGGCTTCAGGCTTGGGAAATTGTAAAGCTGCTTTATGACAATGTACTAATGTGCTATTTAAAATCATTAAACTTGAACTTGGATGAACTTTATACTGGCAGAAAAATGCTGAGGATGACACTGCCAGGTAGAAGGAGGATAGTAATGCCAAAGAGGAGCTTTATAAATATGGTGAGGAAAAGTGGTTATGGAGATTAAGGAGGATACTCAGGATAGGGCGAAATAGAGAATAAGGATTCACTGTGGGAACAGCCTAAAGAGAATATATACACAAATTACTCAGTCGCCATCTAAAATAATTAACTACAGGAAGCATTATGCCACTAACACTTATGGACAAATACAGCTTCATACATATATGTTAGCTGACATATGGATTAATTGTGCTTGCGTGTGTCCAGGCTCTACTTCAAGTGGCCAAGAATCTTTTCACACATCTTGGTGAGTATCAAATATTGTTATAATAATAATAATAATAATAATAATAATATTATAATAATAATAATAATTATTATTATTATTATTATTATTATTATTATTATTATTATTAAAGTCATATGCAAAAGTTTGGGCACCCCTATTAATCTTAATCATTTTTAGATCTAAATATTTGGGTGTTTGCAACAGCCATTTCAGTTTGGTATATCTAATAACTGATGGACACAGTAATATTTCAGGATTGAAATGAGGTTTATTGTACTAACAGAAAATGTGTAATATGCATTAAACCAAAATTTGACAGGTGCAAAAGTATGGGTATCCTTATCATTTTATTGATTTGAATACTCCTAACTACTTTTTACTGACTTACTGAAGCACAAAATTGGTTTGGTAACCTCATTGAGCTTTGAACTCCATAGCCAGGTGTATCCAATCATGAGTAAAGGTATTTAAGGTGGCTAATTGCAAGTTTCTTCAGAATCTCTTCTGAAGAGTGGCATCATGGGCTCCTCAAAACAACTCTCAAATGATCTGAAAACAAAGATTGTTAAACATAGTTGTTCAGGGGAAGGATACAAAAAGTTGTCTCAGAGATTTAACCTGTCAGTTTCCACTGTGAGGAACATAGTAAGGAAATGGAGGACCACAGGGACAGTTCTTGTTAAGCCCAGAAGTGGCAGGCCAAGAAAAATATCAGAAAGGCAACGGAGAAGAATGGTGAGAACATTCAAGGACAATCCACAGACCACCTCCATAGAGCTGCAGTATCATCTTGTTGCAGATGGTGTCACTGTGCATCGGTCAACAATACAGCGCACTTTGCACAAGGAGAAGCTGTATGGCACAGTGATGCGAAAGAAGCCGTTTCTGCAAGCACGCCACAAACAGAGTCGCATGAGGTATGCAAAAGCACATTTGGACAAGACAGCTTCATTTTGGAAGAAGGTCCTGTGGACTGATGAAACAAAGATTGAGTTGTTTGGTCATACAAAAAGGCGTTATGCATGGCGTCAAAAAACACAGCATTCCAAGAAAAACACTTGCTACCCACTGTAAAATTTGGTGGAGGTTCCATCATGCTTTGGGGCTGTGTGGCCAATGCCGGCACCGGGAATCTTGTTAAAGTTGAGGGTTGCATGGATTCCACTCAGTATCAGCAGATTCTTGAGAATAATGTTCAAGAATCAGTGCCGAAGTTGAAGTTACGTCGGGGATGGATATTTCAGCAAGACAATGATCCAAAACACCGCTCCAAATCTACTCAGGCATTCATGCAGAGGAACAATTATAATGTTCTGGAATGGCCATCCCAGTCCCCAGACCTGAATATCATTGAACATCTGTGGGATGATTTGAAGCGGGCTGTCCATGCTCGGCGACCATCAAACTTAACTGAACTGGAATTGTTTTGTAAAGAGGAATGGTCAAAAATATCTTCATCCAGGATCCAGGAACTGATTAAAAGCTACATGAAGCGACTAGAGGCTGTTATTTTTGCAAAAGGAGGATCTACTAAATATTAATGTCACTTTTCTGTTTAGGTGCCCATACTTTTGCACCTGTCAAATTTTGGTTTAATGCATATTGCACATTTTCTGTTAGTACAATAAACCTCATTTCAATCCTGAAATATTACTGTGTCCATCAGTTATTAGATATATCAAACTGAAATGACTGTTGCAAACACCCAAATATTTAGAACTGAAAATGATTAAGATTAATAGGGGTGCCCAAAGTTTTGCATATGACTGTATTATCATCATCATTTTATATTTTATTTATTATGTTCTACTTATATTAAGGACTAAAGTCGCAGGGGGTGGGGAGAACATGTTTTCAGGCACTGGGCAGATACACCCAGAGCTCTCACTCACTCAAACATACTATATGGGGCAATAACAGTATTGGCAATTTAACGCAGCCAATTTACCTTCAGGAATCATTTTTAACATAGTTTAAATATTCTGTGCATGTAATAACAGTTAGTAAACTTCCTCCAAAATTGGTATGTGAACTGAAAAGTGAAACAGTGCATGGCTACCATCCTGTGCTAGCGGTCACTTCAGGAGCAGTGCATGTAGAGTGGCACTGTGTGGCATTGTTTGGTTGCAGCAAAGGGACAAAGTGCTGAAAGTCAGTACTGGTACTGCTAGTTACTCTGTCAAAATCACAGTCTATGTGAGCATTTATTAATTTGTTTTATGGCTGCTGTAATACTCATGATTTACCCAATAATTAGTTCAGCAATGTGAGTTCAGCAAAGCATTTGAAAATGTGTTAGAAAAAGTCTGGCTGCAACATAACTATATTAGGATTCAGTGGATCTAAGATTCATAGCCCAAAGGCAGGTCTAATGTTTGCATTTATTTGCCCATATAGTGCTTATATTTTTAAATCACTTTATAGTACTTAAATCATTTACTCATTTTAACCCAATTAACAACTAAAACAAAAGCAAGAGTAATTGTGGTCTGTTTTTTTTCTCTTGTCAGATGATGTATCAGTCCTACTGCAAGAAATCATCGTTGAAGCTCGGAATCTGAGCAACGCTGAGATGTGAGACATATATTACATACTGATGGGTGAATGGTAACCTGTAGAATAGGGCACATATCTTTTAAAACAAAAATGCTTTTGTTTGCTGCTCAAGGAAAGATCATAAAGCTGTTTTATTTCGCTTTGCTGCAGTGGGAGTGATAGATTGGCGCCCTGCGCCCCCCCCGCGACCTTAGTACAGGATAAAGAGGAAGATAATGGGTGGAAGGATGGATGGATGTAGTGGGAGCTTTACCGAAATATGACAATAACCTTAAATAGGATCAATAAAATATTTGATCATCTTGATAAAGTGCAAGAAATACTATGTTTATAAAATGAGTATGTTTTACGAAAATTAAATAAAATCTGTGAGTTTAATTTGTGATGTGGTGGGCTGTATAATCTTTATCTCAGAAAATGTCTTAGAAATTAAAATAGGGAACAAAATCTGCTGCAAAGATTATCCATTTGATTGAAGGCTATTAGTTTAAATTAGCATAACACCATTAGTGTTAGAATAGGGAAAAGAAGTAATAAAAAAAATGCATAAATTAATATTATATAATAGTTTACACCTACAATGATAGCAAAATTCATTTACCCATTATCTTCCGCTTAATGCTCTACTAGGGTCGTGGGAGCTTTCCCATGCCCATCCTGAGGAGAACATTTGGGGCGCTTGGCAGATACACCCAGGACAGGGCGCCAATTTAACACTGGGCACACATTCACTCACACAGACACACACACACTTTATATGGGGCATTTTGGAGCATTCAGTTTTACCTTGATCCATGTTTTTGGAATGTGGGAGGAAACTGGAAAACTCAGGAAAAACCCAGCACTAAGCCACTGTGCCGTCCATGAGAGCAAAATGTTAGCAATAATTTGTTTGTATATATTTGACAATGCCATACAAAACAACCCTATCTTTACTAACTCAGTCATTGCCATATTGGTTTATAAAATGACCAATTAATATGCATTTATAAAAACCTCTAAATTGCCTTATCAACAAGCTCTTTTGGAACCCTATAGAGGTTTTACTTTTGAGGATTTACTTTCAACATAACAAAAAAGTGCATTCTGATATTACATTACTATACTTTTTAAAATTTTCTACAAGATATTTCTCCAGAACAACAGCATTTCAAATGTTATTGTTTTCATTTTGCTATTATAGTGGACAATAGATTCAGTTGTTCTTAAACTGGCCAGTCTGATACCAACAAACGTTCTGTTCCAAAGTTAAAGGGGATCACATGTGTTATTAGTGTGTATATATGTCAATCACACTACTGTTATTCAATTTTTATTATTACCCCCTTTTCTTACAACTTTCTTCTTCCCAATTTTTTGCTATTTAGCTATTGACACAATTTCGCAGGACACATCCGGCTCATTGATGAGACTACTGCTTGTATACAACTAGGGAATCGGTCGAACCATTCCCGATATATTCCCATTTTTACAAGCCAAAATTTCGATTTACTTTGCATTACAGTAATATTTTTAAAATTTCTCGTAACTGCCAATTTTTTAACTACAATGATAATATTCTCTGGAATCGGAGATGACGTAGAGTGATCGTGCTATTCATTCACTCGTGATCACTCATCAAAATTGGCTTAGTTCATTATCTATCTGAAAATAATTTCAAAGTGACATAACTCAGACAATTTTTGAGCTGCAAACATGAAATTTCCCACGTGATTTGCAGAGACACTTAACAGCTAAATTCACAGACTGATCGCCCGTACTCTTCACTTTTCATTACTTTTCAAAAATTGCATTTCTCCTTCTCATTCTAACCACATGCTATTACCCAGCCATGCCACTTTTTTGAACTTGTTCACTGTGTTGCTTTGATATCCCTATGCACTCGTATGTCCAAGCTGCAATCACACTCGCATTTTTTTCAGGAAATGCACCTCACCTTATTATTATAGTCAAAAATAAACTTTACTTTATTTTTTTTATTTGTACATTGCCTTGTGCCAAAAAAATCGGCTAATTAGATAATGTAAATGAGTTGGTATACAGGTCTTCCAAGTGTTTGTTGTGTATATTTATGTATGCGGAACTCACTGTTCTTGTCTATGCTGAAGAGCATCCTCATGCCTGTAACACTACAGAATGAACTTAAAATCAGTTTAATGCTTCCTTAAGGGATTTAAACATTGTTGTAAGTTGTAAGTTTTGTACATCAAGTAACAGATTACTGCATAAAACATCAGAGTCAAAATTGAGAGCTGCACTTGTATTCTGTTTCAGTACTTTTAACCCAGAGCAGGCTTTTATGTTTTCATAAGAGCTGATCTGGTGAAGGAGTCTGATAGTTTTTCTCGAAGGGCCACTTAAATCATGTTTAAGTAATACTTTAGAGAGGGTTTGTCCTAATTAGCTTTTGCTTTAGAGAATTCACACTTTTCCCTACAGGCCTGTGTTTATAAGAAGAATAAAAGCCCCCACCCCACCCCCTTCTCTCGCTTCCTTTTTTCTCACAGTTGTTCGGTGTTCCTGCTCGACCGTGTCAGTCATGAGCTGGTGGCTAAAGTGTTTGATGGAGGAGTAGTAAACGATGATGAGGTATGACTGCATTTTAAATGTCATTATAAATGTACAATTTTTTTTTCAATTAATCAGATCTGGCTATTTAATGCAGAGACTCGTCTATGTTTAATTATAAAATCATGAATAAAAAAGATCTAAGCACTAGGTGATGCAGAAATTGGAGCACAAAGAACGTTTGCTTGCAATTGTAGCCTTATTTTACTTTAGGCATAAAAGTCTTAACAACAAATACGTTCAAATAAATGCTACAAAAGTTACAAGAAATTTTAATTAATTTACATGACAAAAAATGTTCATCTTAATAATAAGAGGAATAATCTCACTTCACCTTTGTTTATGAGTAATATTTTATTAACAACAACATTGAACCATCACACAAAATTGCCAAATTGGAGAGAGAGATAGCAGACAAAAAGCGATTAGAATGACAAACTTTGAGTGGTTAATTAGACAGTAAGAGAGCAGAAGAAAAAAACATGTAACATGTTAACTTGTGGATCTATATTAGAGTATGGGAACCAAGCATCCAAAATCACTGATGCTGGCAGAGATCTTAAAATTCCATAATAGACCATAAGACTCTTGGAAAATAAAATGGCCATAAGAAAGATATAATTTGGTGAGTCAGGTGAGGCAGTACGGCCCACAGGAAGGGACGCTGCAAAATAGAAAAGAGATGAAGGGCAGTTCAGATTACAAAAATTTAAGATCTGGAGGTGAGCGAAAGGGAAAGAAATAATGGAGTACAGATTAATGACCCTAAATTAAAACTTTAAATTAACCTAAAGAAGGTCAACAGAATTGCAAAAGAAAACCTACAGAAGCAATGGTGAGCAATGTTGAGCTTGTAAAAGCAATTTAGATTCTAAAATTAAATTTGGACATTATTTCATCAAATCTATATAGAACTACAATAAACCTTTAAAAATTAATTTCACTCTCATCCTGGAATTGGAAGAAATGCTCTGAGTTCTCACAGGCATGGTTAGGCTTTTACCAATAAAAAATACATTTAAAATAGCAAAAATGGGTCTACATACTTTTGTTAAATGTGATATTTGTAAATATGTCAGATGTGCTGAGTTTATATATGATTTATGTTTTAAACAGAAAGAGTTCCGTATCCCAGCGGATCAGGGTATTGCTGGGCATGTGGCTACTACAGGCAAAATACTTAATATTAAAGATGCCTACTCACACCCACTCTTCTACCGCGGTGTGGATGACAGCACAGGATTCCGTACCCGCAACATCCTTTGTTTCCCTATCAAAGATGAGAATGAAGGTATGATGTCAACCATGTGGTATTTTTATTTATGTAAATATCGTCCATATATAAGTATATAAGTCCTGTGTGAAAAGTACTACTTAATGTAAATACTTAAAATGTAATTTAAGTCTAACACAGATGCATTATTTTATATATATCAAAATTAAATGATCACCAAAACCGTATGGTTTTGGTGATCAACAAAAAACACACTATACTGTGTATGTGTGTGTGTGTGTGTGTGTATGCCCATGCCTATGGGTGTGTATGGTGAAAAAGATTTTCAGCTGTGTTATAAAACTGTGTGGTGACATTTTGAAAACAAAACACAATCAACTGCAGGCACCAGAATAAATCATAGAAACCATGGTAACTGACTGTAGTCAGAGCTACAAGATACATACAGCGATTTAAGCTAAAAAAAAAAAAAAAACGCCTGCTGGAATGAATGCATTGTTACTCCTACGCTTGACAAAATATAAATAATAAACATCTAAAAATGATTCATTTCAAAAGACCTCAGCTTAGTTGCTAATCTCTTACCCAGTTTAGGGTTAAGAGGGATCCTGGAGCCTATTTCAGTGTTAAGATGGCAAAATTCTGAGAAACAACTAGAAAAAGTTCGGCAGTCTATTGCAGGGCAGATACTCACACATGTAAATACCAGAATATAATTTGTATTTCATTTCACCATGAATTAAACATGTTTGGAGACAAATAGACAAAGGGAATACATGTAAACTTCATGAAGTATAGCAAATGTAAAATGTTTAAAACGTAAAAAATAATAATAATATCTGATCTGGATAGGAAACTATGAAAATAATAATGGAGGAGAATTACTGATCAGGCAGAAACTCAACTTTCAAAATTCACTTTCAAGGTGGATATAAAAGTGGAAGGCATGCTGAAGCATATACACACATATATATACATGAGAACATGCAAATGTAACAGAGGAAAAACCACATCCTACATGAGAATTAAAACAATAAATTGTATGCTATAAAGGGAAAGCACAAATCACGGCACAAACATAGTGATTAAGACATTTGTGTAGATATCAAATGTCCACCACAATTGTGAAAGCTAGACATAATGACATATATTGACTTATACTTTGAACTTCTGGATGCCTAGTACAGAAAATATCTTTGAACATATCAGTCCTTATTTCTCTTCAGAATAAAAAAAATGTTATTTAAAGCACTTGTTTTGGAGAAATTAAACATAAAACAATTGTGTTCCGAAAAATAAATATTATTGATATGATTACCAGGATATGATTACCTATTGGCTCTTAATAATAAAATATATGGTGATAGCTTCATTTTTTTTACAATAGCAGCCACTCATCTGGGAAGCCTTTCCGTACGGTTTTGGTTTGTGCCTCCTAGGAATATATTACTTGCAAGGTGAAGCACCAATGATGATAAATAAAAAAAAACACTAGCTCATAATCAGCATTCCAATTATTTTTGAACGTGTTAAGTGGGTTTTTAATCAGGGCTGTTTAACCCAATATACTCATACACCTTTCAAGCTGAAATAAAAAATGCCAATAATTGCATAAAACAATGGAAAATGTTACACCTTTTATATAAATTACATATTCTCCTTTCCTTTTTTTACAGATGTAATTGGGGTTGCAGAGCTTGTCAATAAAACGAATGGTCCATGGTTTAACCGGTTTGATGAAGATCTGGCAACTGCCTTCTCCATCTACTGTGGCATCAGCATTGCTCACGTAATCAACACTGACATTTCAGAACATTTTAATTGTATCTGATCTATAAGTATATTAGAAAAGCTGCCACCAGAGGGCACTGACTTTGTCAGAGCATCAAGAGATTTTTATCTTTTTTAAGAGCATTTTATCATTAGCTTGACATTAATTGGACTGGTTTTGTTTTGGCCTGATCTTAGGTAATTGTAGGCAGGACAAATCTGTCTGTCTGAGGCAATGTAAACCTGAAACTAAATGTTTTTCTATTGTTATTTAATATCAACAAATAACATATTTATTTATATTTATTCGTTCATTCATTATCTCTCGCTTTATCCTCTATTAGGGGCGCAGTGGGGTTCCCCATGCCCATCCAGGGGAGAACGTCTTGGGTGCTGGGCAGATAGACCCAGGACAGGGTTGGGCACACACTCACTCACACAGACACACTCTATATGGGGCAATTTTGAGAATTCATTTGACCTTAATCCATGTTTTTGGACTGTGGGAGGAAACCGGAGAACCTGGAGGAAACCCACGCAGACACGGGTAGAACATGGAAACTCCACCCAGATGGGGATTCGAACCAGGAATCCCTAGTGCTGAGAGGCGAACGTGCTAAACACTAAGCCACCGTGCCGCCTATTTCTTTATATTGCTCATGAAATCTGCATTAAAATTAGCTAAATGGAAAAAAAAATATGTTTTTTTTTATTCAGTATCCAATTAATTAACATGCTTTACGTAGTATAAAGATGTTGGGTGAAAACAAGGTTCTCTGCCAAAAGTTGGGCTGGTCCCAACAATTGTAAGAGATCAAAAATAATTATCTTTTAATTGTCAGGTTAGAGACACAATTAAAATATTACATTATATTATTTAGCAGGCGCTGTCCAAAGTCACATACAATTCAACTAACTTTACAGTTTGGATTTCAAAAGTATGGTCAGCACCCCTAGAGAAATGAGATGTAAAGGCCTTGCTCAAGGGCCCACATTAGATTAATAGCAAAACACCCTTACCATTAAGCTTCCCTGCAATCCAAAATAAGGGGAAAAGATGAAGGGCAAATCAAGGAGATGAAGAAGAATGGCAGAAGCCATTGCGGTATGGACAGCATGGTCCTAAGGTGCTAATGAAATCACTTGTGTATTGATTGTAGGGATTGTATAGAAGCATAAGACTTGCAGGATGAACACATTTAAGAAGTACTTTATTTAAACAAAAACAAAGCACATTACATACATACAGCATAAGTGAACTAAAAGCACAGTGAGGAAAGTATTAGCAAAAAAAATTACTTACAAAAAACTACAAAAAACTCATTACACATAAGAGGCAATGACAAGATTGGAAATGTTGACAAAATGATGAGCAAATTGAAATGTCCTTAACAGGAGTAAAGTTGGAATTATACTCCACATTTAATAATGTAAAGCTTCATACATTTCTATTAAGGATATTACAGAAACATTCAGCTAATTCAGATGTAATTGTTCCTTTGCGCAATGCTTAACTGGATAATTTAACTGGAGGGTAGACTGAATTGTTATGTTTGAAGTTTGATAATTAAATGGGCAAAATAAATGTTGAAGGTTTATAGTGAGTTTTTTAAATGGGACACAATCATTACCATCATTTGCTTAATCTTAATATTATTTGTTATATTTTACTAAATAAATGGAGAACTATAATATTTGTCATTATATTTTTTCATTCATTCATTCATTCATTATCTCCCGCTTTATCCTCTATTAGGGTCGCGGTGGGGTTCCCCATGCCCATCCAGGGGAGAACGTCTCGGGCGCTGGGCAGAAAGACCCAGGACAGGGCGCCAATCCATCGCTGGGCACACACTCACTCACACAGACACACTCTATATGTGGGGCAATTTTGAGAATTCAATTGACTTGATCCATGTTTTTGGACTGTGGGAGGAAACCGGAGAACCCGGAGGAAACCCACGCAGACATGGGGAGAACATGGAAACTCCAACCAGACGGGGATTCGAACCGGGAATCCCTAGCGCTGAGAGGCAAACGTGCTAACCACTAAGCCACCATGCCGCCCATTTTATTTTTATAATATTTAACACAATTCATGTTTCTCTTATTTTGCAAATTGGATTCAATGGTCTGGGTGGTACTTGGTCAGATATTACAGTATCTGGGTGAATCCTTTACCAGGGTCACGGAGTGGTTCCACATGTCCATCCAGGCACTGTGGAGATAGACCCAGGTCAGAGCGCCAATCTATTGCTAATTTGGAGCATTCAATTTACCTTGATCCAGGTTTTTGGATTGTGGATAACATGGAAACTCCACCCAGATTCGGTTTTTAAATCGGGAATCCCTAGTGCTAAGAGACAAACTTGCTAACCACTAGGCCACCATACAGCCCCAATCAATCAATATGATGGCTCAGAATAAAACTCAAATAAGTACATAATTAAACCCCCTATAATCAGGTGTTTAAATTATTTAAAAAAAAATAGTTTTATAGTTTATAGTTTATATCATTCACTTCATTAAACTTTTCAACTTTTATGTATATTTATTTTAGTGATCTAATTTCTTGATTTTATTCATATTTTTCTTTCTTTTAATGCACTATTTTACGTTAATTGGCTTTCAATATTTGTGTTACTCTGTAGAGCACTTTAAATTGCTTTATTAAAAAAAACTTGCCTTGCCTTGCCTTTCCAGTGTATTTTAGAGATATGTCTGTAATTGACTCTGTATATTAATAAAACCTGTATTGCAGGTAATCTAAATGGATAGCGTGAATCATTACATACCTCTAATTCTTTTGTTGTTCTTAGTCTCTGCTGTATAAGAAGGTTCATGAGGCTCAGTTTCGTAGCCACTTGGCCAATGAAATGATGATGTACCACATGAAGGTATGCGAAGAAGAAGTGAGTCGTCTACTGGTACATGGCATTGAGCCCGTCAAAGCTCTGCACCCGAATTTCTCTCTGTTCACTTACACACCACGCTCGCTGTCTGAAGACAACACACCAATGGTGAGTCAAACAGAAAACATACTCGCATTAAAAGCATATGTATTTAAACCTTTAAAAGATAATAATGCTATGGGCCGTGGCATGCATACATATTTTCATTGTTATGTCGTGTGGGCGGACTTAACACTGAGACAGTTCCGAATCCGTCTGTTGTCACAGCAGGAACAGCAGCTGTTTCTTAGTGGGGAGGTTCTGTAACATGGCTAGAGACACCGGTCTACATGGCTTAAATGGACTTGTAATTCACTGCACCTGCAGGTGCATTGCAAACCAATAATCAGACTCAGTGTCTTGCTGTTGAAAGTTTGGAGGAGCAATTCCATCAACACAGAGCTCCTCCAAAGGCATACTTGTCTGTCTGTCTGCCTGTGAATTAGGGTGCCCAAACTTGAATTCTCACTGTGCCCCTTAAGGGGCAGACAGGCATGCCCACCGCCTTTCCACTGTCTGTCCAGACAAAGCACAGCGCTCGTCCTGTTGAATGAAAGAGCTGGCAACCAAGCGACAAGCCGCCAGCCATCTGCTGTCCATAATGGAGGCTGAGGGTCATCCGTGCTCACTCCCCGTAATTGTTAGTCCCCCAACTCTTGTTTTCTCTGACGCCACCCTGAGGAGCCTCTGAGGAGGGCAAGGGCTCCCCCCAGTGTTGGCATGGTTGGCACAGCAACTTAGCTTAGCTCTCTGAGGTAAACATTGTTGCACTTGTGCAGTATTAATACTGTTTTTTTGCAGCCTGCCCCCTGGTGTATGTTTCTTTTTGTAGCGGCCACATGTATGTAAGATGTGCACATGCCCTGAAATGATTTATTAAAATGAAGTCAACGTTAAAAACTTTTATTTGTCTCTTGTCTCACAAGGTTGGGTCTGACATGCCCACATCTTTTCACCAGCATGCTGTGCCTCTTAACAAACATTCTTTTAATTTACCAAGACTAAATAATTATTTAAACAAAGCTGCCCTATTTGAGTAGATCTGTTTTTCATAATTCATAATGACCTTTTAGGTCTATTAGCCTTTTACATGCAATACACACATGGTCTCATACAAATGATGCAAACAGTAAAAAACATGATCATTGCTTGTAATTTGGTTATAGAGTTTTTTTTTACCTTTTTTTTTAGGGCATCTTGAGCATGTTTGAGGATATGGGCTTTATAAATACCTACAAGATTGACTTGCACACTCTAGCCAGGTATCTTTCTTTTTTTGTCATTTTTTCTGTGCTTTTTATTCTTATTATTTGCTTTATCTTCTAAAATATAGTGTATATACAGTTCCAGTCAAAAGTTTGAATACACTTCCTTTCTTCTCCATTGTCTATTTTCTCCACTTATCTTTTAGATGTACTTTGTAATTTTACAATTACAGACTGTAGTCCATCTCTTTCCTTTTTTGTCAGTCCCCTGTTGGTTCTCTGTTCTCTATTGGTCACCGCATTGACACTGATGCGGTAAGGGGGTTTTAGTGCAGCAGGGCTGCTGTAGTTTTATTTAAACACCTCAGTGCACCAACCAAATAATACCTCCTCTGCGGTGCTACTATTGGGGTCTTGACCATAAGAGAACACCTATTAAATGTTAACACAAGTAGCTAATTAACCTATCACATTGCTAAAACTTAATGGATTTAGGCGGTCAACACAACTTGCTGAGCTGCAAACAGAGCATTAGAATGGAGACAAAATGTGATTTTCTACACTTCTTTAAGCCTTTTTGTATTAAAAAAGTAGAACTGTTTATCATTATATCACTAAAATATTTGTATATCAGAGGTTTACACATCTACTGCTAATATGCTGTGTGTGTGTGTGTGTGTGTAGGTTCTGTCTAATGGTAAAGAAGGGCTACAGAGATCCACCATATCACAATTGGACGCATGCCTTCTCTGTTTCACATTTCTGCTACCTGCTGTATAAGAATCTGGAACTTAACAACTACCTCGAGTATGTACATAATATATTTACTTACACACATGGACACACATGCACACACGCACACACACGCACATATTACCCAATGTGTCAGAAGTAAAATTCATAAAAGTCATGCTACTTTATGTAATGTTCATATCACCCATCAGAATAATCATGATCATAATGATCAATTTCCATATTTGGCTGCCATTTTAGCAATTAATACATAAAATTAAATATATTTTTATAGATCAAGCAAATATATTTTTAATTAACAAAAGAATAATTGACTATAACAATGTTTAATGGCAACTGGTGGTATTAATGGTACATACGGAATTGCACAACAGTGCTACCTCATTGGGTCCTGGTGGAATTATTTGTTGATATGCATAATCTGGTGCAGCTGTGTGTGGTCATTCATTGTTAGCTTCAAATTCCAAGCTGACCAAACAGCTACTGTCTTGATGCTGGTCCCCCAAATTGTTAGGTTCCAAATCAAAAGCTGACCCAGTCATCAGCTACCAGTCAGGAAACACTCTGACTATCCCGATCAGCATTTTACTGATGCTGGAGCCCTCTGAGTGCCGGAGTGCAACCATTTGGGAAGAAAATATAACCACACAAGAATTGATCATCAATGCTTCGATTTTATAATTCACAGCTCGTTTATATAGGTATATGAATAGGCAAAAAAGGGCATTCTTCCCACAGTCTGCTACCCAGGTGCATATGAAAGAACCCCACAGTTCTTTCATATGAACCCCACAGCCAATTTAAATTTATTTTTTTACTCAGTTCTATCAGACTCAGCTGTGTGATTACCTTTTGTAAAAGCCCTTCCCTCTGTGTGTAGGGTTTTAGAACTCTGCTTATTTGGGTTAGTGATATGTCATTGATGCAATTTGTTATGCTTCTGTCATGTCTCATGCTTATGTCTAATTTCACCCGGTGTCTCCTGCATTAAAAGACTACTCGTACCATCATCTGCCCTTCCAAGCCGTGGCATCCCCAGATCGTGACAGCCAAAAACTGATTTAGATTTTTTTTAATATCATAAAATTTTGTTTAATGTTGCCATGAGGAGTGTAAATATATTGTTAATATATTATAGTGACCCAGCGATAGATTGGCGCCCTGTCCTGGGTGTATCTGCCCTGCGCCCGAAATGTTCTCCCCTGGATGGGCATGGGGAACCCCCCGCTACCCTAATATAGGAAAAAGCGGGAGATAATGGATGAATGGTATTATAGTGCTTTGTTTTTAAAACCTGTAATGATGTTTAATATTTTTATTTAAAAAAGTATAATGTTCAAAAGTTATGTTTTTATACGTTTGCAGACGACTGTGTATGGGTTATAAATTGAAATTAAAAAATACAATTTAGATTTAAACATTGTACAAGATATTTTACTTTTTATTATGTGTAATCATATTATTTTTTATTGATCTATTAATATTGTAATTACAATTTTCTAGGGATATAGAAATCCTTGCTCTCTTTGTATCATGTATGTGCCATGATCTCGATCACAGAGGAACTAACAACTCCTTTCAAGTGGCATCGGTAAGTAATAAATAGCCGCTTTTATATTTTCCAGAAATGTAACAGTGCTTTTTTGCATTACAGTAAATAGTTTAACTATGGAAGACAAAGTAATTTCATGTGTAAATAAATACAGTAACAGTGCTTAGTGGTTAGCACGTTCGCCTCTCAGCGCTAGGGATTCCCGGTTCGAATCCCCATCTGGGTGGAGCTTCCATGTTCTCCCCGTGTCCGCGTGGGTTTCCTCCGGGTTCTCCGGTTTCCTCCCACAGTCCAAAAACATGGATCAAGTCAATTGAGATCTCCAAATTGCCCCATTTAGAGTGTGCGTGTCTGTGTGAGTGAGTGAGTGAGTGAGTGAGTGAGTGTGTGCCCAGAGATAGATTGGCACCCTGTCCTGGGTGTATCTGCCCAGCACCCGAACCGTTCTCCCCTGGATGGGCATGGGGAACCCCCCCGCGACCCTAATGTAGGATTAAGCGGAAGATAATGGATGGATGAATGGATAAATAACAATGAAATAATCACCTAATCAGCATCTTGCTATAGCTCACCTGTGAGGTGGATGGATTAACTCAGCAGTAGAGAAGTGCTCACTAACACAGATTTTGACAAATTTGTGAACAATATTTGATAGAATAAAGGAATTTTGTGAAAATACAAAAAGTCTTAAATCTTTGAGCAAAACCAAAAGTATAAGTTAATCAGCATTTAGATCAGGTTTGGGGTGGCACAGTGGCTTAGTGGTTAGCATGTTCGCCTTTCAGCGCTGGAGATTCAGGGTTCAAATCCCAGTCTAGGTGGAGTTTCCATGTTCTCCCTGTATCTGCATGGGTTTCCTCTGGGTCCAAGGTAAATTGATTGCTCAAAATTGCCCCATATAGAGCCCCATGACCCCAGTAGAGGATTAAGAAGATAATCAATTAATTAATGAATGAAACAGGTTTTAAACTATTTATATAATTTATTTAAATGTATAATTTATAGTAGAACTCTGAATCAATGTATATGGAAATAGAAGTTCTGTAATATAATTTAATTAAAAATAATTAATAATAATTAATAAGATTAATAATGATTTTTTATATTTTTTAGAAATCTGTCCTAGCTGCTCTTTACAGCTCTGAGGGGTCTGTTATGGAGGTAAACATAAAATTCTCACACACACACACACACACACACACACACTGATACACATACATCTCTACACACTGGTGGAAGACCAGATTGAGAATTTCCTCATTGTCACTGCAACAGCAATTGCTACTGGCACATGCACCAGGGGTACATAGACACAGAAGCTGAAGTCTAACTGAGGTAGTAAATAGAAGTAGGTCGTGTTGTATACCTGACAGCTATATCACATAGACAGACGTGGCTTTTTCTGGGTGGGAGTGATACAAAAACAAAGAAAAAAATAGGCTCACAGACTTTTAAAATATTTCAGCAGATGTAATTATAGTTAACAATTTCCCCTTTTTGGTCAATTTAAATATAATATATTGAAATATTAAACTGTATGCCACATTTTGTGGCTTGTACGGATGTATTGCTTGAAATAATATTCAAGTTCTAATCTGCAAATACAATTATCATTAGACAGTGCAAGCAAACATCAGTAATCGTATTACCCTATTGCTAATTACATGTTAAACATAAATGTGGATTATACATTAATCCCTCAGTGTGATGATTTTTTCCGTGGCTGTTGTGAGATATCTTCAGAGGTATGAGAAAGTGAGAAAAGTTGAGAGCATATAAGTAATGTACATGTAGACTGTGAATAATAAAATGATTAAAAATGAAACAGCAGCCAAATTAACATATGTGCACAAACATCAACTCTCAATGGAATATGATTTCAATACATCAAGCATGACTGAGCCTTGCTAAAGATTAAATTAGAGAAAACCAAAAGCAGATCTGTACACACAGCACTGCTATGATAAATGAATAAAATGTATTTTTGTTTTAAACAACCTTTTTATTTTGCATGCCAAGTACGATTTAGTAGTCAAATTTTAAATGAACCTGGAGTGATATAATACAATTAAAATAGCACTGGCTAAAATAAGTTTAATGGTTTGGATTCACTCTCCATTAAATTAAGACTAAAAAACAAGCCCTTGAAACTTTTTTAAATTAGCCATGTGCGAAATTCTCTGATTTATAACAAATAATTTTATTACAAATAAAGATTATCATGATTTCTGCAGTTGTTGATGTTATGACATTAGTGCCATCTAGTGGAATCTTTTTAAATAACGCTTTATCTTTTCCTCTCTCGTTGTTTTTGTTTGTTTTTGTTTGTTTGTGTGTGTGTGTGTGTGTGTGTGTGTGTGTGTGTGTGTGTGTGTGTGTGTGTGTGTTTCTGTCTGTCTGTCTGTCTCCGTGTAGCGCCATCACTTTGCTCAAGCCATTGCCATTTTGAATACACAGGGCTGCAACATCTTTGAGAAGTTCTCCAGAAAGGTAAAACCCATAATTGAATTGAAATTGAAATAATTTATAACACAAAATAAAATTTTAAATAGTTTTAGAAGTTATTAAATGTATATTTGTAGAAGCAGTCTGGATGAGAACTAAGAATTAGCATAACCAAATTAACTTAAAATTAAATTTACATTGGTAAAGCTGATT
Source organism: Corydoras sp. C115 (assembly GCA_019802505.1). NCBI lineage: Eukaryota > Metazoa > Chordata > Actinopteri > Siluriformes > Callichthyidae > Corydoras > Corydoras sp. C115. The sequence continues at coordinate 6,975,006 of JAFMOC010000012.1, forward strand.
GTTTTCTATTGTCCATGCCTCATTGCAGAGAGGCTAATGAACTTTACTGGGCCATTATGCAGCCAAATCATAAAGGGTATGCATTCAATGTCAAGGTAGTACTACAAAGCAGGTGTGAGGATGAATGCTCAGTCTGATACTCATCCTCCTTGAGACGAAAACAGTGTAAACTGTATTGATTGTGTATACAAAATATTGGCCATTAAAAAAAAAAAAAAAAAAAAAGTTGGAAATAAATAAAGTGATTTTACTCAGTCTTTAATGAAATTCCGGTTCAGTCCATAAGAACCGAATGTGTCATGGCGACAAAAGTTTGAAATATTTAAATAATTTAATAATGTTGCAAAGGTCTTGAGAGATCTCTTTTGCTTTTGTTTCTCACAAGATCCTTCTTGTGTGACACCATGGTAATTAGAAATCTATTTATATGTTTGTGCCAGTTTAGTATTGTATTTCCTATATTCATTTATATAGGAAGAAACCTCATGAGGACCAACATTTAGTTGGGAACCCATTAGATGTTTAATATGCTTTATTTTACACAGATTAAATACACATGTTCAGTCCAATAGCAACAAAATACTTCACAAGATGGACAATGTATAAACTGATCAAGTGTAGTCATTACTATCTTGTATATAATACTTCTTTGATATCCATTTTCAAAAACACAAAATGGTGAGCCATAAGCCATCCTTGTTTGCAAAGAGTAAGCCATGAATGGTTGTTTCTTTTTTTATATAACCTTGATGATGGCAAATGTTATATTTAGTGTCACCATTTTGAGTGTGTTACGGGTTTAACTTTCAAACATTTTCACACCGGATTTATTCACACCGGACTTTCACTTTTCTTTGTAAATTATGACCAAGTCAATTTTGTTTGTCAAATTTAAGACTTAGGTAAAATATATAAACTTCTAAACAATTCACAATGTCTCAAACATCATTGTAACTATACTGCTAGGTAAGATCTTAAAAAATAAATGGCCATTTCAGAATTAAGTCTTTTGATCTGGAGTTGCTTTAAATGTAATAAAAAACAAAGTAATTTAATTGCCAGAATGCACTGAATAGGCAGGTTCACTCCTCTGTGTGTGTGTGTGTGTGTGTGTGTGTGTTTGTGTGTGTGTGTGTTTGTGTGTGTGTGGTATTAGGACTATCAAAGAATGTTAGACCTAATGAGAGAGATCATTCTGGCTACTGACCTTGCCCATCATCTTCGCATCTTCAAAGACCTGCAGAAGATGGCACAAGGTATGAAGAGAGATTGTGGGAGGATATAAGTTTCAGGGAGGGAGGGAGGAAAAATGTGTAACACTTACTGCAAGAAGCTAGAAGTATGTGTTTAAAGTGTAAGCATACCTGTATTATAGTGTTAGTCTGGTGCAATGTTAGAAAAGCATGTCTGAATCATAATTCAGAAATGTACATTTATCCCAGAGGTGTCCATTAAAGATGAATTTAATTCTTTTGTGTCAGCCACCTAAGATCATCCACTTTAATATTGTATCATTTTGTAAGTTTTAAAGAGCATGGCTAAAACCCTGTCAATGAAAGGTGCGTCTACATAATACTAACAAAGTCTTAAGTCTGCTAAAGGAGCTTTGTTAACTAATAAGCATTAGAATTAGACTTTGGGGAATACATTTGAGATCTAGTGATACCGAAATAATGATATTTTATTATTAATAATAATAATAATAATAATAATAATAATAATAATAATAATACATCACAAAAATAATCACAATAATAATTTGTTGTGTACAGTGGGGTACAACCCTAAGAACCGGACACACCATAGTCTTCTTCTGTGCCTGCTAATGACCTCCTGTGACCTCTCAGATCAGACCAAAGGCTGGAAGACCACCAGAAAGATTGCGGTAAGACTTTGAGATTTAAGTTACACTTTATTTTGTTCGTCTATATCTGAATGCGATATTATATAATGAAGATGACAAACACTAAAAAAAAATCAACCGGGGGATAACCGGGGTTGACGAGGCGGCATACAGAGATGAGGTCCGGAAACTTGGTGAGTGGAGTGCAGCTAACAACTTGGCACTGAATACCACCAAGACACAGAATTCATCCTTGCCTTTCGACTAAACATGGTCGCCCCTACATCAATGATGAATGTGTAAAGCAAGTGGAATCATTAAAATTCCTGGGAGTACACATCTCTGCAGATCTCTCCTGGACAGTCAACACCTCTGCACTGGTCAAGAAGGCCCAGCAGCGGCTTCACTTCCTGAGGGTGCTCAGGAAAGGGCATCTGCACACAAACCTGCTGGTAAACTTCTACTGTTCCACCATTGAAAGCCTGCTGACGTATACCGTGTCAGTGTGGCACTCCAGCTGCACAGAGGCTGACAGAAGAAGACTACAGAGAGTGACCAACACATCCAAAAAAATCATTGGCTGCTCCCTGCCTTCCATAACCTCCATCTACCACTCCCGCTGTCTCAGTAGCGCCAGGAACATCCTAAAGGACAATACCCACCCCAGCTTCTACCCTTTCAACCTGTTGCCTTCTGGAAGACGCTACAGGTCCATACGGGCCAAAACAAATAGACTCAGGGACAGCTTCTTTCCCAAAGCCATTACAATATTAAACAGGAACCTGCAATAATTTGCACATATTTGTTTACACATTACATGTCTATTTGCACAATACATTTTTGCACAGTTTTTCTTAATGTTTTTCCTATTTTTTTTTTCTATTTATATATAATGCCATGTGCACTTTAAGTAGGAGCTTAAATCTCGTTGTACAACGTATACTGTGTATGCGGGGTATAATGACAATAAAGGCTTTCTATTAAATATAAATTATATTTCTAAGAGGAGAACGTGCTAACATGCCGCCTGGGAAAATACTATTTTATATTCAATAATATATATATTTAATAATTTAATATGTTAAGTTAATTCAGTATAATCAACAAAACTAATAAGGCATTGTATGCAATACAACTGATGGAAAAGTGTCGGTGTGTAGGATTCAAGAATTTAAGGATTCACAGCTTTATTGTCATATGCGCAGGAAAGAAACATGTTGCCCTGCACAATGAAATTCTTACTTTGCTTACTTTGCATATGGATGAGTAAGAAAAAGTAATAATAATAATAATAATAATAATAATAATGATGATGAAAATATAAATACCAGAAAAACACACACATGCACACACTCTATGTACATATTTGTGAGGTGATTTACATTGTGTAAAGTATTGAGCTACATTATATTGTATTGCAACAGTCTGATGAGAAGTGTAAGAATTTAGTGCAAAAATGCTTAGAGGCTATGAGATAGTCATCAGCTCAGCTGTTCATAAGTCTAATGGCCATGGGGAAAAATTTTAATTAATTAATTAATAATTTAATTTGCTCATTTTGCATTTCACATCAATGTACCTCTGACCTGATGGTAGAAGTGTGAATAGTCCATGTTGGGGTGTGTTGAATCTTTGATGATGGAGTCAACTCTTCTGCGTACTCTGCATTGGTAAACGCTCTGCAGAGAGGGCTGCTTATTCCCAGTGTTTTTTGTGGCAGCTTTGAACAAACTCTGTAGACATTTGCGGTCTTTTACAGTTGTGCTACCACACAGTGATGCAATTGGTAAGGACGGACTTAATTATGCAGCTGTAGAAGCTACTAAGGATTTTTGGTGATGTGCCAAATTTCCTCAGTCTCCTTAGAAAGTACAGCCGCTGTTGAGAACTCTTTAGCATCTGTGTGGTATTCAGTGTCCCAGCGAGGTCATCACTGATGTGGACTCCCAGGTATTTAAAGCTACTGACCCTCTTCACTTCAAGGTCCTGAATAAATAGTGGCTGATGAGGTCTCCTTTGTTTGAGGTCTCCTTTGACTCTAGAGGGTGGGGGTGTGAGAATTACTTTGGTCTGGGAGCCAAACTTTGGTACAAAGGGTTAGAGTTTCACACTGATTTAAATTCTAATCCATTGCATAGAGAAATTTGAAAAAATTAATATCATTAATATTCATGCCAAAATTTTGTGAGGTGCCTTTTATAACATATACATAGTTTTCATTCTTTTTTACAGCTCTGACTTTCAAAGCTAATATTGATCCTAATTCATATTCATTTTATTATTATGTGCAGATGATTTAGCTGTTTTAGAGAGTAGACATTAGACTTTAGTAAATTGAAATTCATGAGTTCTGCAGTGAGGGAATTATACATTTAAATATATAAAGAGACTTCTCTGACATTTTAGGACCATGGAGAGAGACACTGTATACATTATGTGATGCCCGAATTAACCTTTGAACTGGGTTTTAAACCACATTTACTTATATATTCATATCTAATAGCAATTTGGAATATCCAGTTAATTGTTGAACTTTGTACTGTGGTAGAAAACCTCCGCAGACATAAGAAGAACATGCACAACTCCACACAGAAAGCAGTCGCAGTGCCTGGTTTTCAAATTCAGGGCATTAGGTTGTAAGGCAGGAAGCTAAGCACTGTGCTCCACACCACAAATTTAAAACAATAGAAAGAAATAATAATTTTCTTGTGAAACCAATTAACACCTGTAATTAAGAGCAGTTTTGTAGATTTTTATTAAAATGCCAATTGCATTAAAAAATAATTATACAATGCAAAATGAAGTCAAATCATTAGATTCCAAGAATAAAATATTAAAGGTTAACGCACACATGTTTTTCACACAAGTTTGTTTACATGTTAGTGAAAATCAGCAGGTTGGCAGCTTAGGGATAAAAAGCTTCCCTCAGTGTGCCTATGCGTGATAAGTTAGACTTGCACCTCCTATGAGACAACAGGGGCATTAACAGTTGGAAGTTTGATGATGCCAAAGGGTTCCCTCACACATTGACTTAAATAAAGTAGACAACTAGTAGAGCCAATTTAATGATATGTGGTCAGACCAACCACTGGAAACAGTAAAGTTTAAAAATTCTTGATCTAGCTTGTCAATAAGGGTAACAGCAAAATGCATTAATAAAATATTTTTTATTAATAATATCAAATATTTGTTCTTTAAATCTTTAAAGCTATTATTATTGTATACAAGTCTCCAGTCTATCACAAGGCAGACACACAAATTCATATTTAGTGGAATTTACTATCTCAAACTTGGAACCTTCCTTCTGAGAGGTAACACTGTTACCCACTATGCCGATCACTTATATTAATATGACAAGCAGAAGTTTATCTTAAATGTAAGTCTATTGGAAATGGGATGCTGATTGTGTAATTGTATTGTTTTGTAAATACTAAATAAATATATATTAAAGCTGGAAAACGATCAAACTAATTATATGGCCAGATTATATTACAATTTAAAAATTCTTAAAAACTTAATAAAAGGTTTTATACACAATTATTACCTGTCCTTTGTCCTTTTAGCTATTTTTAAACCTTATTCCTGTTACATCATAGCAAACATTTTTTGGGGTTTTTGTGTAAGGTATGTGTAAGGTATGCAGATTCTTGACTGAACATGCTACTCTGCTGCTCAAGCCCTCATCCTATCCCAGTTCAATTATTGTAATGCACTGCTTGCTGGTCTCCCAACTTGTACAATCAGGCCTCTACAACTGATTCAAAACTCTGCAGTATGAATTGTGTTCAACCAACCCGAGCAAACTCATGTCACTCCTCTACTCCTCTCTTTCCATTGGCTCCCTGTAGCTGCTCACATTCAGTATGGCCAACAGGACAATCTGTAGATCTGAGATCTGACAATCTCTAGATCCAAAATGGTGGAACGATCTTGTTCTCATTTGTAAGTCGCTTTGGATAAAAGCGTCTGCAAAATGACTAAATGTAAATGTATGCATGTTTTCCCCATGTCTGTATAAATCTTCTCCAGGAGCTCTGGAATAATGTTTAGCATGTTTACTTTTTTATATACTTACAAGTATAAATATAAAGTCAAAATAGGAATGCAAATATGATCTGCATTAAATCTGTAATTGAAGTAATAAATGTGATTTTTTTCCTGTTTTTCCCATTTCTAGGAGCTGATTTACAAGGAGTTCTTCTCTCAGGGTGACTTGGTATGTGGGCACAGTTGGAGTTAAATCTTTGATCCTTTTAAAAGTGCAAATTTAAGCGGATAACAGCACCTTGTACTTGTGACCATGTGTGTTTTAGGAGAAGGCAATGGGAAACAGACCGAGTGAGATGATGGATAGGGAGAAGGCATACATCCCTGAATTACAGATCAGCTTCATGGAACACATAGCTATGCCTATCTACAAGTAAGATTAAAAACTAAATATTTATCTAAATTAAGAAAAACTATCAATAATTTACTTTCTCAGACTTGTTGAAAAAAATAAATAATTACTCACATTTTAATTTCAGGATATCTGTGACTATAACAAGTAAATAATAATAAATATGGAAAAAGAAAAGCAATGCCTTAATAATTAACACAAACCAAATATGAATGCATTAAGTTTTTATGTGGTATTGTTTGAAAATTTGTGATACCTTGGTCAATTCAGAAACACTTTAGAGCATTGTCCAAAGCTGCATAAAAAATGCAAACAGCAAATGTATTATGAAGTGAGTAAGAAGGTTAGGGAGTTGGGCAATCAATCTGAAGCTTGTGGGTTCAAATCCCAGGTCCACTGAAGTTTACAATGTGGGTCCTTAAGCAAGACCCTTCACACTCATTGCTGCAGGGATGCTGCAGTCAACCCTGTGTTCTGACCCCAAAATCGTTTGCTAAATGAACAAATGTAAATGTAAGTCATCTACCGACATATCACCTCACAGACATATCTGTTTGAATGAAGGCCTGTCATCTCAAATTAAATTTAGAAAAAACAGAGCTTCTCATTATCCCAGTTAAACCCTCAATCTATCATGACCTGACCTTCCACATTGACGGCTCTCCCCAACCGATTCGGTCCGGAACCTTGGTTTTACAATAGAAGCCCACCTTAAACTATTGATCATGTTATCAAAACCACCCATTCCTGCAGATTCCTTCTTTACAACATAAGAAAGATCAGACCCTTCTTGACTGAACAAGCTACCCAACTGCTTGTTCAAGCCCTAGTCCTATTCCAGCTTGATTATTGTAATGCTCTACTTGGCGGTATCCCAGCTTCCACAATCAGACCTCTTCAACTAATTCAAAACTCTGCAGCCCGACTTGTGTTTAACCAGCCCAAGCGAACTCATGTCACTCCACTACTCATTTCCCTCCATTGGCTTCTTGTAGCTGCTCGCATTCAGTACAAGTCACTGACTCTGGCCTACAGAACCATTTCTGGATCTTCCCCCTCCTTCCTTAACTCTATCATTTCAAAATACACTCCGACTCGTTCACTTCGCTCCAGTGATGATTGCCGCCTGGCGATTCCACCTCACCAAGGAACTAATTCTCACCACTGCAAAATGGTGGAACGATCTTCCCAACTCTGTCCGTAAGGCAGTATCACTAAGCAGTTTTAAGAAACTACTGAAAACGCATCTCTTTAACAAATACCTGTTGTAAAAAAAAATAAAATAATAAAAAAAGGAGGAGGGGCACAGCATCAAATAGCAAGCAGGTTTGATGATTTTACAGTGTAGTCTGCATAATTTCTGACTTGTAATGTTCTCATTTGTTAAAAAAAAAATGGGGCTTGTCTTAACCATGCTGTCTGTAGGAAACATGGATACTGTACTCAGGAAATTGGCACTGTTCCATCTGGTAACACTCAATACCAATTTGCAATATAAAATCTGTAAATAATGCCAAGGTCATGCAGGTCAACAGTGCTTAAAATAATAATAATAATAAAATAATAATAATAATAATAATAATAATAATAAATAAATAAATAAATAAAAGCTCAGATTTAGCCCCATAGCTGTCAAGATATATTTTTGCAGGAAATGTCTTTTGATAGAAAAATATATTTGCCCTATTGTGCAAAGGTTACAACAGCATGGTTTCGTATGCTGCACTCAGTGTGTGCGCTTGACAGACCTGCATGAAGTCCATATTGATCTTCTATTGAAAATGACCGGTGCATAATAACGAGGAGAATCAGTCAATAGTTACCACAGACTGTTGAGCAGCTCCAGAATTTTTATACATTAAAATAAGCAAAAACTCTACTTGTAAAACCGCAACACCCAGCTAATATTTAATTTAAAATTTAACTAAAAAAAAGTGATGTTATGCAATGGTAAACATGCCTCTGTTCAATTTGGATGTTTGCATACATTATTTTTTATTAAACAAATGGAAATAAGTGAACTGATTCACTTATTTCACATTGTGCAGTTTTGTCAAATTTTCATTTGCCATTTTGTAAAATAGGCTTTATACATCTATATAAAGAATTCCAGTTTTGTTTTATTGACAAAATGAAAAAAAGTTTTAAAATATCCCAAATTTTAATCTTTACATCACATGTACCTAACTTTTTACATGATTATATATTACATACAGCATACATGCCATCTATTCCAATGAAAAGTAGCAAGACAAGACAATTTATTTATAAAGAACACTTTAAAGACAGCAAGTGAATGACAGTAGACTGAAACAGAATGAAAAATGTTCATATATACAAGCAATAGAAAAATCAGGTCAAGTCCACGGTCAAATAGCAGTCAATATTCTTCACCCTTTGCATTTTCTTTCTTTGTGTCAGACTGCTGCAGGAGATTTTACCAAGGTCAAAAGAACTGTACGAGCGTGTTGCTGCAAATCGTGAACAGTGGACCAAAGTTTCACACAAGTTCACCATCCGTGGACTGCCAAGCAACAACTCGCTGGATTTTCTGGATGAAGAGTACGAGCTGATGCAAGCGCAGGGGGCGTTTGGAGATGATGGCCAGCGAATGAATGGTTGCTCTGATGAGGAGTGTGGCAAAGGAGACCAGTGATGTCATGGAAGAACAACAAATGAATAATATCCAAACTAAACCTGAAAGCTCCCTCTAAGAAAGGTAGCTTTCCCTCATTATCGTGAGGAGGACGAGAATTTATGAGAAGATTTAATACAAGTCAAGACACTGAAGTTTGTGGATGGCGCTGATATGCTGCACATTATGATGTCATTTCCTGCCATTTGAATCTTTTGCATAACCACATGTAGGGAGGGCAGACTGCTGCATCTATGCAGTTCAACGTCCCGAATGCTCAAATGGTTAAATATTATTTTGATAAAACAGTCCATTTTAATGTTCCTATTCAGCTATATATAGAAATTACATCATCATTCCCATAGACAATTGTTTTATATTACTAATAGACTATTTTTTTTATTTGTCTGATAGGGGTGTAATAATGATGGCACAGAATTGCAGTGGCTCAGCGGTTAAGATGCAAAATTTTTAAATCTGCTCTGTTGTTCCCTGAGTTGCTCACACTGAAGGATATCATTACCCTGGATAAAGGCATCAGCTAAATGCAAGTCTAAATTTTTGGTGCCATGTCCATCTTCAACTAATTTTCGTTTTACAAGCTTTAGCACTTTTATCAGTGTCTGAACAGAAAAAATCCAACCCAGAAGTCCAATAGTTATAATTTTGGACCATTGGTTTCACGTTATTAAACAAGCTGCCCTCGATTCTGGCAGGTAAATCAAAGTGCAACAAATACCTGAACTAATCCAGCCTCCTACTGACTGTGAGATCTCTTTTTAAGAGACTCTTCTTGCACTTGGATGGGATGTGTGCCATCATATCACATGCTGCATACTGATAAATTTCATATTTCCTGCAGGTCGAAAAGGCCGACCCTTTAAGCCAAGACGAATAGGTTTTTATTGTAGGAATGCTTTAAGACTGATGATCAGGGATGTTAGAATAAAAAAATAATTAGTGATGTTACATCGAGACTGACCCAGAGGGTGCAATTTTTAGCGTGTAGATTTTCATTACCTCACCGGCCGCTTACTCGCTATAGTCAAGAGTTCTGCAGCATCCACTGAGTTCAGTGCTCTAATTTCCGCAATTTAGAAGGCGAGGCTTTGTCACGGTGTTCCAAAACATGTACATGTATATATTTACTGAGATGTTTTAAGGGCTACGGGATTCTTCGTGGCAGGTGAAGTGGTTTATTTCTCAGGCGGGCATAATTATGTATAAACATTGATTTGCCTTATTACGTCTGTGTTGCCTTGGTTGAAAAGACGAGTTCTACACTGTATTATCTTATAGATTTATGTATTGCACAACTCTGAAGCTATATGGGTTTATTTGCAGTGTTTCCATGTTTCCACAGGTGAGAAAATGGAAAGAATATATATATATATATATATATATATATATATATATACACATATTGTGTATTCACTATGGAAGTGATATTTCGATAAACTTTATGTTTAAATGATAAAAACAAAAAAGATCACTAGTCAAATTTATTTTACATTTGTTTTGTGCAAAAATATTTGGGCCCATTCAATATTATCTATACAATTTTGTCGTGTATTTATCAATATACAAGCAAAATTAAAAAGAAAATTTAAAATCATAATTAGAATCATATTTCACAGAGAGTGAAATATTTAAACCTGTTCTTTAGACACAATGAATGTTCAAAACTAAAGCCACATTTATAACATGTTACAATAACATTAATGGAATTACTATTAATGATCATATGTTTAAGGAGGTACTGTGGCTTAGTGATTAGCACATTCACCTTTCAGCAAATTCACCTTACCACATTGTGTGTGTGTCTGTGTGTGAGTGTGTGCCCAGCGATGGGTTGGCGCCCTGTCCTGGGTGTAGCTGCCCAGCGCCCGAAACGTTCTCCCCTGGATTGGCATGGGACCCCCCCCCCCCCCGCACGACCCTAGTAGAGGATAAAGCGACAGATAATGAATGGATGGATGGATTACATGTTTAATTTGACAAGGTGATTAAGTAACAGAAGCATTACAGAGGAAACCACTAAGATACAAGAGAAAGAATAGAAGGACAAGACAATAAAAACACAACAAAGAAAGAAAGAACCATTTGCGAGAAAAGAAAAATTGGAGACCATTTGGTTTAAATATTAATTAAACTATGGTTTAAAAATTATAATCTATGACAAATTTTCAGATTAGTTAATACTGAATATTTCTTACACAATCATCTGTAAGTAACTTAGTGCATTTAGACATGTAGATATGGTTAAGACAACTTGCTCATATTGCAAGTTTACCTCAAGAATAAGAATAAAGAAGAACGATGATTTTTCTATCTACTGAAAGTTTCAGGAATATCAATCAAATAAAAATAGCCAGTTACAATTTGCACAGGCTCATCAAATTTGGACAACATAAGATTAAAACACATTTCACGGTCTGACGAGTTTCAATTTAAGCTGCAACATTTTAATGGTAGGACAAAAATGTTTCATAACCAACATGAAAGCATTAATGCATGCTGACTTGTAGATGGGTTGGTGGTATAATGGTGTGAAAACAATTTTCTCAGCATGCTTTGTTAATCTTAATCTTAATCTTAATCTTAAATGCCACAGCCTACCTGACAAGTGATTTGGATCAAGTCCATATCTTTATAACCATAGTGACTCATCTTTTGATGTCAGGATAATGTCCCATGCCAGTATTAAACAAGTTGAATTAACAAGACATTGAGTAACCTAAAGACTTCCATAGTTTCAATTCTAATCTCAATCCTGCAGAGCATGTTTGATTGGCAGCATTTTGTGATACTGTCAGTCAATATAAAAATAAATCTATTTTGGCACCTTGTTCAATCTGTGCAATAAAGAATTATGGCAGTTTTAAAAGCAAATGTAGGTCCAACCAGGAGCTATGAAGATATATCAATCGTTTATTCTTTATCTTTATCCGCTTAATCCTCTACTAGGGTCGTGGAGGCGGGTCCCCATGCCCATCATGGGGAAAACGTTTCGGGTAGATACACACAGGACAGCCAATCTATCGCTGGGCACACTAACTCAGACACAGACACAATACGGGGCAATTTCGAGCATTTCATTTACCTTAAATCCATGTTTTTGGTCTGTGGGAAGAAAGCAGAGAGCCCGGAGGAACCCAAGTGTTTACGGGGTGAACATGGAAACTCCACCCAGATTGGGATTCAAATCCCCAGCGCTGAGAGAACATGCTAACCACTAAGCCACTGTGTCACCTGATATCAATTATATTACCGTTCATGTTAATTAACAAATTCGTAAACAATTAGGATCATAGCTACATTTACATATATATTTGCCAAACATCTTTAACTAACAGTACCAAAGGAGTATATTAAATAAATTAAATTTAATTAAGTTAAAGTCTAATTAAAGCTGTTATTTGCAGTGTTTTATACTGATGGTTCTACTACCTGTTCTGTTCTATACCAAGACTTTTACACAATAAATATAAACAAAAAAAATATTTCATTGTAAGGCTAAAAGTACGCAGATACCTGTTCATCATCCATCCATTATCTTCCACTTTATCCACTACTACGGTCGCCCAGGACAGGGCGCCTATCTATCGCTGGGCACAAACACTCATGCACACAAACACACTCTATATGGAGGATTCAATTGACCTTGATCCATGTTTTTGGACTGTGGGAGGAAACCCACACGGACACGGGGAGAACATGGAAACTCCATTCAGGATGGGATTCAAACCGGGAATCCCTAGTGCTGAGAGGCACACGTGCTAACCACTAAGCCACCGTGCTGCCCTTACCAGTTCATCAGATTTTACATATTTTCATGAAATATGTATGAGGACAAGACCAGTCTTTAGCTAAACTCCATATGTGTTGTGTGGATATATTTATAACAAACTTCTTATGTTTTTTTTATCTTTATGTTTATATGTACTCTGAGGTTTAGAATAATCTTTGCTTTTTTTGTAGTATAGTAAGTTGTTCTTAAAGGGTGATGGTTGGGACGTCCCTAGTAGTTTGTAGAGTTTGCAGATTGGTGATAGTTCCGTGTTCTGCAATGATGACAAGCAAGTCTACAGTGATGTTTGACAGTTGCTTATTAGTTGAGATTTGATTATTGGGCTTCTTCACCAGATCCAGCTCCAACTAGGTATCCAACAGAAGCTGAATTTTGTTTTTGTCTGAATAAAAATACCTGCTATGACTGCTCAACCCACTTTTAGGAATTATTCTTATTTATTATTGAATTTCTGAGTGTTCTTTTGATTGTTCTTTCCCAATGTGTTTTAAAGCCAAATGTACTGCTGCTATTTGGATTTGAACTGTTGTTGCTGTGTTGTTTGTCTGTGGTAATTACAGCCGCTGTTACATGTGTCCGTTTTTGATATGACTGTATAGATTGTTTTGTGAAATGGGAAATGTATTCATTCATTCATTATTCATTCATTATCTTCCACTTATTCCTCTAATAAGGTCACAGGGGGGGGGTACCTATTCAGGGGAGATTGTTTCGGGTGCTGGGCAGATAGACCCAGGACATTTATCGCTGGGCACACATTCACTCACACAGACACACAGACACACACACACACACACTTTGAGCATTTAATTTACCTTGAATCCATGTTTTTGTGAAGTGTGAAAGGAAAGTGGAAAACGCGAACATGGGGAGAACTTGGAAACTCCACCCAGATTGAGATTCTAACCACTAAGCCACCATACTGCCTGAAGTCTTAAGTAGCTAATAAGTATTTATTTTGATAGTGTACTGTAAAGCTAGTCTTTGTCTTCTTTAGTTTAGCACTCTTTAATGTTTTACTTCTTTAATGTGCTGCCAGTGCTCTCATCTTAAACCCTTTGTGGGATTTCCTGGCTGCTCCACAGTTAGCTAGTTAGTTAGCCGGCTGCTCTAACATAGTCTTTTCAAGTTAGATTAATGTTCTGTACCACGTGTGTGTGGTAGCTCAGTGGTTATGGTGTTGGGCTATCAATCAGAAGGTTCTGGATTCAAATCCAAGGTCCATTAAAGTTACCAATGTGGGTCCTTGCGCAAGACCCTTAACCCTCATTGCTTCAGGGTGAGGTATCAACCCTGTGCTTTGTTCCCAACCAAATTGGGATATTTGTAAGTCGCTTTGGGTAAAAGTGTCTGCTAAAATATCAAATGTAAAGTAAGTATGTTCTGTATAGATGTAGAAGTAACTCGTCATCTTCTCATTTCACTTCCATTCAGGCTTTTGAGAGTTATGACATCTCTGAGATAGCTTTGCTGAAATGGGATGAAATGATGATTTTTTCAGGATGAGTCTTTCCTTTTTGAATTTTGTTAAATCCTTTGAGCTCCTGTAAACCAAACTCACTGTGTATGATATAAACAAAACGGGCTTCTACAATACTAATGTGTTGCAGTTAAAAGAACATATCAGGAAGCCCTGAAAAAGCGATGAAATTAATTCACGTAAATTAAAACACACACACACACACACACACACATATATATATATATATACATACATACATTTATATATTAATTTATAGCAGGGGTGTCGAACTCAATTGCACCGGGGGGCCAAAACTTGCAGCACACAAAATAAAGGCCGAACAGAATAAACCTTTCTGGACACACTAAAAGTAAATATTTTCTGAACATAAATAGGAATAAGACAAGGATATTATTCCACAAAAAATAAACTTCAATTTTATATAACCTAAAATACTAGATAAAAATATCTCGTCAAAATGATAAAAGTTACAGCTACAAAACATGCTGCAAAAATATGAACATTTTTTTAAAAAAATGATGCTTTTACATCAAAACCTTAAGTTTTCTTTGCTCTAGGGCCATTTTGGAAAAAATAAACTTAAACTTTAAATATCTTTGCTCTCCATAAAAATGTCCCTGTCAAAACCATACAAATTTAAAATATGAGCATGGTCCAAAAAACCATATTGCCGGGCCATTAATAACAATAATAATAGCTCAATGCAAAATATTCTCGCTGGTTGGATGTAATTGTATTACAGGCCATATATTAGACACGGAGATTGACACCTAAGATTTATAGAATTCATTAGGTTTTAGCAATTCCAGTTTCTCACCTTGGCTACATGTTTGCACTGCAGCTTAATCACGTGATGTACTACTGTATCAACAGAGCCAGAAAACCTTCACAACAAGAAGTTTAGCCATAAATGTTCCGAATGCTGCAGTCAGGATTCTCCAGCTGTTGGCTTTATTTGGTTTAAGAAGATCTGAGACGCGAGTAAATCCAGACTTGGCAGGCTTAATAATCCAGGTCACAACTAAAAAAAAACACAGTAAATGCTTGAATGCTGTTGACTTGAATATTGATTGTTCTTGATTACGTTTCTTGTACACGATGTATTTTCAATACTATTATACAGAAAGAAAAAAAAACATTCTTTTCTGCTTTTTATCTGCAATATACAATACACTGCTCCTGCATTATTCAGTTTGACCTTGTTACAAATATGTACATATTTAAATGATTACTTTTTACATCCCCTCCCCGTATCTATTTGTATCTGTGGATGGTAATGAATTTGAGTTTTTGATGATTTTTTTTTTTTTCAAAGAAATTCTCTTGTGCCAACCATGACATATTGTAAATATGAAATTAAATGAGTGTTTCTCTATGTAATTAAAAAGTGAAAAAAAGAGATTATTTTATCTATTTAAAAAATATATGGAATTAAAGTGTGGTTTTTACTTTACTGTGTTTTTTTTTTTTTTTTTTTTTTTCGTATAACTAGCCATTAGTTAACAGTCGTAATTCAGAATTTGGATTTAAAAAAGTCCAATAAAAAAAATCATCAGCATACAACTTTGTCAGTTTTGTCTCTAATAAAAAAAACTTACACAACATGTGCCAGAAACAATACAGATATTATTTAATACTTCCATATAAACAAATCTGAATTGTTTTCATTATGAAGCGACACTGGTTATGTTTCATTTTTGCATTAAGATGTCAATACATATAATTTTTGTGTGAAAGCAAAAAACTAATTACAATTTCATAAAATTAGGAAATGGGTGATTTTTTAAACTAAATTTAAAAAATGACTAATGTGCTTTTCTCAAGTTTCAAATGCAACAAAGCTTTTGATTGTTTAAATTGGAGAGTTAAAATGGCAAAGTGGTTAGCAGTCTTACTTTACTGCAAAAATAGTTTTGGCAGGGTTCATCCCTGACAGCTGATTTTGTGTTTTTTGGGTCACGCTCCTTGATAGACAGCTAACACTCCTTAAAAACCTCCTTCACATACTCATGTTACATGTTATTATTAATATTGAGATTAGAAAAAAATATTTTAAGAATGGTTCATTATGGAATATTTGGGACCCTTTTTACTAAATTATATTATATTACTAAATAACTATTATATTATTATTACTATTAAATACTATTATATGTACTAAAATAGAATGTTAATTTTTATTTTAACATTTTTGATTTTTTTTATTTTACTGACCAGGAATACCTCCTGTACTTATGCTGGATTAAGCCAACCTGAATGTCATTTTAAATTAAAGATAGTAGATGTAAAAAAATATGTAAATGAGGTGACTGCAGATTAATCTGCACTTAAGTTTAATGTAAACAAAAAACTCTGTAAGAAAAAGAATTGTAAGGCAAAATAAATTTTATTTAATATTAGTCAAACCCAAAAAGGAGACACGGCAGGCAACAAATTCATGCTTGCAGAAAAATACAGCAAATACATTTTTTTTATTATTTGTGAGTATTAAGCATTATTCTCTCTACATTTTACATATTTAACAAATATATTCTTTGAATACAGGATGGCATGACATTCTGGATTGTTTTAAGGCTGAAAAAAGTTCCAATTTTTCACTTTTGATTAATAAACTTTTGTAAAGGTAAAGAAATACTTTTATATAATTCAAATAATTCAAAGACCTTAGGTCATTTTTTACCTTTTTAAGCTTTGTTTTTTTAAAAAAAAAAACAAAAACAAAAAAAAACACTGAAGTAGCACAAATCCCCACAAACACGGTTCAAAAATTTTCATATTAATGTTCATGTATATAAGTGTGTGTTGGTCAATCAGGTGTCCACATTTGATCTTACAGTGAAGGTGAACCGTTTTATTTAATACTAAACTTTTCAATCTATTCAAGACAGTCAACCTCTGATTACTCCTCATAGTTGATTCCAATAATTCAATGTAGTACTAGGCTGTTTCAAGAAGGAACAAATAGAAAGGGCAGAAATTTGACACAAAAACCTATGCAAATTTCACTTAATCCTTAGTCACCTTAAAATACATAATTTACATCTTAAAAAATAAACCTTTTCATCAAAAAAAAAAAAAAATTCCCTGAATTTTAAATAATAAAGCCATTTTAAGCACAACAACACTCATGAAAAAGAAAACTCCTTCCTCAAACCAGAAAGATAATAACACTACAATGTTTTTTGTGATTAAAATGTAAATGTTGTGTGAAGAATTTTGGTCCTAACCACACTTCATGTGTAAATAGGAATGCTTTAAAGTTCAACACAGGCTTATAGACAGTAGAGGTCACTGTTGTACTGCTATTACTTATCAAAGTGGATCGGGTCAGCCTCGCTGATCCATCACAGCTGGTTTCTTAAATACTCGCTCATGGTTTCAAAAAAAAAAAAAGTTTTAAATGTGCAAAAAAGCAGTTCATCACTGGAGAGGTTTGAGAGCTTTAGCTTTATTACAATTTCAATTTCATTTTGGAATCTGCATTATCATGCACAAAGGCCACCCTCAGATGTGCATATGGCAGATGTGTGTTAGTAATCCCAGGATAGCTGATCAGCGCGTAATGAACTCTGCAGTGTGCGCATATCCTTCAACAAACGCAGACTGTTTTTGCTGCGCTCACCTGGTCTGGATTTTACCTTAGGCGCAGATGTGCCCTTCATCTTATTATCATGCTGTTGACACTGTTTTTTCATCTTCTCTATCTAAGAGACAGAGAGCATGCAAGAAGAATGTGAAAGAGGGACTTGGGACATGGTCCAAAACAAAACATAAGAATATTACACTTGTGATGAAGTTTTTATTAGTAGCACTAGTTAAAAACCTTGTGCGATCAAAGTACCTTCTGTTTATAATTGCACCACGTTTTTAAACAGTATTTACAATTCCAAAATTAGATGATTAATGTACAGTGGAACCTCTGTTCATAATCTGTTTGCAAATAATGAGTAAAAATCGATGAGACATGTTTCTAAAGTCAAATATTTTGTTCAGGAGATGTCAAAATGCCTATTAAAAACATATTTTGTATAGAATGTAGTGTTTAATACTGTTAATGTTTTTTTTTATACAAATTGATAACTGACATCTTCAGTCTTTTTTGTAAGCGCCTTTTTGTAAATGCCTTTTCGCTACATTAGCACGCCGATTAGATCTGAGGCAGCTATAAAAAACAGAGACAATTTAATGCCAAAAAAATCAATGACCACAACAAATCAGGTGATATCTAAAGACAGTGACAGATGTTCCACTGTACTTGAAACGTGATTAAGTGTACAGGGATGGGTCTTAAAGCCATAAAAAAAACAGTAAGAAGCCATAGCCACACAAATATGTTTAAATTTAAATAAATAAAGATAAAATAGACTTCATATGCTATAATAGATTTTAAAAGCATATTTCAGTTCTAGTTGTTACAGTTAAATGTGTAATGCTGGTTCATGTAAAGGATATTTATAGGAAGCAACAGGTTAAATATGATGTTAAAAAGTTTAAAACACAGCTTGTTTGTTAGGAAATCACCCATGGAGGCTTATTTGGTGGCGTTGTTTGTTACCCCCCCCCCCCCCCCCAAAAAAAATAAATAAATAAATAAATAATGGTAACCTACCACAGTTTGGTGCCGTCGCACTTTGGCGATTTGTTCCCCTTTTCCCTCCATCTTCTTTAACAGGTTTTCCATCTCACACTCCAGATCCTGCCTCAAGCGGTCAGAGCGACAGGCATCAATCTGCTTTGCTAGCTCCTGATGCTCACTGTAAAACACACACACACTATACATTTTAGAACTAATATTAGTTCTAGCTGATTAAATCAACATTTACTGGTTGCAATAATTGCTGCAAAAAAAGGATTCACATATCTTTGCTAATTATATTACAATATTTTTGCCTTAGCTTTCTTTATATACTTGGAAAATATGACAACTTTTTGGCCAAATTTAAGCAGATATTTAAAATAATACTTAGACAAAAAAAGTCTTAGATTTTTATTTATAGACTATTTTTGTTTGATGTGGAAAATCTGGACTGGTTTGAGCTCACTAACATCTAATACTGATTATCGAATACAGATTGTAAGACAGACCCTCATTCATAATTCATAAGGTTCCGACCTCATAAATACTCGAAAACACACACTAAATTATTTAACAAAACTCGGAGGAGTGTAGGAGAAGGGCACGTTATTAAAACTACTGTAGGTCTAATGTGTAGGTGTTCAAGGACAAAGTCCATATAATGTATATACACACAAAGTTAAATGCCCTTATGATCAATAAGGCTGATTTGTTAGATGAAGTGTTGGATTTAGTTTTACAAAAACAGAATATGCCAAATTATTTTAGTATTCAAAAAACTAGACTGCTTCTAGTTAGTCATATTTAAAAACAATGTTTGAAAAACTGTTCGCAGCACTAACATGAAACATTTTTATACATAAAAGTGAGTGCTAATCTAATTCAGTGCAACTTATGACTTAATAGTGACCCATAGATCTTTATTCAGAGGTTATAAGATAGTATTTATATCAAGTACACTTGCAGACAAGACAATATCATGCTGACTTCAGTGTTCAGGCCTGAATTGCAAAAATGTATGGCTATTAATTAATTAATTAATTTTAGATGAGGCGGCACGGTGGCTTAGTGGTTAGCACGTTCGCCTCTCAGCGCTAGGGATTCCCGCTTTGAATCCCCATCTGGGTGGAGGTTCCATGTTCTCCCCGTGTCTGCGTGGGTTTCCTCCGGGTTCTCCGGTTTCTTCCCACAGTCCAAAAACATGGGTCAAGGTGAATTGAATTCTCAAAATTGCCCCAAATAGAGTGCCCCAAGTCTGTGTGAGTGAATGTGTGACCAGCGATGGATTGGCGCCCTGTCCTGGGTCTATCTGCCCAGCGCCCGAGACGTTCTCCCCTGGATGGGCACGGGGAACCCCACCGCGACCCTAATAGAGGATAAAGCGTGAGATAATGAATGAATGAATAATAATTTTAGATGACCAGAAAAAAAACATGAATAATCTCAGGTTCATACTGTCTGAAATAAATGTAATGTAAGAAACAGGATGTGTGTCCTCGAACTACTGGTCTCATGGCACAAGTTCGTGGTAGCTCAGTGGTTGGGTTCTTGAGCTATTAATCTAAAGGTTTGTAAGTTCAAATCCCAGGTCCACTGGAGTTTCCAATGTGGGTCCTTAAGCAAGACCCTGATCGCTACAGAGATGCTGTGACCAATCCTGTGCTCTCTTTGTTAGTTGCTTTGGATAAAAGCGTCTGCTAAATGACCAAATGAATTTTTTTTTTTTTTTTTTTTTTTTAACAAAGAAAGTATGATAATTTAATACTCACAAGCTCATGTGTCCAAACTCATCCTGCAGAGTCAGCAGTAGTTCTGAGAGCTCCTCATTACATGGGGAGGAGGAACTGCTGCTTGACTGACATTCTAAGTTTCCCATCCTGCTGGTTGAAGACGATGGTTTGAGTACACGTTCGTTACACAGTGGCCGGTTGTGTTGTTTAAGCAGATGAAGCACATGCTGGACGTTTGCGCGCACCGAATGACTTGTTCCTGTGGACTGATAACAGAGAGATTCAACATGCAGTGAGTATTTGTTTCTGCATGCAAGCATTAAAAAAAACTATCCATACCGTTCCCGCTACAAAAGGAACGTCCCCTAAACTCAGTCTGTAGTGTGGCTGGGCATAAGAGTGTCTTTGCTGTATAGATCTCTAGAAAAGAGAGAAATTATAAATTCATGGCTTTGTAACTGTTGGAGTGACTATTTACAATAAATACTGTAAAAACTTCAATAAAGGTTTCAAAACTTAAAATCAAATGTTACTTAAAGCCAAGGTAAATTTATAAAATATACAGCAATCAAATTATTATTTCCAAACAAACCCTCAGATGATAAAACATTGTTTTATTATCCTAAAGTGGTTTGTTTTTAATTTAATGACTGACGTGTTATATAGTATATAATTACTATATAATTTACTGCTACTTTTGGCTGTTTCTGTTTGGATCACAGCGGGATCGGCATGAAGGACTGGCAAAAACTATTCACTTAAACAAAGAATAAAATTGGGCGGCCCGGTGGCTTAGTTGCATTTAACACAATTGCCTCTCAGTGCTGGGGATTCCAGTTTTGAATCCCAATCTGGGTGGAGTTTCCATGCTTTCCCATGGCCACAAGGGCTTCCTCTAATTTCCTCCCACAGTCCAAAAAGGATTCAAGGTAACTCGAATGCTCCATATTGTGTGTGTGTGTGTGTGGGTGTGTCTGTGTAAGTGAGTGTGCCCAGCGATAGATTGGTGCCCTGTCCTGGGTGTATCTGCCAAGCGCCCAAAACATTCACCTCTGGATGGGCATGGGGAACCCACCCCTGCAACCCTAGTGTAGAGGATTATAGCAGAAGATAATATATGAATGAAGAATAAAACACAAATCTACAAAATACATTAAAGCTAAAATTGATTTTATGTGTATAATTTTAGATGTATAGCAAACACAGTCTGTTCATTTCAAGAAAAACAGAAAAAAACAGAACAATATGCAAGGGACAATGAACAGCAAGCAGGTTATTGGGTAATCAACCCCAGCAATGGCCAGTACATTTTACCCAATATACCTTTAATAGGTTGTCATTTTCCTGACACACTACTAAATGTCGATGCTACTTGGCAAGTTTATAAAAATACCTTTGTTTCAATATTTAAAAAATGAATTTGCTGTAATGCTAGCATGGTGGGAGTATAGTATCAGTGGAATTGGCCTGTTAATGCGTTAACTTTATAAAAGTAGCACTAATGTTAGTTTACCTTTGATACGTGACTCTTCGCTTTATTCCTTGGTAATTTGGATGGGTCGGGTGATACTGACTGAACCAGGAGGCGATTGGCTTCCAGACCTGTCTGTAACTATAACACAGTAAATAAGAAAAGAAAGAAGCAAAAGAAGAATGAATTATACTGCATGACATAATTGCACCTTACATAAATGTGTAATTAAGTTGCATGCTGCTGGTAAATGCTTATAGAAAAATCACACATTACAAATTCTGTTGATATTATTTTTTTATGAGCATAAGTATGCATAAAGTGTCAATATCGCACAAGGTTTAACATGGAGGGCCTACCTCGTTCAGGGTTTTACTCTTTATGGATGAATTTCAAATATTTTAATAAATTACATTATGTAGGAGCCTTCAGTAAATATTTATATAAAATGACAATGCCACTGTGTGCAGTCCTAGTAAATAAAAATGTCTGTAGAAAATGATCATGAAAAGACATAAAGCCTCCTTCCAAGGCTTATAGTTTAACTTGGTAGGACTGTGCCATTTTGGAAGGACGGGCTATATAATAAAAATTATATAGGCTTAAAATGTCTCTAAAAAACCAACAGCCTTGCACCAGTATGCAACTGCCCAGCATTCTGAAAATGTTAATGCATTTTTTCTTTTTAAAAAAAAAATCTCTAAAACATTTGTTTTTTGGTCTTTCGGTAAAAAAAATCTAACATGAAAAAGTTGCTTAACTTGCTTAAAATAAATGTGGCAACTTAAGTTGTGAAAACTCACAATAATAAAGAATTTTGAACAGAGGTGGCCAAATAATTGCATTCTGAATATAAATGTAGAGCTCTGTCCAGACACATGTACAAGATAATATATGAATGTGAGAATAGATGGATGAACCGAACCAGCAATGATAAAATAAAGTAAACCTGAGCAGCCTTCTGCTGTACAAGTTTCCTCTGATGTTCTTCCACCTGCATCTTCCTCTCCAGATGTCGAATTTTCTTCTCGGCTGCATTCTGTGTTTGTCTTAACCTCCTATACTCTTGCTCTAACATCTCTAATTTCTTCAGCTTTTCATTTACATCACTTAGCTCACGTATGCTTTCCTACACACACAGGCACAATTGCATTCACAAGAGGCTGCTAAAGAAGATCATTTTCAAAAAACAATATCATTAGACAATTATCTTAAAACTAATTACCATTATTAGATCATTACTTAAACATGTCTATGAAGTTAGCTAAAGGGGGGGTGAAATTTGACATGTGCTGCATGAAATGTTATACACATTTAGTTTGCACGCACACGTGTGTGTGTGTGTGTGTGTGTACCTGGTTTTTCAGAACAGCAGTTTGGTCTGACTTGGTGCTCCTTACAATCCTTCTCATGTAATCCAATTGCTTTTCCAAAACAGTGCATTTTGCCTCAACTGCTGCTAACTGAGAAGCTAAATCTACATACAAATATGAAAATAATTAAAACTAGAGGAGGAATTATACAACAGTCGAATCACAATTAAAACCGAATCGGTGTACATTAGTGATGTAAATTCCACAAAAACAAGCCACAGAGACATGCATGTTGCAATATATAAACATTTGAAGTTGTTTTGAAAAGAGAAACATTTAAAAACTATTTATTTGAGGATATCAGAGATCTTGAACCAAGGTGAAGGTATTACAAGTTAAAGATCCTTTCAAAGCTTTTAAACAAATATAAACTCCAAACTGAATCATATTGCTAACAGGAACTTGTCTCTGATTTTGATGCCAGTTTGAAAACGTACAGGTGAATTTTCAAGCAGGACACTGACGACTTCACATCTATGTACAGAGCATTACAGTAATCCAGCCAAAAGGAGATAAAGGCATGAATGACTTATTTTGCATCTAAGTTCATGGTCCAAAATATAAATTAATTAAAAAAATTAATTTTGATTAATTTAATTTGATTAAATTAATTTATTTGATTAAAATTAATCAATAAATTATGTTTTGTTCACTTGGCTTTATCACACATTGACAATGAAAAATGCAAAAGGAACCGAATGATTGGTGTGCTGCCATTATATGCAGAGGAAGCACAGCAGAGTAACCGACAGCATCACAAAAACACATTATGCCATATGGCTTACTGCCATACATATAGACAAAAGCAACATTGTTTAGTTCATAAATTGATTCATTAAAATACAACTAAAGCTGATATACTTTTAAGTATCATACTGTTTATTTAATGCCACATATACACTACAAGGTTGGAAAGGTAGTAATTAAAACTTTAACCAAGTGTCCATACTTGTATACTTCTAAAATTTAAACTTTAGTCAAGTTTTTTCCAAGATTTTTTTTAGGTATACTGGTTTTAACATATCCACCCTTCACTGTCATACAAAGAAGCAAAAGGTCAGGTTTCACTTATTTTTTGAGTTTTAAATCTCAGCATACTACAATATACACTTTAGCATTTGCAAATGAGTTATTCTCTTTTGATGACTTTTTAGAAGTTTAGTTCATTTACACAGTAGTGGCTCCATGCACATTTAACATAAAGATTCAAGTGTCAAACACTGTAGCAAAGAAAACTTTTCTGTAAGAAACATTTCCAAACTCTGAACCACCCAGTTTTATTTTTTTAAGCTGTTTGTGGAAATTAATTGGTTCACTGAAGCGAATCAAACAGTCTGTAAGCAGAAGCGCTTATATGAAGGTTTGAATAGATCATAATTATTGAAAGCAGCTTAGTACATATTTTAGAATTAGAACAGTCAGTTTAATAATTACAAACAAATTACAAATTTCGAAAAAGGCTGTATAAAAAAAAAGTGTGAATTTGATGTGAATAGAATGAAATGCTAAATATGGTATCAGTTAAGGAGATTATGCAACATGGTAACCAGTGGAGAGGGGGTCCATATAAATATGATACTAGTTGAAATTATGGCAAAAATTGCTGCCCGGTGAAGGGGTCCATGTAACAGGCAAAGAGATGTTAAGTAACCTGGTTACAAGTGAGGAAGTCATTAACATAGTTACCGGCCAGAGCTTTGCTACCTGGTGTAACACCATAACATGGTGTGGGTTAAGTAACACAGTAACACTGGTAAGGTTCATGCATTCTGCAGGTGAGGGGGTCAGAACCAAGCATAAACACCTTTGTTTTCCATTAAAACCCTGTCTAAAAATGATCAGGAAAAGTTGTACTTTAACTAAGAGTGAAATAACAATAGATGAGGTTCTTACCCTGGTTCTTGAGTTTTTCTGAGTTTTCCCTCCTGTCTTGCTCTCTTTCTAGAACATCCCGCATATGAGAGGATTCTCTCGCCAGCTGTCTGAGTTTCTGTTCTGCATGAATACGCTCCAGTTCCAGCTTATGGATCTTCTCCTGAAGATTTTGCAAAGCAGAGAGGATCGCTGCATGCAGGCAGGCAAGCAGAAACACACGCACGCATGCACAGGTAGAAAAACAGTCAGTCAGAGGAAAGAGAAAAATCTAATCAGTTCTTTTTTTTTGTCTTAAATGGTAAATATTCAATAACTACTGACTTGTGTTGTTCTCATTTGTAAGTTCCTTAGAATAAAAGCATCTGCTAAATAACTAAATGTAAATAAAAACACTATCAGACATAAAAAAGTACAGCATGAGCTACATGAAAACTTAACTTACACGGCAAAACATACACAAACTAAAGAATACAGGTGCTGGTCAACGAATTAGAATAATTTGAAATAGTGCAATCATGAAATTCTTTGAATGCATTTTTTGTGCAGAAAGCAAATCAGGTGTTCACCGCACCTGTCCTACTCGTTAGACTAATCACAGAACTCGTTACCTGTAAAAAAAATTTGCTCAGCTGAGCTTTCCAAAAGGCCCATTTAGGCCATTTAACTGTGACACTGTTGTTTTATTGAATTAGAATAATGGAGAAACCGTTTCATTGAATTAGAATAAATGCTCGAATTTTTGTTTTCTGTGAAGAGTGTTCACTGTGCAGTATAAAGTCAGGGTTGAGTAGAATTTCTAAGTTGTAAAATCAACCATGGGTAAGCAGCGCGACCTCTCAACCGGAATAGTGGCTCAAATTCAAGCCCTTCGTCAACAAGGCTTGACCCAAACTAAAATTGCTGAGCAGCTCGGCATCAGCCAGTCTTCCGTCTGCAAAGCTCTCAAGAAAAACTGCAGCAAGCGCACCAACTGTTCCGGCGTCCGAAAAACTTCTGCTCGCGACAACAAGCAGCTGAGAAAGATCGCAGTCAGCAACCGGTTCAAGTCCACTTCCGAGCTCACCGACTTGTGGAACAAGCAGACCGGCGCTGACGTCTCCAGATCAACCACTTACCGTCGTCTGCGCGAACTCGGCTTCAAATCTCGCGTTCCAGCAGTAAAACCGATGCTGAACAAGAAACAAATGGAGAAACGGCTGAAGTGGGCCAAAGAACACGGCGAGTGGTCTGCTGAAGACTGGCAGAAAGTGGTCTTCAGTGACGAATCACGCTTCTGCATCTCCTTCGGTGACCAAGGTCCTCGTGTCTGGCGTCGTGGTGGCGAAACCTACAACCACGAGTGCGTGAAAAGATCCGTCAAGTTTCCCAAGAGCGTTATGGTCTGGGGATGCATGTCCGCTCGAGGTGTAGGGAAACTCTGCTTCCTCAAGAAGACTGTCAATGCTGCCGTATATCAAGATGTTCTGGAAACGTTCCTGATTCCGACTGTTGAGGAACAGTTCGGCGAAGAAGACTTCATATTTCAACAGGATCTTGCACCAGCTCATGCGGCAAAGTCGACCAAAGATTGGTTCACTAAAAAACAGCTTGAAGTTTTGGCATTGCCGGCCAACTCGCCTGACCTCAATGTCATTGAAAACCTTTGGGCCATCGTCAATCGGAAAATTCGCGACAGAAAGCCTACTACGCTGGACCAACTGAAGCAGAACATCGCCACTGCCTGGGAAGCTGTGAGTGCGGAAACTTGCGACAAGCTGGTCAAATCGATGCCGCGGAGACTTCAGGCAGTCATACAAGCCAAGGGGGCAGCCACAAAATACTGAGAAAGTGATGATTGTAATTATAATAAAAATTATTCTAATTCAATGAAACGGTTTCTCCATTATTCTAATTCAATAAAACAACAGTGTCACAGTTAAATGGCCTAAATGGGCCTTTTGGAAAGCTCAGCTGAGCAAATTTTTTACAGGTAACGAGTTCTGTGATTAGTCTAACGAGTAGGACAGGTGCGGTGAACACCTGATTTGCTTTCTGCACAAAAAATGCATTCAAAGAATTTCATGATTGCACTATTTCAAATTATTCTAATTCGTTGACCAGCACCTGTAGTTAAACCAACAGAAATCAAATTATTTAACAACATAAAACTCAAACTTGAGCATCAAAATAGTGCAATATATAAATAATGAAATAAATAATCCTTAATTAAATTATAAACCTTACAAACTAATAAAGTTCAACACCCAAGCACCTCATCGAAGTTTCCATCATGGCTTTTTTTTTTTTTTTTTTTTTTTTTACAAAAGGAACTGTTACAAGTGCAGCTGAGTGTGTCGTTGGTTCAGGTGTCATGTGTGTATGTGATACCTCCACCACTACTTTCAGGGAAAGCTTTAACTGGTCTCTTTGGTAGTGGTAAAAACGTGTTGATAAATGGTCGATCAGTAGGATATTCAGCATAGGAGGCCATAGACACACTGTCCGACATCCTCCTCCTCAAACAGACCTACACACACAAACAAATCTGTGAAATTCTGTTATAAACTACTAATGTATTCATTCATTCATTATCTTCCTATTCATTGATTCATTATCGCTTAATCCTCTACTAGGTTTGCGGGGAGGTTCCCCATGCCAATCCAGTTGAGAACGCTTCGGGTGCTGGGCAGATACACCCAGGAAAGCATGCCAATCCATTGCTGGGCACACTCACTCAGACAGACACACTCCGAAGGAAACCGGTGAACCCGGAGGAAATCCACGTGGACACGGAGAACATGAAACCTCCACCCCGATCGGTAAAACATATAGAGTGTGTTTTTTATATATATTTTTACATTTATAGACAATTGCTGCTAAACACACTGGTTTTACATTTATAACTGTGGACATATTATGCACCTTGCAGCTGACACCATTAGGGGGCACCTGCACTGTTCCCTGCTAT
Source organism: Corydoras sp. C115 (assembly GCA_019802505.1). Classification (NCBI taxonomy): domain Eukaryota; kingdom Metazoa; phylum Chordata; class Actinopteri; order Siluriformes; family Callichthyidae; genus Corydoras; species Corydoras sp. C115. The sequence continues at coordinate 7,003,149 of JAFMOC010000012.1, forward strand.
TTACTGTGAATGCCCTGTACAGTCATGGCCAAAAGTTTTGAGAATGATACAAATATTAAAATTATATTTATTAAATTACAATATTAAATTACAAAGTCTACTGCTTCAGTTTTTATAATGGCAATTTGCATATACTCCAGAAAGTTATAAAGAGTGATCAGCTTAACAGCAATTAATTGCAAAGTCAATATTAGCCTAGAAAATGAACTTTATCCCCCAAAACACATTTCCAGGGACCAGCAAACATCGTTTCAGTGATTGCTCCATTAACACAGGTGTGGGTGTTGATGAGGACAGGGCTGGAGATCAATCTGTCATGATTAAGTAAGAATGACACCACTGGACACTTTAAAAGGAGGCTGGTGCTTGGCATCATTGTTTCTCTTCTGTTAACCATGGTTATCTCTAAAGAAACACGTGCAGTCATCATTGCACTGCACAAAAATGGCCTAACAGGGAAGAGTATCGCAGCTAGAAAGATTGCACCTCAGTCAACAATCTATCGCATCATCAAGAACTTCAAGGAGAGAGGTTCCATTGTTGCCATAAAGGCTCCAGGGCGCCCAAGAAAGACCAGCAAGTGCCAGGACCGTCTCTTAAAAGTGTTTCAGCTGCGGGATCGGGCTACCAGCAGTGCAGAGCTTGCTCAGGAATGGCAGCAGGCAGGTGTGAGTGTATCTGCACGCACTATGAGGCAGAGACTCTTGGAGCAAGGCCTGGTCTCAAGGAGGGCAGCAAAGAAGCCACTTCTCTCCAAAAAAAACATCAGGGACAGACTGATATTCTGCAAAAGGTACAGGGAGTGGACTGCTGAGGACTGGGGTAAAGTCATTTTCTCTGATGAATCCCCTTTCCGATTGTTTGGGACATCTGGAAAACAGCTTATTCGGAGAAGACGAGGTGAGCGCTACCACCAGTCTTGTCTCATGCCAACTGTAAAGCATCCTGAAACCATTCATGTGTGGGGTTGCTTCTCAGCCAAGCGAATCGGCTCTCTTGCAGTCTTGCCTAAAAACACAGCCATGAATAAAGAATGGTACCAAAATGTCCTCCGAGAGCAACTTCTCCCAACCATCCAAGAGCAGTTTGGTGATCAACAATGCCTTTTCCAGCATGATTGAGCACCTTGCCATAAAGCAAAGATGATAACTAGATCACAGGGAACAAAACAGAGATTTTTGGTCCATGGCCTGGAAACTCCCCAGATCTTAATCCCATTGAGAACTTATGGTCGATCATCAAGAGACGGGTGGACAAACAAAAACCTACACATTCTGACAAAATGCAAGCATAGATTGTGCAAGAATGGACTGCTATCAGTCAGCATTTGGTCCAGATGTTGATCGAGAGCATGCAGGGAGAATTGCAGAGGTCCTGAAGAAGAAGGGTCAACACTGCAAATATTGACTTGCTGCATTAACTCATTCTAACTGTCAATAAAAGCTTTTGTTACTCATAATATGATTGCAATTATATTTCTGTGTGAGATAAAAACATCTGACAAACACACATAAAAACCAGAGGGCAGCAGATCACGTGAAAATATAATATTTGTGTCATTCTCAAAACTTTTGGCCATGACTGTATATTGTCTTATATTTATTGAAATTCTTGTTTTGCACAAGCCATTTGCACAAGTGCACTTTATGTCGAGTTGTGTAGCACCTTGTTACTGGAGAACGCTGTTTCGTTCCACATACTGTACACCACTTTATATTGGTGGAGAACATGGAAATTCCACCCAGATCCCTAGTGCTGAGAGGCGAAGATACTAACCAACAAGCCACCACGCCGTCCAGGTTATTTTTCATTGTGAATAAGTAATGGAAAGAGCGGTGTAACTGTACTCCACTATGTGTTGCACCCACCAATATCTCTTTTATGTGAGGTATTCACAATAATGCCACACCCTCTTGTACCTTATTGCTTTAATATAAACCTAATTGATGTTTGCAATATCTTGTTCCGTGACGAAAAACATGCCATAAAAACTTAGTTCAGGTTTGATAATGGGTGGGACTTGGTCTAAAAAGAACCACTGCTCTCAATTGCCCCATATAGTGTGTGTGTGTGTGCCCAGCGATGGCTTGGCACCCTGTCCTGGGTGCATCTGTCCAGCGCCTAAACACCCCCGCGACCAAAGTAGAGGATTAAGCAGAAGATAATGAATTTAAAATCATTTAAAATAATTAAACTGCTATCTAGGCTGCACGGTGGCTTAGTGGTTAGCACGTTCGGCTCTCTGCGCTAGGGATCCCCGGTTCGAATCCCCATCTGGGTGGAGTTTCCATGTTCTCCCCGTGTCTGCGTGGGTTTCCTCCGGGTTCTCCGGTTTCCTCCCACAGTCCAAAAACATGGATCAAGTCAATTGAATTCTCCAAATTGCCCCATATAGAGTGTGTATGTGTGAGTGAGTGTGTGCCCAGTGATGGATTGGCGCCCTGTCCTGGGTCTATCTGCCCAGCGCCCGAGACGTTCTCCCCTGGATGGGCATGGGGAACCCCACCGCGACCCTAATAGAGGATAAAGCGGAAGATAATGAATGAATGAATGAATGAAAACTGCTATCTAAACATATATTGCTTAACGACATCATAATAGTGGCATTTAACAACATATTACTAACCGAAAATAAATCATAACATTAAGGAACGTTAAAACTTAAATAAAAGAGAAGAAGAAAGATGATAGAACTGTTCTGTAGTTCCATAGTAACTGTTTGTTACCTCGCGCTCTGTTCCTATGGATCCTCTCACTGTGTCCATTAAACACACTGCTGTTTGGAACATCTGTACAAACAAAAACAAAAATGTGTTTTAATGTGTTTAATTTAAACGTTGCATCAACAAACAAACAGGAACCCGAACGTTACCGCGTAAATACACCGAGTGAAATACACTAAGGTAATGGCCAACGAAAACTACAGCGTTATCAAAATAAAAGTCTTCAACTGTAAAAAAATAAAATAAATAAATAAATAAATAAAAAGTTATATATATATTAACAAGTCACAAAATATTTAAATAATGATATAATGATATGAATTTCAAATAATGAAATAATGATAACAAATAGCCTCTCGGGCGGCACGGTGGCTTAGTGGTTAGCATGTTCGCCTCTCAGCGCTAGGGATTCCCGGTTCGAATCCCCATCTGGGTGGAGTTTCCATGTTCTCCCCGTGTCCGCGTGGGTTTTCTCCGGGTTCTCCGGTTTCCTCCCACAGTCCAAAAACATGGATCAAGTCAATTGAATTATCCAAATTGCCCCATATAGTGTGTATGTGTGAGTGAGTGTGTGCCCAGCGATGGATTGGCGCCTTGTCCTGGGTCTGTCTGCCCAGCGCCCGAGACGTTCTCCCCTGGATGGGCATGGGGAACCCCACCGCGACCCTAATAGAGGATAAAGCGGGAGATAATGAATGAATGAATGAATGAAATAGCCTCTCAGCACTAGGGATTGCCAGTTCGAATCCCCATCTCGGTGGAGTTTCCATGTTCTCCCCGTGTCCGCGTGGGCTTCCTCCGGGTTCTCCGGTTTCCTCCCACAGTCCAAAAACATGGATCAATCCAATTGAGTTCTCCAAATTGCCGCATATAGAGTGTGTCTGTGTGAGTGAGTGTGTGCCCAGTGATGGATTGGTGCCCTGTCCTGGGTCTGTCTGCCCAGCACCCGAAATGTTCTCCCCTGGATGGGCATGGGGAACCCCACCGCGACCCTAATAGAGGATAAAGCGGGAGATAATGAATGAATGAAAAAAAAAGGATAACAAATCTTGTTTTGTCTTGAATAAAATTCTAAGTGAGATAAATTATCTATTTTTTCCTTATTTTAAGAAATCTTAACAGGGTGGCACAGTGGCTTAGTATTTAGCACGTTCACCTCTCAGCTCTGGGGATCCAGGTTTGAATCCCAATCTGGGTGGACTTTCCATGTTCTCCCCGTGGGTTTCCTCTGGGTTCTCCGTTTTCCTCCGACAGTCCAAATACATGGATTGCAGATATATTGACTGCTCTTGACCAATATACTGTGTGTATACATGCTTGGTTTGAAGATGATCTTGGTCTGAAGATAATGAATGAATGAATAAATGTTTATATTAAAGCAAATTGCTTTAAATGTGTTATTTATCAACTTGCCACCCAGGATTCTATACTTTAGCAGAAGAAAAGATGGCAAAATCACAAATATGCAGAAACTTTTCCATTGCTTGCAGTAGTCGAGTTACAGGAGTGTACTAGTACAAATTCATTCTGTTCTCCATTAGTCATTAATTCATCTGCATTAAAATGTCATGTGGAATAGGTTTAATAAGTTTAATTCTGGGCAAACTAGACAGCATTGCATGTATGTGAGCTTGTCGGTTATAATAGATAAAAAATAAATACTAAAAGATTGATAAGAAAAGAAAAATCCCAGTAATCAGTTGCATTTTCAAAACTTTGACCTCAATTTTCAATTAAATGTAGATCATTCTTTGCGTGGTAGATAATCACTCTTCATATTTTAATCAGTATACTTGACAGTCACACTGAAATTAGGTTGGTACAATGTGAAGTAGCTTCTGAGTACTTAAGTTACTTTTGCCATGTTTGTGTAACTTAGCTTGCCGTATTTCTGTGGGTAGTAGCTTTTGTGTAATGGAGCTTCATTTACAGTCGAGTAAATGACTAACTAGCTTAGCTCACTCCATTTTACAAGGAGCCTGCCCAACACTGCATACATATGTATCAGTAAAATGCCTCATTCAGACAGAATTCATATTTCAGTGTTAGGACACATTTCTTTTACCTAAAATTTTTATGTGACATCAAAAATGATCTTCTGACAATGTTTGTGATTTTCGTTTTGTTAGTTTCGTTGATATGCCTTTTAAATGACAGGTCATCTTTGTAAAAAACATAAAACAATGTCAGAGGCTCTAAACTGATAACATTGTAATAGTATTATAAAAAATAACATATGATGAATTAATGATTTTATAATCTTTCAAGAAACATCACAAACATATTTTTTTATCTTTGTTTTTATTACGAAAATTCATAATTTTCAGTTCTGAAGCTTCGATGTCTGTAGTTCCATGTAGTTTATTTAGAAATATTGTAGTAATGATTTTTACCTGTAAACATGCATCAAGTCCAGAGATTCTTACATATGCTGGTCATCATTACAAATCTTTTTTCAATAACACCATAGAAAATTAAACATTCAGTCATTACAGTAAATCTTTATCAGGCTTAACAATTTATATAGCTTCTTTCTTTAACCAATACTATACAATTTGAAGCCTGCAAAAACTCTTGCGTCAAGAATAAATCTGAAAATCACAAACAACACAGAGACAAACATTAATCCAAACATCATTGATCAAGTATGATAAATAATATACAAATATTAGGTTTATTACATTTTATATGTGTGCATGCGTGTGTGTTGAATATTCCAGGTTATCACTTGATTATATTATGTATTTTTATTTGAAATCAGAATACCATCATGTTTTGTTTGGGTTAACAGATTAAACAAACTTGTGAACATTTTGTGATTTGAACTTTTAATATGGATAAATTCAAGTCCACACACGTGAATCCAACATGAAAGAACTGAATTTTATATAAAATATAAGTGTTTAAAAGCAATTTAAAAAAAAATGCTGTTACAAATCGCACAGATTTTCACTCTCGCACTCAGTATTTCAGTTAAAAGAAATAAAACAAAAACATATACAGCCATATATAATCACACAATGTACTACATACCCAAAAGGTATGTGGACACCCATTTTATTTTATAGATCAGACTTGGCTCTTTGTTTGTAGTGAGGTTTTTAATCCCTACTTCAAATGAGTTAAATAGTTTGATCCAGACCTTCTGTTTTGGTTGAAACAATGTTTTGACATATTCACTGTTTTTAGTTGTATCTATTTCTATAACTTATAAATGCCCAGAAATTAGTTAATAGATGTCCACGATGTCTTAAATAAAAGTAATAGTTAGATGTCTACAAACATAGAGCACTTATAGGATTTCTACTGGGCTTCATCTACTGGCATTTAATGTCAGTGATGCCATGAGTACACTGCATACCCTCACTATAGACATAAACATTTTCTTTTCATTTTAGTATAAATGCCTAAACATCTGTAACAAAATTATTAAACAGGAAAATAAAAGAAACAATATTTTTAAAATAAACATATTTAAGACATTTCTCAGAGCAGCCATATTTGATTTAAAAAATGTGGAATGTAGTGGTTTGAATTATGAACAATAGCAATCAATCTAGCACTTACACATATTGTACTCACCAAGCATTATATCAGGGATACCTGTATACCTACTTACTTATTCATGCTGTTGTCCAAGCATTGTAATATATAAAACCATGCAGCTTTTGATAACGTTCAACATCAACCGGTCAGAATGGGGGTAATGTAAACTCTTATTTTGACCTTGTTATGATTGTTGTTGCCGGCTGGACTAGTTTTATTATTTTTTGTTGATTCCTTTGGATTGGATCACAAACAGCAACCTAAAGACCTATTCAGAATGATGTTATAAAGAAAAATATATATAGTAAGTGGCAGTTCAGCAGATAGAAATACACCTTTTACGAGAGAGGCGAACTGATCAGGACACCTAGACTCTTTTAAGATAACAGAAAAATTCATTCATTCATTATCTCCCGCTTTATCCTCTATTAGGGTCGCGGTGGGGTTCCCCATGCCCATCCAGGGGAGAACGTCTCAGGTGCTGAGCAGATAGACCCAGGACAGGGTGAAAATCCATCACTGGGCACACACTCACTCACTCAAACACACTCTATATGGGGCAATTTTGAGAATTCAATTGACTTGATCCATGTTTTTGGACTGTGGGAGGAAACCGGAGAACCAGGAGGAAACCCACGCAGACACGGGGAGAACATGGAAACTCCACCCAGATGGGGATTCGAACCGGGAATCCCTAGCGCTAAGAGGCGAACGTGCTAACCACTAAGCCACCGTGCCGCCTAACAGAAAAAATTATTCACAATAATTACAATAGTTTAGAACACACCTGCTATTGATATCTTAAAATGTACATCACATTACACTTTTATGTGAAGGGAGAAGTTGGGAAATATTTCAGGTATACAGGTGTCACTAATATAAAAGCTTGGTGAGTCCATTCATCACCAAATTATTTCACAAGGTCCAGCAAAAAACAAATTGAATATCAAGATCACACAATACAAAGATTATGATTCATATATAAAAATAAATCTGGAATTACATTTCAACACTTTATAAAAAATAATGTTACGACCTAAAAACTAATGTTTTTAGATGAACGTATAACTTGCATCATAAAACAAGTTACTAATAATCATAAATAATTCAAATCGTAATAAGGTATGTTTAAAACAGTTTTGGAATGCAGACGAAGATTTGGTACAATGAGAATGGCAGTAAGGATTGTAAAATATAGAATAAAGACTTTCTCTGAGCAGTTACTTCCGATGGCAGAAATGCTACTGAAAAAATAGAAATTGGATTAAGACATCACAGCTTAACGCTAAAGTTCAGGAGGTCACCAGACAGAGCACTTGTTGTCAGGATGCATAGGGGAGCTTTTCGGACAATGGAACACCCGGCCAAATTCATCAAACTGTGACACACTGCCAATCACTCTGTAGAAAGAGGAATTATTTATTATCATTGGATTTATATTTACATACAGGATACACAGGAATAAACTAAAAGTGAGTTTATAATGTATTTATTTGTACCTGTAGTGTTCAGGAGCATGTTTGTCAGTCAGTAATTGAAGATATATGGACTGAGATCTTCTCTTCATGCACCAATTCTATGATAGAAGAAAAACCTTTTAACTGTTTTAATGCTATGTAAATATGAACAAATGTAAACACATATTTAACCAAAATATGTTCAAATTAAAGCAAATATGCTTTAAATGTGTGATTTATCAACTTTACACCTAAGATTCTATAGTTTAACAGAAGAAAAAATTCAGAATCAGAAATATGCATAAAGTTTTCCATTGCTTGCAGTGTAAAAGGCAAATTGCTTACAGGCAATGTGTGCTGCTTTAAATATACTCTGTTTTTCATTAGACAGTAATTTATCTGCATTAAAATGTCATGTGGAACAGGTTTTAAAAATTTGGACAAACAAGACAGCATTGCATGAATGTGGGCTTGTTGGTTACAATGTTTAAAAAAATACTAAAAGAAAAGGTCTAAAATAAAAGAAAACAATACTTTTTAAAAGACTTGTCTAGAATTTTTTCCCAGTTGAAAGATGTAGTTTAGAAGAACATCAGTCTCATCAACACTTGTAATCACTTGTAATATAATTGTACACTTAATAATATAATATTCCTATAATTTTTTTAAAATTCATATTATCCTAAAATTATTCCTTACATCTCATTTGACTGAGTGTGAAGCATGAGTGCATTCTACAGTTTAAAATGTCTGTCTTTCATTCTTAATGCTTTTTGTATTTCTTATGGATATATTCATTACTGTTTTTACATTTGTGATCAATTTAGCTAATATAATTACCAGGTGTAAAAATAAGATGTGGTTGTAAATATCCTTACAAGTAAATGATTCACATAAATCCTAATACCTTATATGGTGTTTGTGTGTATGTGGGATTGTGTGTGTAAGTGTTTGTGTATATGTGTGTACCTGGGCAAACGCAATAAAGAATAACTGTTCATGAGTGTATTTGAGGCCGGGCAGTGGCCGTTCAGGACCGTGATCCCTGATCCACTTCTGATATGCCTACATTAAAAGGATGTTAAAAAAGTTAAATATATATGCAAACATCAATTAAGTTTTCCTTTAACATAAATACCATGTAAACTAATTCATTTATTTATTTTTAAACAAGTAAGAATACCATTATACAAACATTAGTAGAGATGAAAAGTGTCCCCGAAAGGTTTGCAAATAAAGAGATTACATGTCTACACAAAGACATGTTTACATATGTATAGACATGTAACACATGTATGGTTAAATGTCCAAGCAATACACACTATATTAAAAATCCTAAAAGGCCTATGGTTCAGACAGATTAACTTGTTTGATTTAAGTTTTTTTGTGCATGATGTCATACGTGTGTTAAAATGAAGTGTGTGTGTGTGAGAGAGAGAGAGAGAGAGAGAGAGAGCTTATGAAATAAGATGTATGAGTGAAATGAAATGTGTGAGAATAAAGAGAGAAAGTAAGATAAACTGCCCTATTTTAGCAATCTGTAATGAGTTGTTCACCATGCCCCACACAGTGTTTAGTGATCATTACATAAATTCTTATTATATGCTTTTGATTTGTGCATATTGTTAATAAAAGAAAACCTTCAGTCTATTTTAAAATAACTCTAACAGGACATTACATGTTCATGTTTAAATTGTTGTGGTGTCTCTACGGTGTGAAACTACCATGTAGATCTTGGGTTGCCATCCGTCCTGTAATTTACTGAATTGTTCCGTATTTGGCAAATAAATGTTGCGTCCCTTATTGAACCAATACGGGATGCGATTTGTTCTGTATTTTCATAAATGTCCAATTAACAAAATCAATCATAGCACTGCTGCTTACACCCGAACCATAGGAGTCAGACCCATGGTGATCATGGCCCAGAGAAGCTGTGGTGGGCGTCCTTTATTTGCATTTCTTAAAGGTGGTAACCCTAAATATAGACTATGCTTATGCATTCTGCCCACAAATGCAGTGATATTTAATAGTGTTTAGTGGTTATTCAGCTTTCAGTGGCGTTGGGCACATGCCTTTGTTGACAATTCACTGCCAAGATAGCAATGAATGTCTGGCTGTTGCCATTTGTCTAATTTGTTTTTAGTCAGTGGTGCACTTGTGTTTCCCATTGCCAAGATAGCAATATGCCAGAAATTTACCAAAACAAATCTCATTTTGAGACCACCACGCCATAAATATATTCACAAGCACCATTGCTATTTAAATGGCAGAGGTAAAAGGAGAGAAAATGGACTGTTGGTGGGATTTAAAACAGCAACAAAATGCATCCGTCCTTTTCTTTATAAATAACTAAACTGCTAAACAGCTGCTATTATAATCTTCAATTATGTAAAGCACTTGATTTCATTGCAGGGTTTTGCTAAAAACAAAACTTTCAACTGACACATTATTACACATTTTAATAAAAGGAGGACCACTTTTTTTTCAACTTACACATTTTGACACATTTTATTAAAGGGGGGTGCACCAGGGGGACCACTTTTGCTAAGAAAGCACAAAGAGAGGTGACAATGACTTTTTCTTAAGGTAAGGAGGAATATTGTGTTGATTAGGTGCTTTTGTGACTGTGTAATATTTTCAATTGAAAGCATTAGCCCTCTGTAATATTTAAGGTTGTACAAAGCAGTGTGCATTACAGTTTATCTCAACATTTTTTTCCACAAAGCAGTGACACTATGATATGTGAAAGTGAAGCTAGATAGGTGTACTGTAAGAGTGAAGTGTATTAGGTGAAATAGGTTTGAGTGTGAAGATGTGTGAGTGAAGTAAGGTGAGTTGTATAAGTGTAAAAAGAGGTATGTGAGTGTAAAGTAATGTTTGAATGTAGTTTGTTTTTTAAGTTAGTTAAGTTATGTTAAGTTCCAAATTAAAATAGATCTACTACCATTTTAAAGGAAATCCAAAATAAAATAAACCTACTAAACTACCAACTTACCATAATACTGGTAAATGTATAACTTAAAAAACAAACTACATTTAGACATTACTTTACACTCACATACCTCTTTTTACACTTATACAACCCACCTTACTTTACTCGGACAAGGACAAGAAAAAATCAGAAGAAAAGTGTGAGAGTAAAGTGAGATTTGAGTGAATGTAATGTTGGTAAATGTGAAGTAGGATGCCAGTAAGTGTAAATAAAAATAGAGCATAGTTCAAAAGTTAGAGATTGGGTGAAATTAAATTGAGAAGTGGGAGTGTAAAATGAGATGTGCATATGTGATCTGACATGTGAGACGTGGGTGATATTTGTGTAGGACTATAGTGAGATGTGTCTAAAGTGAGATTTGTGAGATTAAACTGCAAATTTGTGTGAGTGTAAAGTGGGGTATATTGTGTGTGTGGGGGGGTGAAGTAAGAAGTGTGAGTGTGAGGTAAGATTAAAATGTAAATTAATATGTGCATGTGCATAAAAAACGTGTAATGCGATTAGGAGAGCTGTACGATGTTACACCGAGAAGTGTGAGTGTAAAATGATTTGAGCTTGTGTGATGTGATATGTGAGACATGTTTGATATTTGTGTGGGACTGCAGTAAATGTAAAGAGAGATTTAAGTGTAATTTAAGATTTGCCTGTAGATAAAAAAAATGTATAGTGAAATTAGGAGAGATGTGGGATGTTACAATTTTCACTGTAACATCCCACATCTCTCCTAATTTCACTATACATTTTTTTCATCTACACGATGTATTGATACATCGTGCAGTGAGATGTATCAATGTAAAGTGAGATATGTAAGTATGAAATGAGATGTGAGTTTAAAGGAAAAGATGTGAGTGTGAAGTGACATGTTCAAGTGCAAAGTGTAAAATGGGACTTACATAGTAGGAAAGCTTCAGCCCACCCAAATCTGCAATGTTCTCTCCGAGAGTGAGACGTCCATTTACCTAAACACACTATACATTTAGTCATGTAATTCTGCACATTAATTATACTTTTATGGTATTTACTTTATGTTATTGATAAGTTGATATGATATGTTTGATATGATATGTTATTTGAGAGTGTAACTCAATTTTTGTATTAAATGATTTATTACATTTACAGTATTACAGTAAAATTACAGTAAAATTTTACCTATTAGTACTATCATTATTGTGGCAGTAATGATCTCACCACAGTTCGAGCTTGCAGTGAGCAATAGTGCGATTTAAATACTATTTTTATGTTGTTTCTAAAGCTATTGTTAAATAAATTACTAAACAAGATTAACCAAAACTAATTTCACTAAAATATATTTAATATGTATTTGTAGAGTTGCTGGCTGCAACTAGCTGCTCTCCCTTCAAATTCTGCTATATATTTACTCTGCTAATATTCCTAATTTTTTATTTCCTACTTAGTGCTCATTTTTTTGGCAGATGCAAGGAAACTATGGCAGCACGGTGGTTTAGTGGTTAGCACATTTGCCACTCAGTGCTGGGGATCCAGGTTTGAATCCCAATCTGGTTCGAGTTTCCATGTTCTCCCTGTGTCTGCGTGGGTTTGTTTCGGGTTCTCCGGTTTCCTCCCACAGTCCAAAGTCATGGATTTAAGGTAAATTGAATGCTCTAAATTGCCCCATATAGCATATGTTTGGAATGAGTGTGTGTGCCCAGCAATGGAGAAATAGAATGAATCTTGAATTGTGATAAAACTTGTATTTTAAACCACATTAAACTAAATAAACACACTATTTTAGTTCATCTACCTGGAGTGATCTTAATTTAAATATATGTATTCGACAGGCTGGTTTTCATTCTTGTTCTATTTAGGTATTAAGACCACAGTTTTAGCTCTATACGTATATACTTATTTGTAAAAATGCTCTATATAAACTGTCACTTATTTTAGCATTTATTTGAATATATTATATGCAATTCACTGACAAATTAGGATGCTTACCCTCTGATTGTAGACGGTGAAGTTGTCATATAGTCTGATAATGCACTCTGCCTTTTTCTGGAACTTTCTGTAGGACTCCTCTGTCCACCATTGTTTTAGGTTACCATGTCGATCATATTGACCACCTACCACCACAAATAAATAACTATATTATTTAGTGGACACCCATTCAACAGTCCTTTAAGTTTAACCATTGACAATTAGAATTGTTATATAAAAAGGCCAATCTCAGTAATCAGAATTTTTAACCAAAAAAATAAAGGAAGCAGGCATGGAGCCTGAAGGGTTATAATATTGCTGCTTATATTATTATATTGTTCAAAGGGTTTTAATGTTTAAGCAAATACTTGAAATTTAAATTAAGCTCACATGATTATACACTGCTGGATTGTTTTATTAGGTGAATTAAAAAATTGCTAATACAAACTGATTTATAAAGTTCTTATTGACTTAATTTGAAATGGAAGAAAATACATATAACATACATTATTTAAATTAATTAATCAAATAAAATAAAATAAATGAAATACAGTAGAACATTATCTATTTATTCAATTTAAGCTGTGGGTTAAATCCAAGCTAAAATAAATTGGTATATAAAATACAATTATAAAAATACATACGTTTATTAAATTACAAAAGTAATAAAGTAACATTTATTGAAAAAGGTTTAAAATCAAACTTCTTAGCATGTTTATGCAATATATTTTTGCCAAACATTATCATACATTAAACATTTGCCACAGGCAACATTTTGTTCACATATATATATATATATATATATATATATATATATATATATATATATATATATATATATATATATATATATATATATATAAGTCAGATATAGAGTCCAGACAACATTTCACAAAATAAAAATGACAAAGGAGTTCCCCTTGCTAAAGAGCATCTATAATTTATAATTTTACAACTTTGCTTGAAATGTTTACAAATTAAATTAAATAAAATAGAAGTTTATCATTTACACATTTAAATACAATTAAAAAAAAATATTGTACCCATACCCCAGTCATCATAGCCATGGGTTAGTTCGTGTCCAATGATTGCACCAATGCCGCCATAGTTCAAGGACCTAAAAATAAAATGAATTACAAATAATTAAAATGCATGTCTCTGTATTTTTCACTAGGTGGCAGTGTGGTGTTTTCTGTAAACAAGATCACGCTCTTTGCTGTGGTCAGTAGGTTTAAATTTTACAATGTGTAATGACTATGTTCTGCCTTTGCAAAGTAAATCAATAGAATGATGAACATGTCAGATTGTGCCATTCCCCAAAAATGCTCCTCTGACTAACATATGCATACATAATAAATATCACTTCAGTTAATAGAGCAGCATTTTTTTCAAAGATGTACTACTCAGACAGAAAATTAGTTTAAACGATCCAGGCTGATGGCAGAATTACAATAGGTATTGGAACAGGACTATACATTAAAATGCATGAGTCTGTCCTGAGGTCTCTGTTAACCATCAGGAGTGAGTGAGAACTGAATACACATTCCTGAGTCAGTTCTGTAATTAAAAAACACTGGCTGTATATCGGGGTGGCCTTTGTAAAGACATTCAATCATCTTGAACACATAAATAGAATGCTAAGCATACCATGTGCTTCACTGGTGTAATGAGGAGACTTTAGAACTACTGATCTAAGCCCTTCATCTTAATTTAACCCTAAACTTAATACACATTTTACTTCAAATTTACACAGCAAGGGCCAGCTGTTGAAGCTATACCCCCACAACCAGGATTGTGAAAATTAAATGTGTAAATCACATAATAAAATATATTCAACAAATAATGAACTAGGGTGGCATTGTAGCTTAGTGGTTAGCATATAGTGTGTGTTTGTGTGCCTGTGTGAGTGTGCCCAGTGATAGATTGGTGCCCTGTTCTGTGTGTATACTGTATACCCTGGATGGACATGGGGTACCCCAATCGCCCCCCCCACACACACACACACACTACCCTGGTAAAGAATTATGCAGAAAATAATTAATAGAATTAATGAATTATTTAATAAACTGAACTAAAACTACAGAATTTTGAAATGATAAGAAAGGGTGTTCATATCTTTACATATGTGTTTGATGTGCATGTGGAAAATGCAAAATGTAAAAATACTAAATAAGAGAATGCTGAATGCAGAGAATGATAGGTGTGGGGACTTACTGTGGAAAGTCTGGGTCATAAAGTGTTGGCTGAAGAATTCCTGCTGGGAAAACTGTAAAGAAAGAAAAATGAAAAGTTAGAAGTAAATACAGGTAATAGAAGTGAAAAAAGTGATAAGAGTAATGGAGTAAGTCAGAGACAGAATAAAAAAGGCTCTGAGTTAATGCCTGTGTTTGTCTACTGTTTCTGGCTCACTCCTCAAACTGTCTCAGCATGGATCAATTCTTGGGGCAGAAGATCTAATCCTTAAAACGACAAACACCAATAACCGCTTGCAGCTTACACCAGAGGAAAAAATGAAAAGAGAGCAAGAAAGCAACCAGATGATATAGAAAGAGAAAGAAAGAGCAAGAGATAGAGAGAGAGAGAGAGAGCGCTTCCAAAAACTCTGGGTGAATAAACTTCATGCCATTTGGGGCATTTTTCATATACATTTTTTTGTGTGCAATCTTTATTTTTTTACTTTCACAACTTGAAAAATGCACGCCAGTATGTGCAGCTATTAGATGTAACTTGTCACCCTTAGCTTTTTGCTGGAAGTTATTTGAGTTAATAGGATTAAAGTATTTGGTTCTCTGCTTTCTTAGATGAAATAAAGGTTTGACGATTCCAAAAAATCTTCAAGCCATTGCAATAATATTATGATATACCATATATGGTCATTTTTTTTTTTTTTTTGCAGAAATCAAACCTTTATGAAAAAAAGTCACAACTACTGACATTAACAGTTCTGACAATAGGCACTAGAAAAGAAACTGGAAACACATAACCAAACAAACCTGAACAAAAGGAGCACAAATAAAATATATTTATTACAAAGAATGCCAAAAATATGATACAAATACAAAAAATATAACAATGATATAATCAAAGTGGAAAGCCATAATGGAGCACAAGCATACTTAACCAACAACAACAAATCCTCAGAGTGAAAATCAGTGAGAAGAACTAGAATAAACAAAAACTAAACAAAAAACTTCTGTAAAGAAACAGTGAAATGACAAAATGAAATACAGAGTACAAACAGCATCACAGATACTGTAGGCCTTCTGCTCCCTCTACAGGTTGCAATGCCCCATCATATTATTTTCAGCTGTCTGTTAATGCTCCAAATTGTTTCCTTTCTTTTTTTTCTCCTTTCGGCTATTCGGCCTTCCTCCCTGCAGATGAATCTTTGCTTTTCTCCTGTCTATGCCGTTTACCCCTTGTGCCTCCTCATCCCAGATTCTAGGTTCTGGCTACCACCTGGCTCAACATTTCGGGTTCTGACCTCCCTCATGCCCTGGAGTGTTTGGACACCTTGGCTCTGATAGGGGCGAAGTCTGCTGGGTTCCCATGCTCTAGGAAGTGGGTTTGCTTTCTAAGACTGTGCTGCGTGTGAAGTTTACATTTACAGAGCTGTGTTTTTGTTGTACTTTTCTATTCCTGTGTTTTTTCCCTCATGTCTTTCAGTTCAATGAATGCCAACACAGCTAAAGACTGATCTCTGTGCCTTCCTTACTTCCTTAGAGTGTAAAAGACCTTATAGTTTATGTCATTTTTTTCTAGGATTAGAAAATGCATTAGATCTCTTATCCAATGACCAAATAGGTGAGGAAATGGATCCTTCTATTTACTTAGCTATAGACATCTGACCATAGACTACTTATGTGATAAGCACCCTGCACTCTAGTGATAAATGTCACCTGGTAAATCAACCTAATTGTGGTGCTTATTCTTACTCCATATGGTGTAAATGGTAAAATGATCTTTTTAAATCTAAATCTGCCAACTTCACCCTCTGCTAAATCTGCCAACTTCACTTCACCCACCCTTTGTTTCTATCGATGCTATAAGCAAGTCTATATTTGTTAGAGCCTCTCAGCTCAGAAAGCATTCTTTGTCCAGACAACTCCATATGTGTTTTTGTCCTTTCCCTATTTAACCTCTAGGTTTAACTATACAGTGGATATAAAAAGTCTACACACCCCTGTTCAAATGCCATGTTTTTGTGATTTAAAAAAATTACAGTAAGACAAATAATTTCACAACTTTTTCCACCTTTAATGTGACCTATAACCTGTACAATGCAATTGAAAAACAAACAGAAACCTTTCAGGGAGGTGATGTAAAAATAAACAACTGAGATAATGTGGTTGCATAAGTGTGCACACCCTTTTATAACTGGGGGTGTGGCTGTGTTCAGATTTAACCAATTACATTCAAACTCATGTTAAATTGGAGTCAGCACACACCTGTCACCAATTAAAGTGCCTCTGATCAACCCCAAATAAAGTTCAGCTGTTCTAGTAGGCTTGTCCTGACATTTTTGTAGCCACATCTTCCAGCACAAGCCATGGTCCGCAAAGAACTGCCAGAGCATCAGAGGGATCTCATTATTCAAAGATATCAGTCAGGTGAAGGCAAAAATACAAAAGAATTTCCAAGTCATTAAATATACCATGGAACACAGTGAAGACTGTCATTATCAAGTGGAGAAAACATGGCACAACAGTGACATTACCAAGAACAGGACGTCCGTCCAAAATAGATAAGACAAGAAAAAAAACTGGTCAGGGAGGCTGCCAAGAGGCCGACAGCAGAAACACTGAAGGAGCTGCAAAAATTTCTGGCAAGTACTGGCTGTGCAGTACATGTGACAACAATCTCCCGTCGTTCTTCATATGCAGTCTGGGCTATGGGGTAGGGTGGCAAGACGGAAGCCTTATCTTTCAAAGAAAAACATCCAAGCCCGGCTTAATTTTGCAAAAAGACATCTGAAATCTCCCAAACGCATGTGGGAAAATGTGTTATGGTCTGATGAAACCAAGGTTGAAATTTTTGGACATAATTCCAAAAGGTATTTTTGGCAAAAACAACACTGCTCATCACCAAAAGAACACCATACCTACAGTGAAGCATGGTGGTGGCAGCATCATGCTTTGGGGCTGTTTTTCTTCAGCTGGAACTGGGGCCTTCAGGGTGGATGGAATTATGAACAGTTCCAAATACCAGTCAGTGTTGGCTCAAAACCTTCGGCCTTCTGTTAGAAAGCTGAAGATGAAGAGGAACTTCATCTTTCAGCACGACAATGACCCAAAGCACACATCTAAATCAACAAAAGAATGGCTTCACCGGAATAAGATTAAGGCTTTGGAATGGCCCAGCCAGAGTCCAGACCTGAATCCCATCGAACGTCTGTGGTGTGATCTGAAGAGGGCTGTGCACAGGAGGTGCCCTCGCAATCTGTCAGATTTGGAGCGGTTTTGCAAAGAAGAGTGGGCAAATATTGCCACATCAAGATGTGCCACACTGAAAGGCTCCTAACCCAAAAGACTGAGTGCTGTAATAGAAGCCTAAGGTGCTGCAACAAAGTATTAGTTTAATGGTGTGCATATTTATGCAACCAGGTTATTTTAAGTTTTTTATTTTATATTTTTCCGCTGTAAAGGTTTCTGTTTGTTTTTCAATTGCATTGTACATGTTATAGATCACATGAAATGTGGAAAAAGTTGTGAAATTATTTGTCTTGCTGTCATTTTTTTACATCACAAAAACATGGCATTTGAACAGGGGTGTGTAGACTTTTTATCTCCACTGTATGTATGCAGATCATCTGCTGTATTATTGTCATGCGCTTTACTATTTCAGTTTTTAATAAATATGTCAGTTTATTTAGTTTTTTATAGGTCCTCTTTTCCAACTTTGTGTACGTCTTTTAGTGCCATGTTTCATTTGTTTTGTGTCAGCATTTATTCTGTACTTTTTTATTCTGTAAATCTGGTTTGAATATGTTAATAAACATATCATATTCATTTTATTTTTATTTTTCTCTTGGTCAATTTGTTTCTCTTTGTTTTACAACTATTATTATTAATGTTATTGCAAAAAAAAAAAAAAAATGGTGCAAACTGTCATTTCATCAATCACTCAGTAACCAAGCCAGTGTTAGATTAGCTACTGTTAATTACTTCTCAATTTACCCAAGAGTGCCAAAATGTTTTTAAACAATTGTGTTTATGTGCTTGCATGTGCAAATGTGTTTAAGTGTGCCCTGTCTGAATTAAGGTTTGTGTGTGTGTTTCTGTATGTGTGTGTGTGTGTGTGTGTGTGTGTGTGTGTGTGTGTGTGTGTGTGTGTCTTTACAACACCATGATGCTACTTACCCATCTGGTTTTTGTTTGGTAGATAGTATGCATTCAGTGCTTGAGGTGGTAGAAGCCAGCTGTGGATATAGAGTAACAGTTTAAAAGAAACAGATTGATTGCCATTTTTTTATGTCTTGCTTATTATTCACAGTTTAGGGATCTGAGACAGGGAAGAAAATTGTTTTAAGCAAAGAAAATCTATTAAGCAAAGAATATATTGAGTTACAGATATATACTGAGAACAGAGTATTGGGCTCTGTTATTCATTCATTCATTCATTATCTCCGGCTTTATCCTCTATTAGGGACGCGGTGGGGTTCCCCATGCCCATCCAGGGGAGAACATCTCGGGCGCTGGGCAGATAGACCCAGGACAGGGCGCCAATCCATCGCTGGGCACACACTCACTCACACAGACACACTCTATATGGGGCAATTTTTTGAGAATTCAATTCACTTGATCCATGTTTTTGAACTGTGGGAGGAAACCGGAGAACCCGGAGGAAACCCACGCAGACACGGGGAGAACATGGAAACTCCACCCAGATGGGGATTCAAACCGAACGTGCTAACCACTAAGCCACTGTGCCGCCAGTGTTAGATTAGTTTTAGGGCTCTGTTATAGGGCTCTTAAAAGTTTTAAACTTTCACCTACTTTAAAGATCAAATTTAAGATTTTTTTGACTAGATTTTACTTGTCTTTATAGAAACAAGACACAAATATAACATTAGAACAAACAATCTGCAACATACAATTCCAAAGATTTAAAATTAAAAGCCTGTTCCTGAAAACATATCTGCCCTGTCTGATAAAAATTAATGCACCCTAAACACACATGCTGAGCTTGTAAGACCTGCTATTCCATTTTGTTCAATTTGTTTTCAGTAGCAATAAGCGTATGTAATATGTGCCAATCTTTGTTGTCACCTGCCACATTTTCTTGTTTTTGTTGAACATAATTGTTTTTGTAATCCAGACACTTATGGTGTATAATTGTATTTAATATGTTATTAACATATGGCCACTTATCTCTAGACTGATTCACTGATGCCTAAAGCTTAATGAGTTAATTTTATTCATTATCTTATCTTATATTCATTATCTTCCATTTATTTTTCAACCAGCATCCCATGACCATCCATGGGAGAACGTTTCGGGTGCTGGGATACACCCAAGACAGGGTGCAAATCTGGACACACACTAAATATATCACACAAAGAGACTTTATAGGTTAAATTTATAGAAGCCAATTTACCTTGAATCCCTGTTTTTGGACTGTAAGGGGAAACCCGAGGAAACTCACGTGGACATGGGGAAAACATGCAAACTCCACCCAGATTGGGATTTGAACCTGGATTCCCAGCACTGACAGGAGAACATGTTAACCACTAAGCCACCATGCCGCCCTATTAGTTAACTTATTGTTGTGTATTTAACTTAATAATAAAGAATTATAGATTCATTTGAGTAGTAAAAATTACTAAATATCAAATTAATAATAATAATTAAACATTCGATGACACATTGGTCCTTAAATATTGGGTAAATTTAATGCAATTCAAATTGTACTTCATGTCATGCCTGTCAACAACCTATTGCTAATCTATCTTGTTCTTTATTCATCATCCTTCTTTGCTTTTCCTACTTCTTCTATTCGAACTCCAATTCCTAAAATTGGCACATTGGATCATAGTTCACTACTCTCTGTACTCACTCCTAAATATTAGAGTTTATCTTTGCTGTTTCTTGTTTTCTACCCGATTTAGAGTATTTTACACAGCCGTCACTCTAAAGCCTGTAATTGGACTTTGTTTAAACTTACTGTGCTCGATCACCTGACAGTCTGCTTGTCTTCTGTCTTACCTGTCTTCTCCTCTTATCACCTGTCTAGACTGCCAAATCATCGTGGGTTGCCTTAAGGCTTAGTTATTTACATTTAGTTTGAATCAATTACTGGCTTTACTGTTAAAACATAGTTGTTTGTTAATTCATGTTTCTGCACTGGGTTATTGAAGAATCCAATGTCACTATGAAAGCCTAAAGGTTATGATGGCAATCCTAAAAAAAAAAAAAGGATTAGCAGATGGATGGGGATTTGCTCATTTTCACTCCCAGCATCAAGATCTGAACACCTTGAGAAAACAGCTCAATTAAATGAGTATGAATTCATTCATTCATTATTTTCTGCTTAATCCTCTATTAGGTTTGCGGGGGGTTCCCCATGCCCATCCTGGGGAGAAGGTTTTGGGAGCTGGGCAGATCCTCCCAGGACAGGGCGGTATTCTATTGCTGGGCAATGTCACTCACACAGACACACACACAAACACACTCTATATGACTCAATTTAGAGCGTTCAATTTACATTGAATCCATGTTTTTGGATTGTGGGAGGAAACCAAAGAACCTGGAGGAAACTCATGTCAACACAGGGAGAACATGGAAACTCAACCCAGATCAGGATTTGAACCTGGATCCCCAGCACTGAGAGGCAAACGTGTTAACCACTAAGCCACCTTGCCGCCTCCTGGGTATAAATTTTAACTATTTATGCTAATATTTTTTGTGCCAGGTAGATTAAGTTGTGCCAGGTAGATTACAAATTACAATAATATTCTGAAAAGGACAATATTGTTTTAACTTCTGCACACCTGTCTTTTTTTCCATGCTAATTATCTAATGTATAATGGTTCCCAAGCTTTTCACATCAGCCTTGCTAGAATTTTTGTATATAAGTTTTTTAATACACAAGTAGCATTATTGCATTCTGAGTAGCTTTAAATTATATGTATTTTTTATTTCAGCAGATCTAAAAGAGTGAATATCATGTCAGAAACAAAATACAGAGCACTTAATTTGGTTCAAGGAGCTTGTGTTAAGGATTACACCCACACCTGATTAGCCAGCTGTATTAGTAACGCCTTCTGCATCTGAAGCACTCACTGTTCTGTTTGCCATGGTGATCTTTAGATAAATAAAAGACCTCTAGCGACACATTTATATATAACATCTGAAACCAATTTGTTCAGAAACTGCTAAGAGAAAGCCTGGGTTTAAAAATGTGCACTGCCATTTTGGCTCAATACAGTGAGGTTTTAGAATCTGAAATTCTGTTTGTCAGGGCAAAGAGGCGCCTGGACCTTAATCTGTCATTAAGGTCCAGGCGCTTTTCTTTTACATTGTTTGTCTTACCCGTTCAAGAATTTTTTTTTCAGATTTTTAATTCAAAATAATAAAAAATATATTTTTTAATATAGAAGATGATATTTAAGCTTAAACTGGAACAATGCATCTGCATGGAAGATGACATGGGCGGAGCTTTGAAAATCAAAGCCAGCATGACCCAAGTTTCTGATCCAGTGTATGATGTTCTCCCAAGCCCATCCAACCTGCACTGCTGAGGACTAGCAGAAACATTTCCATTGTGTTTGGGTTGAGGCTCGATAGAGCACATCCTAAGCTGTTGCCCCAAAGCCCAAAAGAGATGGGAGGTACATCGTTCACCGTGACCAGATGCAAAATGCTAAACGCCATCTACACTGGAATCCAGCAGAATTAAAATCGGCTCCATACAGGACATAACATTACATTTAATAGGGCAGGGTAGAAGCCACAGGTAGCTTACAAGGTCTTGATTGAGCTGTTAGCCACAGCCCATGACTGGCAGGTTTTAACCTTGTGAAGCAGCTGAAGTTTCCAGAGCACATTGCAAGGTTGCCAATCAGACCTGACTTGGTCTTGACATCCACATCCACTAAGCAAGTAGTGCTGATGGAACTTACAGTCCCCGTGAGGACGAAAAAAGCCATATATTTGAAGCCTGCAGAGAGTGGTTGGCTAGCTCACTGTGAGCAAATGGAGATGGGCTGCAATGGTTTCTTAGGGCAATCAATGCACTGGGCATTCAGGCTCCTTGGCATTAGAGAGATATAAGAAAGAAGAGCTACTAGAAACATCAGTGAGGCTGCGAAAAAAGCCTCAATGTAGCTCTGGATCAAGAGAGGAACAGCATGGAATAGCAGGCTGCATTGACATAAATCGAGGTCTGATCACCAGCTGGGTCACCCAGGAGAGGGTGTCTGATTATTTAAGACCCAAAACACTCAATGATCCTGGGTTCACCACTGACAATGTGTCCAAGCTGTGTGAGTGAGTGTGTGCCCAGCGATATATTGGCTCCCTGTCCTGGGTTTATTTGCCTAGCATCCAAAATGTTCTCTCTTGGATCGGCATGGGGACCCCCCCCCCCCCCGCTACCCTTTTTTAGGATTATGAAGGGTGTCAGTTTTTTTCTCTATCCATGTTTGATCGATTTTACTTCAGATTCTCTGTGACCACAGTAAGACATTGTTTTTGCTGGTTTGCCTGCTGTTTCTCTGCCTTTGCCTTTACAGTATGGTTCTGATCTTAGGACAACATAATTACTGCATTTGTATTCAAACCTCTGTCCACCCTAATAACTTCAAATATAAATCATAACAATTTTTTGCATTCACAATAAAAAGATTTAATATTCCAAAAAGTAATGCCACTTAATAACGGGCGTCACGGTAGGGATCCATGTTTACATCCCAATCTGGGTGGACTTTCCATATACTTCTTGTGTCACGTGTTTTTTTTTCAGATTCTTTAGTTTCCTTCCACAGTCCAAAAAAATTGATTCAAGGTAAATTGGCTGCTCTAAATTTGCCACTATATAATGTATGTATCTGTGTGTATGTGTGTAAGTTATGTGTGAGTGTGCCCTGCAATGGATCGGGGCCCTGTCCTGGGTGTATATGTCCAGCACCCAAAATGTTCCCGACTGGATTAGCATGGGGAACTCCCCCCCGACTCTTGTAAAGGATAAAGCAGAAGATAATGGATGGATGAATGGATTGCTAATAATCCAGCAGAAGGTTTTATTTCTGTATATGTGTGGTAATAAATATCCGGCTGCAATCACTTACGTGGTCTTGTCCACTTCCTTGTGGATCTTGTTGATAGACTGATTAATGTTGTACTTGATACTGTTGAGGATGTTTTTGAAGTACGTTTTCTCACTCACATCAAACTTGAGTAAGAAAAAAGACAAAAATACTTTTTTTAACATTATAAGACTTTATTACCAACTGTATAACCAAAATGCTATTACTGTTATATACTGTTATAAATACAACTAAAAAACATTGAAAATGTATAATTATTGAACGTTTCTATTTGATGTACCATTAATTTAAACCTTAAAGAGGACCTATAACAAAATGCTGAAAAACAGTAGTTATGTCCATATACTTTGAGGGAAAAAACTTCCACAGCATGACATAAGAGTGTATAATTAAACCTCATATTCAACTTGCTTTGTTCCTGATGAATGTTGTGTTATTGAGTTACTAATATTTATATAAATGTGTAGGGAAGATTATTACAAGAACAAATGTTTAAAATCCATTAACATCTTTTTTTTGAAAGACAAACAATTGGCACGTTGCACAGTGTTCATGATTTACCCCATATTCCTGATCGATTTGCTCTGGTTTTAACAGGAAGTCTGGATACCCAGTCATTACCATCATGTGCTGGAGCTGAGAAAAATAAGTTGTTTTAAAAAAATCAATATTAATTGTACAAAAGGGTTTTTAGTCAGTTAAGTTAAGTCACAGATATAACAGATTTAAGTCATTCACACATTTAATCTTTGATGTTCACAGCCCACAGGGAGGAAGTATACAGGAGGTTAATTAATGCTTCTCCACACATGATCGAAACAATCTGTAAGGCTCCCGCAGAGAGGTGATAAAACAAAGTGGCTGTTAAACTGGTTTATGTTTTACCTTGGCTCTTGCAGCCTCTCT
The DNA here is from genome assembly GCA_019802505.1 of Corydoras sp. C115. Lineage (NCBI taxonomy): Eukaryota > Metazoa > Chordata > Actinopteri > Siluriformes > Callichthyidae > Corydoras > Corydoras sp. C115. Next base: position 7,027,974 of record JAFMOC010000012.1, read on the forward strand.
GGTTTCATTATCCATCCAGTCAAGTTCCTGCAGTCTGACATCCAGTGAGTGCTTAATGTCCTCCACCAGTTCCTGTACCTGTAATACATAGAAAATACACCCACTGGCTACTTAATTAGGTTGGGTGTGGTAGCTAAGTGGTTAGGGTGTAAGGCTATCAGTCTGAAGGTTGTTGGTTAAAATCTCAGGTCTTCTGAAGTTACCACAGTGGGTCCTTGAGCAAAGCCCTTAACCCTCATTGCTCCATGGGTGCTGTGTGGTTGACCCTGTGCTCTGACCCCAGCCATCAAGTTGGGATACTTGTAAGTCACTTTGGATAAAAGCGTCTGCTAAATGACCAAATGTAATGTAATTAAGTACACATCTTCAAATGCTTGTAAACACAAATAGCTACTCAGCCAATCACATGGATATAACCAAATAGTCTCTTGAAGATAACAATGAAAATACTCCAATGGCTTCAACTTACACCGACTTTCAATCCAATAAGGAACTTTTAGGATGTGGGACAGGAAATTTGCATCATCAATATGGACAAACATCTCTAAGGAATGTTTCCAACACATTCCAACACATCAAGGCATTTCTGAAGGTAAAAAGTGGTCCAACCTTTTACTAGCAAAGTGTACCTAAGTTCACTACCTTTACTTTTCTAACTGGATCTAAGCAGTGAATCATAATTTTTTTCTGTAGGAATTTATTGCAAATACACAGACTAAATACATTGGTCAACGGCAATGTAAAGGGAACAGAAGGATGAAATTCAGAAAGACACACTATGGTTTTGTGACAAAATTTTAGATACCCTTCTGAAGGTATGTTAGTTGAATAGACAAAGGAAAATTTCCAAGTTAAGGATTTTAACACAAGTATTGTATTCACTGGAATAATAATAAAGGGTTCAGACACAGATTAAAATTAAATAATTCATTCTCACATTAAATCGACAGAATAAATAACTCTTTCTGAATAGCAGTATTTGGACTCACGTATAGTGTTAACAGGACAAATGATGTGAGTTAGGACTTACATACAGAGTCAACCAAAAGAATGCTTTCTAAAGTAAAGTATCAGTATATTCATTAGCTTTATTTTTAAGTGAAATTGTAAGGCGCTCTATGCAAACCACTTAGGACACTTCCAGGATGCTGGAAATAAATAGGTTCTCAGGTCAATATTTGCCAATCCCAGCAAAAAAAAATATAAAACCGCTTATATTTTGTGAGCTTTGGACCTGAAACACACTCTGCATTCTAAAATAGTGAGTGATTGCAGTGCCATGCCATTACAGGGAGCAGATAAAATGCATGGTGCTTACAGGAGAAAGTTTACTGATCTATACTCAGCAAGACAGAAAATCTGTAAAGCAGTAGTAGAAAATGAGGTCCAAAAACATGCTAACTCTGAATGGCAGTAATAGACCATAAAGTCACTTGTATCAAATGTGGATAGTACAACTGCTAATGTGCCGAAAAAATAAAACATACAAGCTCACAAACTGTCAGGTTGGGAGGGTTGGGCCCCTCCCACCTGCCTCCCGTGTTTCGGGTTTCGGCCGTATCGGGCTTCCGTAGGTAGGACCCACCCCCTTGAGCAGGGATTGGGCCCTACCTAATCACGGGCGACCTACTGGCAGGATTTAAGGGATCTCGGCTGAGCTGCCAGTAGGTCAGCATTGTAAATACACCATTTATGTGTATCGTCACGTCGGGTGTTTGTATGGTGGTTTTCTGTTCTTTCGGCTTCCGGCGGCTTTTCCGCAGTTGCTCCACTCCACGTATTCTCTGTACGTGCCATCGTGTCCGCAGCGGCGTTCCCGCTGCACCGATTCTTCTATGTGTATTGAGCTCTCGGCTCTTTCTAGCGGCGTTCCCGCGATCGGCCATTAAAGAGCTTACTTGTGTTTGTTTACCTGGTCGCCTGGCTCTGTGATTCTCCACCACGCCGCGCTGCACCGCCATTTTCCGGGCAGCGCGCCCCGTCGTAACAGAATGCTGACCTCACCCAACAGTAGCAGAGTCCAGGATTCCTTCTCCGGGTAAGCAACACGTTTATTATATTTCTGCGCGACCGCGTTTTGCCGCGCTCCCCGGTTTTCATCCCGGGTGTATTACTTATCTGCGCTAGCTACGTTAGCATCCGTGCTAACCGCGTGTAGCCGCATTTCCCGGCTTTCATCCCGGGCGTGTTTGTTTTGTTTATTAGCGCGAGCCGCGTTAGCGCCCGTGCTAACCGCGTTTTAGCCGCGTTTCCCGGGTTTCGTCCCGGGGTTAGTTTTTTTTTCCCCCACTATCGGCAGCTGCGTTAGCTTCGGCGCTAACCGCGATTAGCCGCATCTTTCGGCTGTTCGTGCACTTAGCTCCGGTGCTGGCCCGCGTCGATAGTGATTTCTCCGCCGCAGCATTTCGGCTATTTAGTTTGGCGCTAGCCACGCCGCTAGCCGCATTTCTTTGTAGCTGTATTTGGCTATTTAGATCAGCGTTAGCCACGCTATTAGCCGCGGGTTTTGCTGCAGCATCTGGCTGTTTAATCCGGCACTAGCCATGCCATTAGTCACCCCAGCACGCCGTTTCGAGTCGGCATCCTTTGCCCGGTTCGCCCCGGGTTCAGATGCCGGCCCCGTGGGGGCCCACCTGGACGCGGTGAAGAGGCAGCTTCACCGCGGACAGACCGGGAGTCCGCGGCGCGAGCCGACGCGTGAGTCGAAGCGCGAGCATCCGCGCTCCTCCGCGCGTCTCCCGCCGTGGGAGATCCCCTGTCCCAGGGTCCACCCACTGAGCGAGTTTTTTCTCGCCGCTCGGGATTCGTCGCGCGCCCCTCCGTGCGAGTCTCTGGACTCCACGGATGACCCTTTTTGGGGACTAGGGCTGACCGCTAGGGTCCCGTCTCCCGGTCCTCCGTCGGAGCCTTTCTCCACGGAGGATCCGCTCGGCGAGTTCTTTCGGGCCTCGCGGACCCCGTCTTCGGCTCCTCCGTTGGACCCTTTTTCCACGGAGGACCCGTTTGACGCGCGTCTCCCGCCTTGGGAGATTCCCTGCCCCAGGGTCCACCCACTAAGCGAGTTTTTTCGCGCCGCCAGGGAGTCGTCGTGCCCCCCTCCGTGTGAGTCTCTGGACTCCACGGAGGACGCCTTCGACGAACTGGGGTGGGCTGCGCAGGTTCCTTCTCCCGGTCCTCCGTCGGAGCCTTTCTCCACGGAGGACCCGCTCGGCGAGTTCTTCCGGGTCTCGCGGACTCCGTCGTCGGTCCCTCCTTTGGACCCTTTCTTCGCGGAGGACCCGTTCTTCGAGTGCCCTCTCGCCGACCGGGTCGCGTTGCGCGCCGCTCCGTGCGAGCCTCTCTACGCCACGGAGCCCCCGTGCAGTGATTTTACTCCCACTGCTCGGATTTGGCCTCGCGCCGCGATTCGTCGCGTGCCTCGCGCTGCGTCGTCTCGTCCCGCGCGCCGCGCTGGGTCGCCCCGCGCCGCGCGGAATAGGGTCGCATCTTGCGCCGCGCTGCCTAGCGTCGCATCCCGCACCGGGCCGCGTAGCACCGCATCTCACGCTGCGCCGCCTCGTGCTGCGCCGTCTCACGCTGCACCTCACGTCTCGCGCCGTGTTCGCGTTCCTCCGTGCGAGTCTCCTATCTCCACGGAGGACGCGTTCAGCGAGTTCCCCCTCGCTGCCCGGGATCTGCCTCGTGCCGCGTCCCGCGCCGTGCCGCCTCTCGTCGCACCCCGCGCAGCTGCACCTCGCGCTGCGCCGCCTCGTGCTGCGTCGTCTCGCGCTGCACCTCGCGCCTCACGCCGCGTTCGCGTTCCTCCGTGCGAGTCTCCTATCTCCACGGAGGACGCGTTCAGCGAGTTCCCCCTCGCTGCCCGGGATCTGCCTCGTGCCGCGTCCCGCGCCGTGCCGCCTGTCGCCGCACCCCGCGCCGTGCCGCCTCTCGCCGCACCCCGCGCCGTGCCGCCTCTCGCCGCACCCCGGGCCGTGCCGCCTCTCGCCGCACCCCGGGCCGTGCCGCCTCTCGCCGCACCCCGCGCCGTGCCGCCTCTCGCCACATCCCGCGCAGCTTCATCTCGCGCTGCGCCGCCTCGTGCTGCGCCGTCTCACGCTGCACCTCGTGCCTTGCGCCGCGTTCGCGTTCCTCCGTGTGAGTCCTCTATCTACACGAAGGACGCATTCAGCGAGTTCCCCCTGGCTGCTTGGGACCTGCCTCGTGCCGTACCCCGCGCCGTGCCGTCTCGCGCTTCTTTCCACGACGTCCCGGAGGAGGTCTCTCCTCAGCGCGTTTGCTCTCGCGGTCCTCCCCGCGATCCCCCCCGCGTTGACTCTCTCATCCCTCCGCACGTCGCTCCTCGCGATTCCGCTCGCAACTCACCCCATGCCGCTCCACGGGATATTCAGGGCGACGCACCGTACGCGTCTCAACGCGATTCTTCTCGCGCCGCTCCTCGCAATACTCCGCGGGATATGCCATCCGGGGCCTATTTAACCGGCGGCCGAGATTCGGACTCCGTCTCGGTAAACCAGGACGATAATGTGCATAGTGTGGACAAAGTACTGGTTCTCCCTTTGTGTGTCCAGGTGGAGGGGAGAGAGGAGACGGGGAATCGTGGCCTGGCGCTCTGCGCATTCCCCAGAGGGCAGTCCAGTTGTCGGGTGAGGAGGCAGTGGAGTCCTGTGGTCTCCGCACAGGTTCGATGGACCCCTGCTCTTGTCGCTAAGACCACCGCGCTGGACTATGTGCCCCGTAATGTGGATGACCCGTTCTCCGCCCAGGACCATTTTCCACCCGCTCTGGTCCAAACTACTGCCGGACCAAGGACTTTGGCGGCGGAAGAGTTCGTATGGGATCCTGGGCCGGCGGCCAAGTTCATGGACCTTGTCGGATTCACCGCTACATCCACTCGGGTCACTAATTCGTCCACTCGGGTCAGTTTGGCGTTCACTCGGGTAACATATGCGTCCACTCGGGTTACAAGTGCGTTCACTCGGGTTTTTTCTCCGCTCACTCGGGCCACATGTGCGTGCACTCGGGTTTTTTCTCCGCTCACTCGGGTCACATGTGCGTGCACTCGGGTTTTTTCTCCGCTCACTCGGGTCACATGTGCGTGCACTCGGGTTTTTTCTCCGCTCACTCGGGTCACATGTGCGTGCACTCGGGTTTTTTATCCGTCCACTCGGGCCAGTCGGGTGTTCTCTCGCTTCCCCCCGTCTGTCGTGTGTGCTTCGGTCTCCGTTCTGGAACGGGTGTCTCGGGTCTCCAAGGGGCCTGGTCCTCCGCGCACGCACCAGGGGTCACGGCGTCCCCGCAGTCTTATGGGGTCCCGTCACTCTCGTGCCCTCAGGTCGGCTTGGCACCACACACGCCAAAGGTCACATCGCCCTCACATTCACAAAGGGTCACGGCGTTCCCGTACCCTCAAGAGGGCATACCTCCCGCTCATTCACAGGGGGTCATTTCCTCACCGCCGACACAAGGGTCTACTTCCCCTTCTCTGCCACACGAGGTCTCAGGGTTTTCACACCCTTCGGGCCTCTCAACGGCCCTACCTCCTCAAGGGGTCACGTGTGCCTCGTCAATACACGAGGGCACGGCGTCCTCACCCTCACACGGGGGCACGGTGCCGCCGCACCCTTTGTCACGGCGCCCCCGCACTCTCTAGGGGTCTCCTCGTTTCCCTCGAGCCTCTTCCCTGGTGTTTTCTCGGCCTTCCCGGGTGCCTTTGCCCACCGGTTGTTTTTGGGGGGCGATATGTCAGGTTGGGAGGGTTGGGCCCCTCCCACCTGCCTCCCGTGTTTCGGGTTTCGGCCGTATCGGGCTTCCGTAGGTAGGACCCACCCCCTTGAGCAGGGATTGGGCCCTACCTAATCACGGGCGACCTACTGGCAGGATTTAAGGGATCTCGGCTGAGCTGCCAGTAGGTCAGCATTGTAAATACACCATTTATGTGTATCGTCACGTCGGGTGTTTGTATGGTGGTTTTCTGTTCTTTCGGCTTCCGGCGGCTTTTCCGCGGTTGCTCCACTCCACGTATTCTCTGTACGTGCCATCGTGTCCGCAGCGGCGTTCCCGCTGCACCGATTCTTCTATGTGTATTGAGCTCTCGGCTCTTTCTAGCGGCGTTCCCGCGATCGGCCATTAAAGAGCTTACTTGTGTTTGTTTACCTGGTCGCCTGGCTCTGTGATTCTCCACCACGCCGCGCTGCACCGCCATTTTCCGGGCAGCGCGCCCCGTCGTAACACAAACATTGCAAAGGAAATCAACTGGAAGCTTCTCATAATCCCTGCTAAACCCTCAATACATCATGACCTGACCTGCCAAACTGATGGCTCCACAATCTCTCCAACCGACTTGGTCCATACTCCTGGTTTCATAATTGACTCACATCTTAAACTATCTGATCAGGTTACTAAAACTGTCCGTTCCTGCAGATTCCTTCTTTACAACATCAGGAAGATCAGACCTTTCTTGACTGAACATACTACTCAGCAGTTAGTTCAAGCTCCCTTCCTATTATTATTATCGATTATTGTAATGCACTGCTTGCTGGTCTCCCAGTTTGCATAAAATGCCTCTACAACTAGATTGAAAACTCTGTTCCCCAACTTGTGTTCAACACACCTGAGCGTACTCATGTCACTCCATTCCCATATTTCTCCATTGGTTCCCTGTAACTGCTCGCATTCAGTAAAAAGCACTGACTCTGGCCTAAAGGACAATTTCTGGATCTGCCCCCTCTTACCATCACTCTATATTTTCAAAATACACTTCAAACCATTCACTTTGCTCTAGTGATAAATGTCGCCTGGTAATTCCACCTCACTGTCGTGCGAACTCTCAATCTGTAGCATTCACCACTGCAAAATGAAAGATCTTCCCAACTCAGTGTGTAAGGCAGAGTCACAGAATTTTTGAGGAAGAACTTGAGACACATCTCAAACACCTTAGATATATGTATATATATATGAGATTATGATCAGGTTTGATTCATAATTCTACAGTGTAGCTGTTTTTTCACAACTGCTTTTGTTAATCTCATTTATAAGTGTAAGCATCTGATAAATGACTAAATGGAACCGAAATGAAAAAAGCATATAACAAACAACTGGTGCTTGTACTTCCTGAGAAGGCTGAAGGAATTTGGCGTGTCTGGCAAAACTCATGAGAAAAAAAATAGATAAGAGTGTCCTCACCAGTTCCACTGCTTGGGACAGAAAGAAAGGCTTTGTAATCAAAATTGCACAGTCCATCATATGACATTTATCTCAGTGCAGGAGAGCACTTAACATTATCGTAGACAGAACAAACCTCCTAAATCCGGATCAACCAGACTCAAAAGCATTTTCTACCTGCAAACCTTCAGGCTTTTCGGAACTCTGGCCCACCCAATACAACACCCAATAAAATTTAAACAAAAATACAATCATTTACTGAAACAAAAATTGACCTTCTTAAGATTTCCTAATACAAGTAAACAATTTTAAAAAAAAGTTTAATTATCGGCGGCACGGTGGCTTAGTGGTTAGCACGTTCGCCTCTCAGCGCTAGGGATTCCCGGTTCGAATCCCCATCTGGGTTGAGTTTCCATGTTCTCCCCGTGTCTGCGTGGGTTTCCTCCGGGTTCTCCGGTTTCCTCCCACAGTCCAAAAACATGGATCAAGTCAATTGAATTCTCAAAATTGCCCCATATAGTGTGTGTCTGTGTGAGTGAGTGTGTGCCCAGCGATGGATTGGCGCCCTGTCCTGGGTCTATCTGCCCAGCGCCCGAAACATTCTCCCCTGGATGGGCATGGGGAACCCCACCACGACCCTAATAGAGGATAAAGCGGGAGATAATGAATGAATGAAAAGTTTAATTATCTTTTTAATTCAAAAACTAAAATTGTTACACTTTTTTAAAGAATTTCTGACTTGTTAAGATTAGTTTTTTTTTTTTTGCAGTGTTCCTACCTTATTGTTTCATTTACTTCTTCCAGATTTGTATTCCATTTATTCCTGTCTCTGCTGCTGTCATTTTACTGTTTGCATTAATACACAGTGCACTTCATGACAATGTGTGATTAGAATTTGCACAGTACAGTATATGTATCCTGTTGTCATTCTCTTTGTACAGTATTGTACTGTACTAGCTTCAATCAATTAAGTTCTCAATAAGTCTAGTATCGTATTTACATAAGTTGTAGAGTTTTACTCATTTTATGTTACTGTTAGGTATAACTGTCTTTTTACTGTGCATATGACATAAAAATATTAGATAATAGAAATAATAAAGTAATTAAAGTAGTCAGAAGACCATGCAAATCAGTGCAAAACAAACGGAATCACTAAACAAGGCAAGCTTCTAATAACATTATTATTATTATTATTATTATTATTATTAATAGTAATATTACATTTTTTTTTTTTTTTGCAATAAATAGCAAAGTGGTCAGCATGTTCTCTTAAAACTGGGGATTCCAGGTTCGAATCCCAATCTGGGTTTAGTTTCCTCCGTATGTCTGCGTGGGTTTCCTCCGGGTTCTTCGGTTTCTTCCCACAGTTCAAAAACATGTATTCAAGGTAATTTAAATGCTGTAAATTGCCCTGTATAGTGTGTGGCAATCTTTCCTGGGTGTATCTGCCCAGTGCCCAAAACATTCTGCCCTGAATGAGCATGGGGAACCCCCCCGTGACCCTAATAGAGGCTTAAGCAGAAGATGAATGAATGAATGAATGAATGATTAAATTACAAATTTTACTCATTTTACCTTTTTACTGTGCATATTACAAAAAATTTATCTGAACATTAACATTAACAAACTAATTAATTTTATGAGCATTAAGACAGCTTTTACTCTTTTATTTTTTACACAAAACCTGTTGGAGCATAAATGTCTTTTTATCATTTTTCCCATAACACCAAAATACCAAAACTATAAACTGAAATACAAAATACCATTTTTATTTCATTATACCCCCAGTATAACTGAAATACTGACAACCCAGAGTATAGAGTCTGGCATGCCTGCATTTTTAATTTGTCTTTTTTTTGATTAGGTAAAATACAAGAAAAAAGATCACAAATTATATTGACTTAAAATGTCAGCTTTAAAGGAGAGAAAGATGCGATTGCAGAAAACAAGGGATGATGAGAACACATTAAGGTGAGGGATTAAGAGTGAGAAGAGAATGGATTAGTGGAGGCCGTGATAGAGGGTGGATAAGAGGAGAATGAAAAGTAGGAGAATTCTGTTTAAGAATAAGACAATGAACATGATCCTAGTAGAGGATTAAGCAGAAAATAATGAATGAATGAATGAATGAATGAATAATCATAAAAAAGATAATAAAATGTGTGAGACAGGTTTTAAGAAATAAAAACTAAGTAAAAACAAACCCACATTAAAATATAAGAAGGTGAAGACAGAAATATGTTGCTAAAATTTGAATTTTTTTTTTTACTTTTTTGATTTGCACTGTAGTTGCTTTACTACTAGTATGAAGATAACACCGTGAGGAACTACTCCCAGATGGTGGCAGCATTGCACAATAGTGGTTGTAGATGGTCCTAAAATACATAGATAGTTATTGGACAAAGTGCCTTTAATGGAAATGAATCGTTAAAAAAATAGATAGATAACTTACATTGACATTTAGTCATTTAGCAGACACTTTTATCTAAAGCAACTTCCAAATGAGAACAACACAATTCAGTAGTTAAAGAGAAACTGTAGAATTATTGAACCTGTTTATTATCCTATTTTGCCCCCCCCCCCCCCCCCTCTTTATTTATATTTCAGGTGTTTATGAAAGTGAATTAGCACCACAGTGAGGTGGAATCACCAGACGACATTCATCACTAGAGTGAAGTGAACGCTCTAGTGTTTAATGTTAAAACTACTGTACTTAAACTACTAAACTAAAATTATTTAAAAACTTTAAAACTTTAAAAACTACAATGACTTGTGAGAAAAAAAAGTGCTAAAGATGAGTAAGGCCACCAATGAACCATCAAGAAATGTTTGTGTGTGTGCGTGTGGTTGCATGCACATGAGGTCCTGCCTTGGCTTTGCTGCGGGAGGAGAAATGCCGCTGGACGAAAAGAGCACCAAGCGCCATGCCAAAGTGCTTGTTGGCCTGATTAAGACACAGTTTGGTTAGCTCCTGCTGTCGCTCAGTTCCATCTATTTCACGTGAGAACTCGTGGATGATGCTGCGAAAGGCTGTGGACAAATGCTCGCTGAGTGCAGCAACAATCCGCCACAGCATGTAGTTATGCAGCACCCTGAAAAAAAAAGAGATGTACTTAGTATCGGTCTTATGAAATTAGTTTTTTTTTTTTTTTACAAATGAACAATAAATCTCAGTATTGTGCTGGAACAACACTGAGCCAAGCTCTGAAAGATTAAGTCTTAATTAATTACTGCAAGACGTAAACAAATCGGAAATGTCATGCTGAACAAAACAAGCTTGTGAGTGTGCACTCATCTCGCCCCTTTTAGCATGATGTCATTCCTCCCTTGGTTCAAGACGCAGACGGCATTTTAATCGTGACGCGTCCTGGCATGGCTCCGGGTTGCCCGCGCCAAACTAATGCCTTCAATGCTAATTCAATATGGAGAACGAGTCAAAGGGGTGAAAGGATGGATGGAATTAGAAATGGATAAGCTTGAGGGGGGTAGTGGTTATTCCTGTAAAAGTGAATGAAATGGACTTGAAAGGATAGAGAAAATAAAGACAAAAAAGGTAGAAAGGAAATATAAAGAAAGCTGATAGTGAGAAATAATTATGAGAGTCAGGCAGTACAACAGAACAAAAAAGGTGAGGGTTTAAAGGAACTACAAAGTGAGCAAGCTGACAGTATAGAAAGAGGCACAGAATTTTACAATAGAGCAAATTGCTGGGTCGGAAAATATCGATATGCAATAAAGATCAAGCCTTTGACCTTTTCTTAAACTTTTTACACAATGCAGATGGCTTTAGCAAAATATTTTTTTTTCTATTTAACTATTATTTTCTAAAAAATCTTTTATTGCCTGTGGATTTCCAGTTTATACATCATTATTACTGCTATGCTTAACAACATGTATTTTGGTGTGCATAGTCTACTATTACACACACACACACACACACGCATACACACACACACACACACACACACACACACACACACACACATATATTCATTCATTCATTATCTTCCGCTTTATCCTATATTAGGGTCGCGGGGGGGTTCCCCACGCCCATCCAGGGGAGAAAGTTTCGGGCGCTGGGCAGATACACCCAGGACAGGGCGCCAATCTATCGCTGGGCACACACTCACTCACACAGACATGCACACATACACACTCTATATGGGGCAATTTGGAGAACTCAATTGACTTGTTCCATGTTTTTGGGCTGTGGAGGAAACTGGAGAACGCGGAGGAAACCCACGCAGACACGGGGAGAACATGGAAACTATGTTTCCGCCTAGTGCTGAGAGGCGAACGTGCTAACCACAAAGCCACTGTGCCGCCCATATACATATATATATATATATATATATATATATATATATATATATATATATATATATATATATATATATATATATATATATTCATGAATAGGTTATACTTAATAATAACATGTTGTATCTCATCCACTATTTACCTTTAGCCTTAAAAAATATGTCTGACATTTAATCTCAGAGTGTTGAATACATTTTTCCCTTCACTCAAGAATTATTGCTCATAAAGGTGGCAGCAACACAATTCCAAACATAGCCACATTTCATAGTTGGCAAGGCCATTTTATTGAAATTACAGCTTTTTTCCACAAAATGTAAAATTGCTGATTGTGGCAAATAAAGCCTATTTTTTATTCCAGACCAGTGCTTTTTTCTTATGACTATTTTAGTATATTTACCACTTTTTCAGCTAAAGATTTTGGCAGGTTCTCAGCGGTCACGTGTAAGGACTTTGGTTCAACTTTATTACCAACACAACAAAAGGGTTTAATATAAGATAAAACTTTATTAGTATTGCAATGGATGTTTATCTAAAGGTTATAAAATATGGTAACAACAAACTAAAAACAAAACACTTGATTTTATTTTTTAAAGTTCCTCCAAACATTGATATAGACTACACTGAACATTTATTATTAAAGACATAGAAAACACACAGAAAAGTCTGTGTCTGGTCTAAATTGTCCATCCTGTGCCTTCACAGAAACTAATAACAATATACATTCATGGGCATAGTGAAATTTTTTTTTTTATTGGTTCAAATATCAAATTAACAAATTGAAAAGCTGTGGTAGACAGAAGCAAATTGCTTCAGAGAAATTTTGATCTCTAATAAAAAGTTTTTGTTAGCTCCTCCTAAGGCATACAATGAGCTTTCTACAAAAGTCCCTTGTCTATCAAGCTATCCCTACCAAAGATGCTCAGTGACATAGAAAGTGTAATAGTGTGACCAAAGCCTTGCATTGTCCAGAAATGTAGTGTTAAATAGGCACTCTGATAGTTGCAACTGATCACACATAATTGGCGTGATGCCTCCTGGGAGCTGTCTTGTAACTTGTTCTCATTTGTAAGTCGCTTTGGATAAAAGCGTCTGCTAAATGACTAAATGTAAATGTAAATGTAGCTGTCATATGACGCTTGTGCCATCTAGCAGCTAATTGACCCAAAAAACATCAAACTTATAACCTATTGCAAAGTGCAGACAAGCAGCCTTGTTCTATATGCAGAACAACAGACTGGTATTTGCAACCCTGCCATTCCAGTGTTGTTCAGTGTTTACCTGGTGGTGGACTTATGAATGTTAACATTGGCCAATATCTCACAACATCCCATCTCATAGGGGTGTCTCTCTAGGGGTGTCTTCAACTAAGGATTTTCATAGTCGAATCTGATTCGTCAGATTTTCCCTATAGTCGACTGATAGTCGAATCAGTTAAAATTTCACCACAAGATGGCGCTATAAGCGTGGTTTAAAAAAAAAAAAAATAATAATTATATTTTGTTATTCATTCATTATCTCCCGCTTTATCCTCTACCAGGGTCGCGGTGGGGTTCCCCATGCCCATCCAGGGGAGAACGTCCCGGGCGCCGGGCAGACAGACCCAGGACAGGGCGCCAATCCATCGCTGGGCATATATTTTGTTATATATTTTATATTGTTAAAGCACACACATCATTTAAAAAAAATATTAACAGAAATTAGGATGATTTAATTTGACAAAAGGCTATATATATAACGAAAACAAAGACATTTCAAGTAAAAATTAATGCTTAGCAGCAGCCATGGGCACCCTCATGTGGTCAAAATGGTACATTCGACTATGAGGTTCATAGTCGACTATGGTTCTACGAATCGAATTGTCCAATCAGCGAATATTGCAGCTCACCCCTAACTCAGACACTACATAGAAGCAATTTAGAGTAGCCAATTCACCTTAAATCAATGGTTTTAGACTGTGGGAGAACACGGGGAGAACAATTAAACTCCACCCAGATTGGGATTTTTACATGCTTTGGATTATTACATTTTTTTGTCTGCATTTACTGTACGTTTACAGAAAACAAATGGCTTAGCCTTGAAGTAGAGAAAAATAGACAGAAAGCAGGAAGAGTAAAACAGGGTTCGAGAGAGATAAAAAGTAAAACAGAGACAGATGAAGAAACAAAGGGAGTAAGAGAGACTAAATGTGAAAGACAGAGGGGAAACGAAGACGGACAAAGACAGAGAGAACAAAGAGACAGAAAGAGATTAAGAGAGGTTAAGCGAGTCAGTCAGAAATGTAATAAATATATATTTTAACAAAACTATACAAATATATTGTTTATAACACATTAAAGCATTTTATTGTTATAAAAAGAATGGTATATTTTACATAATTTGTAAATGTTAATAATGTATATCTCAGTTTAAGTTTAGGCTCTTTACTGTACGGTTGATTGTTTGGGCTCAACAACAAAAAAGGAGCATTGCACGAAAAGGTCTAACAAGAGTCTGTGGCTATAAACCAATGGCCAAATGCAGACGGGGGATTATAAATAATCTCATTAAACTAATGTATTCAAATGAGATCATTATGAACAAAAACACTTACGCTGAGGAGTACCTCAGATACACACGCTTGTCTTTATACATTGTGGGGCCATTACATTTACTAAGGTAATACATAATGTATATTATGGTGAATTTTCTACACTAATCAAAACTATCACTAGCCTTCCCCCACCTTAACCATACCGTAATATTAAAAGATGTTTTACTTTAAGATGTATTGATTTACCAGCTTGTGATCCTCACAAGGGCAAATAGTGATCTATACATGCAACCTCCTACCACACACACACACACACACACATACACACACATACACACACACGCACACAGTCAGCATGATGGATAGCAGTATGTGCTTGTGTTGACACTGCAGTGACCTACTTCAATAAAAAAAGCTTCCTAAATAATCCCTTTTCTTTCATTTCTCTTGCTTTCTTTCCTTATTCTATGCCCATTCTCTACCTCTACTGACACTTTAATCTTAGCAACATGTGTGTGTTTGGTTGTAAGAAGGGTTTACATGGCTATTGCCATGTACAAGTGCACATGTGCAGGTGCAAGCGAACAAACACACAAATTGCTAAATGTTCAAAAAAATTGCTGGGCTCCAGAAAACGAATCCCACCCACAATAAAGGGCTAATTAGATCATCAAAGAGAAACAAAGAGTGATGGAGTAAAACATTACCTGCACACACTTTTCTTTGCAGCAGCTTCTGAGTGCAAAGCTATCATAATGTTGCTAGGATACACAAAGCAGCTGTCAAATGCTACCGAAAGTTAGTGGTAATATTTATATTTTGTTACATATATAAATAAGCATCTTCGATTAAAATTCTCTGAAATTCTCACTAAAGAAAAATGTAATATTTAATATGGCATTTAAAGTCAATAAGAAACATAAGCTTTACCACATGGAGTGAGTAAACCTAATGAAATGCACTAGAAACCAAGATAATTTCACAAACTTTCAGAACCAAGTGTGATTCATCAATGGCCTCCAATTGTGAGATAATCAATAATGATAATAGATGTAGTTATTATTAAAAATAATAAACTTGCAGACATTAAGCATCACATATGTCTTGTACTTATGCAAGTTTTATTGCAGGTACAGTAGTCTTACTATTTATAATGCCTAAAAAATGACATTTAAAATAAAGAAACACTTTGATGAACCATTATGATCGGTGTCATCACACATACACACACACACACACACACACACACACACATACAAATACACTTAAATAAATACATAGTAGTATAATATTATCATAGTACAAGATTTAGAATATTACTCTAAGAAACTAAATTGTCCTGAACTTGCAGAGGACCATTTGGCTTTGTATTCAGGGATCGCAGAACTCCACCCAACCCTCTGTTCTCCCCTTCCTTCCCCAAAGTATGATTCAGTTTCAATATCCCACAACCTGTAGGACATATTGCTATCAATAGCACTGCAGACTTATTCATTTACCTAATCTAACAGTTGTGGCTTTATCAAAGTGGACAGTGACTATGACACTGGTGTAGAAATGAAGCTTGGGATGGCACATTGGCTGACTTATTGGTCCTCCTCCCAGATGCAGGCCACACCTGACACCTCACACTATACATACTCTATATCTCATACAATATGGGTAACAGAGGCTTAATGTGTATAGTAACTTATAGCAACAGTACATGGAGAAATTACCAATTAGAGTGTATTATTAAAAAAAAAGTTTTCATAATAACCAGCACAAATCATGTGGATACTTTCAACAAAAAGTCAAATTGAGTTTGAGTATGAGGGTGTAGAATGTTATTACACAAGTCAGCCCAAATTAACCAGTTCTGTCAGAGCCTGCACCTCCTGATCTCTCCAACTCCGTCTCCTCATTAACCCTAATTACCCTCACCTGCAGACAATCTCCTGGAAGTCTACATAAACTGGTTCACGCCGCTCCAGTGTCAGAGAAATGGTTTTCTTAGCGACGCTGAGAGTACCATTCCGAGGGCTGCATGCTTTGCTTACATGCTACTTACTGTTTGCCTTGTCTCGCAGTTGCTCCTCATTGCTCTCTTGGTCCGGCTTCCTGAACTCATCTCACCTCATCTGTTGATTCATTACTGCCATTGCTTTCCTACCCATACTACTACCTTGTTTAAATAAAACTTCTTACATTCCATCTGGCATACAAGTGTGAGTTGTGTTTGAACCCTGGTTCCTGCCTACAAACTCTTAAGTTAAGAACTACTGAAAGTGCAAATTTAGTTTTTGGTCTTAAATATATCATCACTTTATTCCAAGCATTTTTTATTGATTACATTTTTTTAGCAAGTGAACCTGAGGTTACAATTTGTACTAATACTAAATGCTTATGACAAACCCATACTTTCTGGAATATAAGTGAGTTAGATATAAGTCATTGGCATGCTCATTTTTACAAATTTTTGTGCTCAAACCAAATATGTTAAAGTTCTGAAATAAACACGTGTTCATGTAGATTTATGTTAAAAGTTGAAAATGAACTTTTGAAAAAGGTGGTCAGGCATAGTTTTGAAAACTGACTGAGCTTGCGTAATTATTTTTTTACTTTGTGTTTGATGTTATGTCACATTCAGCAAAAAAAGCTGTCTGCCTCAGGTTTCTCTGTGGGGAAATGAAAAATAAGAAAGAGCAGAGTCAATGAAGGAGAGAAAATAAGACACGAGAGAGGGAATTTGAAAAGTTTGGCGTGCTACTCATAAAGAAGCCTGCAGAGATGCTCGGCTTGATGAGAGGCCTGGAAATAAAGAGAATCAGAGGAACAGAGAAAGGAGCATAAAGGAAAGAAGAATTTAAAGACCGACACAAAAGTCAACCCTCCCTCTGTACCTGCGCGTGGCCAAGACAAAAGCACATTGGCTAGAGTGCCAGGCATCACCATGGTGATGATAATAACAGTGATTATGAAGGAAGGTTTCATTGTGTGCATATTATGGGCTACGATGTGTTATTATAGGAGGGCTGGATGAGCAAGAGGCTGGAAAATAACTCTGATCATTCTTCACTTTAAAGAGAGGCAAATACAGACAAAAGAGATGAGAGGAGTTTAGTGCAATTTGAGCTTTGATGAACCTGTCAAAGCGTGATATGAGCAAAGGTGTGGACAGAGGCACACATTTATACAGTATGTGAGGACACAGTTAATATCAGATCTCACAAACACATAGAAAAACATTTCCTCATTTTGTCACATAAAATGTATGACTTTATTAATAAATAATTAGTATAATTATTGAAATGTATTTATGTAAAATTTAATTTATTCTAAAAGTATATAAAGCACTATTCATACATTATTAAGGGCACCTTACCTTACCATTTTTGTGGATTTAATATTAAATCGAAATTAATTTAACCAATCAGCTACATTCAGCATTTTCTTAGAAACACTTGTTCATCATTTTGGTGTCCCATATTCACCATTCTATCACCTCCCATATTCACTCACATAGACACATGCACAATCAGACACTATATGTGGCAATTTAGAGCATTCAATTTACCTTAGATTCATATTTTGGAGGGAGGCACAAGGAGAACATGGAAACTCCACCCAGATTTGGATTCGAACCTGGAATCCCTGTGAGAGGCAAACATGCTAACCACTAAGTCATCCTGCCGCCCTATAATCATAACAATTTTTTTCCTTTTTTTTTCTATTTATATATTACGCCGTGTGCACTTTAAGATCTTAAATCTCGTTGTACAATGTATGTGGGGTATAATGACAATAAAGGCTTTCTATTCTATTCTACTTTTACTTTCTATAATTTTTTTTCATACTCTCTCTCTTTCATACCTCTGCAAAATGGTTGCATTTCAGGTGCTAGTGGTGCATGACCCCTCAGCTGAGGCGCAGCTGATTAGTATCGACCCACAGTGCCCTCACTTAACCACACACACTCTCTAAGTAGAATAGAGTTGCCACATGTACACTAGTGGATCGATCCAGTGCAGTGATGCATTTACATACCCATTCAGTCTTTTGTGTGTCCTATCCCCCCCACCCCACCCCCATCCTCCTGATAAAAAAGGTTTCCCCACAAATGACAAGCAGCAATTTCTTGTTGATTGTCAGGCAGCTGACCTAAATGTATAGTCCAAGGTTGAACATCATATCAAGCATATTTACATGTTGGCTTATAAGGTATAGCAGGTAGAATGCATATTACAATCTCTTGTTAAATTGTCCTCAGTGAACTTTTGGGTGGACAATGGTAAAAAAAATGGAAATTTTCTAAAAAATATCTGTTCCAATGATGTCTCTGATAAACAGTCATCATTACTTCAGTGCTTGATATATATATATATATATATATATATATATATATATATATATATATATATATATATATATATATATATATATATAATTCATTCATTCATTCATTATCTCCCGCTTTATCCTCTATTAGGGTCGCAGTAGAGTTCCCCATGCCCATCCAGGGGAGAACGTCTCAGGCGCTGGGCAGATACACCCAGGACAGTGCGGCAATCTATCACTGGGCACACACTTACTCACACATACACACTCTATATGGGGCAATTTGGAGAACTCAATTGACTTGATCTATGTTTTTGGACTGTGGGAGGAAACTGGATAACCCGGAGGAAACCCACACGGACACGGGGAGAACAAGGAAACTCCACCCAGATGGGGATTCGAACAGGGAATCCCTAGTGCTGAGAGGCGAACGTGCTAACCACTAAGCCACCGTGCCGCCCCTATATATATACATATATATATACATATATATATATATATGTATGTGTGGGAACATTTGTGTTGTGGTAAGCAACAAACTTAATTTCTGCATAGAATAAATCAAACAAAAGCTAGATCTGGGCAGGAAGCTCGGCAGAGCCAGTTCACTGGATCTATATCACTACAATAATGTCAATTTGTTCTGGATGGTAACAAGCACTTTGTCAAGCATGAAGTGTAAAATTGAAATAGTAGCTGGGTTCAACATAATAAAAGTCTTCACAGATCTGAGAGCTGATTAGAAACGGTCACGTTTGTCTGATATCTGATGTTTTCTGGTGTTTTCTGGTGGGATACCTGATACTAAATGCTCAGCAATAACAGTTATTATGTCTTTGTTAGTCTTCTAATGTAATTTGTGGTAAATAAGAGTGCCTGCTGCTTGTTGTAGTATACCTTAGTCATTACCCAATTATAGGTAATCACCATTCAACATTGCTGTCCAGTACTAGTGTAAGATGATTTTGTTCGTTGTGCTCTTACAGCATTGATTAAAAAGCAAATTTTCATTGCATAATACAATCAACCAATCTCACACAGTATATTTACAGTACACACACACACACACACACACACACACACACGCACACACACACATATATATATATATATATATATATATATATATATATATATGTATATATATATATATATATATATATATATATATATATATATATATATATATATATATATATATATATACATACAGCACCCACATAGTGTTTACACATACAGTTAAAATAGCTACAGTACATTATTCATAATAACAAAACCACATAGGACTAAGGTACAAGGCACTGCCCACCATGCATCACTTTCATGGAATGCTTGAAAAATTACATTGTACTACCTTTTCGATGTTGTGTTTATGTTGCATTTGAACTAGCAATGCACAAAATATTCAGTAAAAAAATAGCAAAAAAAAAAGTTTTAGTATTTGGCTGAAAAAGTGTATTATAATAGCATGAGGTAGTGGTGCATGTAGAAGTCCATCTTTTTTTATTCAGTTTTAAGCATCATCCATGCTAATGCCAGCAAAAGCATTGTAAAAACACCAAAAAATTCAGGTTTTTGAATCTGACCAAATGATATTCACTGATGAAACAGAAATCTCATTAAATTGGTTTGTAGGCATTAAAATAAACTGCAAACTAGAAAAACACTAATTTCTCACTGTTGATTTTTATTACTTTTATATTTAAAATTACTTATTTTTAAGCGGAAAACCACCTGTGAACCTCTAGGAACATAACATGAAAAACAATTAAATAGAAGTAAAGGGAGATCGCAAACATAACATTTATATAATGTTCAGCTGTACATAAAGCCCCTTTGAAGAATTTTAAAAAGTAAATGATGCACCAATTTTGTGTCCATTCTGAAAAATTACAAATGACCTTGTCTTTATGGCCAAGCACTGGAGTATCATGTTCAAGTCAGCCTGTTTTTTAAGCTTTTTTTGATTATATGATATTCTATTGTCACATAGAAAAAAAACAGTTAAAAGTGAAAAAAGGTAGTTTTTTTTGTAAATAAAATGCCTTTCTTTTTTCAAAACAACTTATTGAAACATAGGAGGCACAGTGGCTTATTGGTTAGCATGGTCCCCTGTTAGTGCTGGGGATCCCGATTCGAATCCCTATCTGGGTGGAGTTTCCATGTTCTCCTAGTGTTCACGTAAATTGGCGCCCTGTCCTAGGTGCATCTGCCCAGTGCCCAAAATTCTCCTGGATGGATGGATCCCCCCGCAACCCTAGTAGAGGATTAAGTGGAAGATTTTGAATGAATGAATGAAGGAATGAATGAATGAATATTGAAACATAAATGCTTTGGCCAGAATGAACATGACCCTAATCGTCACGCCAGATTAAATAGAAAAAAACAGAGCCATTGTGTTTAGACGCAGATCTAAGCACATACAGGATAAGCAACTGAGTTCAAGTCATGACATTACACGGTGATGGGGATGTGGCAGCTTAGTTTAATTAAACTGTGGAGCTATTAACTAAGATGGCTAGGTATCTGATCTGCAGTTATGCACTGTGGGTCACTGAGCAAGGCACTTAACCCACTCTGCTTTGGAGACATTCTATCATGGCTGACACCCTGTTCTGACCCCAACCTTTAAAAGATGAAATATGCAAACAACAAATAAAATTATTTTTCGCCTGGCTGAACATGTCCAAATTTTTATTTAAAGTAAGTCTCTTTTATTAGTTCATTAACTGTAATTTCAGTTTAACCATTGTGTTCTCTGTTATAATGAGAAAAAGTCAACTGAACACTGGATACAAGCAGACCTAATTATAATAAGAAAATTTTAAGGTTCGTCTTATTTATTTCTTTGATTGTATAGGCTATGAGCCATTTTTAAGAAAATAAATCCAAAAGATTTTTGTGTGGTATATTGTCCTTTCACCTTCCCTCATTTCAGGCTTAGCGGTTAACAAGTTCACTTCTCAGTGCTGGGGATCTGGGTTCCAATCCAAGTCTGTGTGAGTGAGTGTACCCAGCGATAGATTTGTGCCCTGTCCTGGGTGCCTGCCCAGTGTCTGAAATGTTTTCCCCTGGATGGGCATAGGGAACCCCCTGTGACCCTAGTATAGGATTAAGCAAAAGATAATGAATGAATAGATGAAATTGTTCACTGAGGGCGTATGCACCTGTACACTAATAGTGCAGTCATAGACTATTGAATGCCTATACAAAATGCATAAATATTCATAAATATATGATTTGAGCTAGGTATGCAGTGATCAGGATACAGTTCTCACCCCAAATTAACTGACATTTTCGAGATGAAATGAAAAGCTGACTGATGGCCAAACCTTCTTAACCATCATCAGAAATGCTCTTTTATTAAATGGCTGGATTTCTACAAACACTCCAAAATAAAATTTAAGTAGAAATTAAGATCCATGTTTTTAATATGTTAAGGTTAATAGTCCTTACACCTTTGATTATACCCCGGAGACACTTCTACATTGGCATAGCATGGCATTTGGAAATGAGTAATTTGGGTTAAAGGCTTTGCAGGAGTGTTGTACCCCTACCTTTTTGAAGTGGTCTTGATGATGTCAGAGACTTTGTGCATGTAGTCTGTCGCCAGCACCACAATTTCTTCCTCTTCTGAGAAATTATCATTAAATATTCTATCCAGCAGTCGCTTCCAGTGTAACTGAATATGAAACAAGAAAAAGCAAAGTTGGAAAAAGGGTGGGATTCATAAATGGCTCAATATCCTCTTATTGTATTGTATAGACTCAAAACCATTTTCTTCTCCGAATCATAGAGAAACTCCAATTACTCGGGGACACGTTTCAATTATAGCCATATTGATTTATAGCTCATTTGGGGACTCTCAACTGTGCCAAGTTTTTAAGATTTCGAACTTGGCTTCTTGCAGACCTCCAAATCGAGCAGATCGATTAGACATGAAGTTGGCTGTTTTTAGTTTAAGGTGTTTGTCTAGGACTTTGAAAGTCATCTTGAAAATTTTGTTTAAGCTGAAAAAAGTAAGGTACAGTGAAAAAAAAACAAAAAACAAACAAACAAAACTGACAAAGAGAAGTGTACTCTGTTTTTATTAGATATTACATATAGTTGTGCAGAGCTTAATAGTGGGCTTCATGGTGGTAATCTTAGCTGGGGTTGCCAAACTTAGGCAATTCTGCAGTCACTGATAAAGTTTTTAAGACTTTTATAGCTTATAGTTCTCATATCTTTAAGTGACAGTACAGTGCATGGACAGGTACAGTTTGATACAAACAATGTGACATAAGATTAAATATTATTAATATATTATTTTCCTTTATAAAACATTAATTAAGCAGAACGGTGGCTTAGGGGATATCAGTTAAACTATAAAGACATATTAAACTACAATATATTGTTAATTTAATAAAGTTGACAAAAATGTACCCATCCGTTCATTAAATTAACCAAAATTCACCATATAAACTGGTTTAGTAGAATGTAATTGTTAGGTCCTTGCGCTGGCCTATTTGAATTTATTTAAAAATAATGACTAGCTTGCTGTAGATTGTTTGTCTCTTTCTGTGTCTCTCATTGAAGTTAGAAGGATGTTCTCAATTGTAGAGACAAATCTATGAGGGCACTGCAAACTAGAAGATGTCTCTATCCATCCATATGCCCCTGTCAGAGCTAATAAATTCATCTACCATGGCTTAAGAGAAAAAGTGTGTGTGTGTGTGTGTGTGTGTGTGTGTGTGTGTGTGTGTGTGTGTGTGTGTGTGTGTACTTACACTGGGTGCCATTCGCTGGAGTTGTTTGAGTGTGATCCGGTTGTACATGCTGCTAATGTCTTTTCTTTGATCCTCAAATTCTGATATGGTAATCTGACAAAGTTATTAAAGTTAAAGTGTTATTAGGTTGCACATGATCATCACACGCTCCTTTAACTGTGATCTTCAGCCACTATGTTTCAGAAATCAGGCAAATTAATGATTATCATTCAGGGTTAATCACTGATTGCCAAGTTTACATATAAAACAACTCACACAAAAAAAATTTAAACTAATTAAAATTTTACACTGAATGATGTGCTGTTAATTTTGATTTTAATGTGCAGTATATAAATATACGGGCGGCACAGTGGCTTAGTGATTAGCACGTTCACCTCTCAGCACTAGGGATTCCCAGTTAGGTTAAAGTGGAAGATAATGAATGAATGAAGTATATAAATATATAAATTTATTAAGTACATCTCTTTATCTGCCCATAATGCAAATATCTTATTAACAAAATACATTGCAGCACCTCAATGCATTTGGGGTATGTAAATATAGTCAAAACAATCTGCTGAAGTTCAAATTAAGCAACAGAATTTGGTAAAAAAATCACTGCATTTAGTTTTAAAATGGCAGGATTGCTGGTCTGAATATTTCTTTTGAACACATCATGGGTTATGGTGCACTATGCAGATAGGTTCCAAAAACAGAATTTAAATAGTTAAACAATGGAGCTCTCTAATTCCCATTCTAATTCCCAATTACTGGAAATTTTGTACACAAACATCCCTAGAATTTATAGATAATTGTCAAAAAATAGAAAATATCCAGTAAGCAACAGATCTCTGTGAAAATATGTCTTGTTGATGTCAGGCATTGGTGGAGAAATGTCATGTTTATGCTCAAAGACAAGCAAAATTAACTGAATTTCTATGCAAGGATCGCTCTCCAAAATTGAATAGTATTAAGCACCCTTGGTGTGGGCAAGTGGAGACAGGTCAGCTGTTGTCTGCTTGAAGGTCACTTTAGAGATTCAGCCATGTGACACAAAATCTTTGCAAATACTGGCCAAAAAATATTTTTAAATATATTATATTGTAGTAGTTGCCAATGAATTGCATTGGCAAAATGGGAGCAGTAATGGAAAAATTCTGTTTGAGGCATTGTGACAATCAGGCAAGCCGTTGGTTGATCAGCCCAATTTATATGTTCAAGTCAAATTCAAGTTTCCCAATCATGGAAGATTTCAGCATGAACTGGCCTAAAGCCAGCTGGATCCCTGCTAGCTGGTTCTTTAAATGCAACAAAAAACAAACAAAAAAAAAAAACACCAAGGAAGTGCCCTGAAAAGCATTTTGCCTATGGTGGTTGTGGTAGTGTAATGGTGTTAGGATATTTTTTCGGCTTACTTAAGACCTCATAATACCATGTTAACACTGTTTGTATGTCTGAAATGGCATTCTCAGTTTACAGATATCTGTGTAATTGAGTGAATTTAGAATGTGATAGAAACAGGAAAGGTACATTAAGAATGTCCAGGTCAGATGCATCCAATTATATCTGAAAGGCGTCTATTCGCAATCAGTTTCAAACTGACCTGGTTGAAACAAAAATATATATATGTGCATTCCCATGATCAAACATTGCAACTCATAGATCAGAAAAAAATATCTATAGCTTTAGGTGTTCACAGGAAAACAATGCTTTCAATAATTTAACAGAAAAGCCCTGCACATAAAAGACTGCATCTATGCAGCAATATATATCATTGAAGAAAAGCTCAATAATTCACCTTTCATCTTAAACATAACCCAATAATACAAATAACACTGGAAAGCATGGAAAATGATCTGA
Source organism: Corydoras sp. C115 (assembly GCA_019802505.1). Classification (NCBI taxonomy): domain Eukaryota; kingdom Metazoa; phylum Chordata; class Actinopteri; order Siluriformes; family Callichthyidae; genus Corydoras; species Corydoras sp. C115. Next base: position 7,052,910 of record JAFMOC010000012.1, read on the forward strand.
ATCTCAAGGAATGACCCAACCTTAGCCCAGATTAATTTATCTATAAAACTCTATTAAGAGGCTTGAAGAGGGCAATTCACAGATGCTTGCTATCCCATCTGACAAATCTGTAAAGATTCTGTCCTGAAGAATGGGATAAACTGCTTAAATCTAGAAGTCCTAAGATTGTCTAGACATATCCAAGAGAACTTTCTGGTAAAAATGCTGCCAAAAGTACTAAGATTAAGAATTGACTTGGTACACTTGGTAGAAATCGCAATAATAATAATGATGATGATACTACTAATAATAATAATTACTACAGACCACAATTTAAAACAGCTGGGACCTGCATATGCAAAGATGTATACCTAAGAGGGAATGTGCAAAAAAAAAAAAATTAAATAATTAAATAAAATCAAAAAGCAAATGGGTGGAGTGGGGGTTAGCCTGGACCGATTATTAAGCAGCTGCATCAACTGTTCTGTCACACTAGGGAGAGTCTCTGTCCACCCTTGATGCTTGAAGCAAGCTGGTGGTAGCTGGTCAATCCCAATTTCAAATATTACTTAACTGTTACCTATTTGTTAACAATTAATTTTAATGTTCATCTGCCATAACCTGTTGCCTATTCTGTGCATCTAAAACTGAGTACAAAAAGCTGGAGCGGAGAAATGGGTTTTGATGGAGTGGAGAAATGGGTTTTAATTCAATAAGACTTGGAAAACACACACACTTGCATAAGCAAACAGGCCTGACTTAAAATAATGTTCCAGCACTGACACAGGGCGAAGAAAGGGATTAAATACATACAATTGTCACATGGAAAACTTGACTGATAATACCAAATGAAACTAAACAATAACCTCAAAGGCTGGACCATAAGATCCAAGTCCAATTAGAAGTGACGCCTGACAAGTGTGAAAATATTAAAAGATGAAAGTTGTTGTGTAATAATATTTAAAACAGAAAAATGTCCATTATACACATTTTACTTTAATACTAATCATTATTGATACTATTATTATGATTAATATTATTTTTATTATTATGACTATTAGTAGTTGTAGTATTAGTAGTAGTAGTAGTAGCTGTAGTAGTACTAGCAGTAGTATTAGTAATATTAGTAATAGTAGTAGTAGTAGTACTGTTAATCGGTATTGTTTTAAAATTTTTCAATGCAGATATTTGGTCATTTATTTCTCAACATAATTTGTGGTTCTGTCTCATGTGGTTGGGTCTGGCACACCCACACAGCATGCTCTACTCCATAACAATACTCCTTAATACTTACATTAGCCAGTCTGGTTTCAAGATCCAAAATTTCCCGTGATTTCACCGTGGCATTATTAGCGCCCAACATGCTCAGCAGCCTCTCCATAAGAGCCTTGTAAGCTGCCAGAATCTGATCAATCCAGAATGAAACACACAAAAGCACAACATAATTTATTAGTAATAAACACAGTTTTAACACAAGGTGTTAATGTAAAAATAATGTAAATCACTTTTAAGTTAAAGAACTGAGTCATGACAACATCAAGCACCCGCCCAGATTATGCATGGTCTGATCAGCAGAGCACAGGTGTGACATCATTAGTGAAGAGCTTACACCCTGACATCATCAGCTGGTACTCATGCACATATCTATTAAAAATATGACTCAAAGCAGGAAATAAGGCACATCACAGATGGGATTCAGAGAGAATAAAAGAATAATAAAGGGGATAAAAGGAATAGCATGTGGTGGGAAGGAAAAGTGGACAACATGAGCAGGAATTAAAAAAAAGGAAACAAGGCACAAAAGACAAGAAAAGCTAGGGGAATATTCAGTTAAATTCAAGCAATAAAAAAAAAGAAATAGTAAAATATAATCAAAATAAGAATCAGTATATTGTTCATTTAAATTTTTTTAACCTTAATAAAATATATAAAATAATAACCTATTTTGGTATTTATTCCTGCAAAACACTAAAAAAGAGGGAGGAAAGGGAAGTATAGGAATAAAGATTTAATAAAGCATGCAAGTTGCACCTTAAAAAAAATTATAAAAAGGTAAGTATCCTTACAGGGTATAAAAACAATAATTAAAGGCGTTCTATGTAATATGTCTTCTCTGATTTTTTGAGACTCAACTCATTGAGTCCAGTATTGCTAGTAAGCTGTTTCAGGTTGCTCTGAATGTCATGTATAAAGAATGTCAAATAATACTCCATGAAATGTATTAAACAATAAAAGTGATGCAAAAATACTTTGATGAATGTGCCAATTTTACCACCATAAATAGTGTAAAACAATGACCTATACAACTAAACAATACCTCAGGTGGCACTCCAGTCCTACTACAACTCATTAGCACTCATGTATACCTTATAGAGCAACAAAATACTCTATGAATTTTTCTTATGTGTGACAAACTTAAACTTAAGTGCGATTTCATTGGTATAGACTGCATATCCTTATCAGCCCTAACTGCTGTCCAAATCTGTCTTCTTTTATAAATATATGGAGCATCATAGGAAGAAGAATCAGACAACAGCAAACAGATTGTTGAGCAGATGAAGTTATGCATCAACAGGAACCAGCAACATTTTACTTGGTCCAAAGAATTTAAAAGTATAAACAGAAGGGAAGCTGATGTAACACATGTAAACATTGCCACTAGCACCTTAGCTCACTTACAGTTTGTTGAAGGCATCATATGAGAAATGTGTTAATATTAACAAAATTCCTTTGGTCAGTGAAAAACTGAAATCAAATAAGTATTTTTTAAACATATTTTTCAGTTAAAGGTGTGAAATCTCAGATTACATATTTATATTTTCATTTTACATTTACATTACATTTAGTCATTTAGCAGACGCTTCTATCCAAAGTAACTTACAAAAGAGAACACCACATGTCAGTAGTTAAGGAGAAAACCAGCTACACTGTAGATTTATCGAACCTGGCCATTATCTGATCCTGCACCCCCACCCCCTTTTTTGTATCATATTTTAATAAATTCCCAACTTATTACTAACAGGGTTGTAGTACAGTATTACTGTTGTGGTAAACCAGGTTAAAATAGAACATGGTTGGTAAACACATTTTAACTCAATTGTTGACTATTTCAAAATATTTTATATTGCAGAAATAAATATGAATGCTTACTCTTTATTTTAGGGAAAAAATATATTTTCCATTCTAATTTCCATTCTAAGTGATAGATTTATGCCCTGACTTGGGTGTATCTGCCCAGTGCCCGAAACATTCTCCCATTCTTCAAGTCTTTTAACATTGTTGTGATGTTGCTAAATATATAAAGTGCAGTTTATTGTAGTCATTGCCAACACTACCTGTTTCTAAGCATTTATGACATTTTGGCCGGATCCATTATAAAATATAAATAACTTAGTGCATACAAAGATGCAAATAAACTTTGTAAACTGTTATTTGTTGGATACTTAATGCCATGCATTTACTAACTCTAATCACAAAATGCATAAATGGGCAAAAGGAAATGATTGGTGCTAAATGTGTCATACGGTTAAGGTGTTTTTAAAATTGAGCAGCAGTGTAATATGTTTTGAATTATATTGGGGGGGGGGATACAATTCAGGTATAAAATAAGTCACAGTTGTACCAAAGTGGGACCAGTGGCATTGTTGGTCTTAATATTTCAGTCATGAAAAAATAAATATGAAGAATGAAAAAAATAAACAAAACAAACATTGCTCACACAAGCCTAGCGGATGAAATAACTCTGGACAACAGACAGCTTGATGTGCCAGAGGTCTCTTACAGGATTTGTACCTTGACACTGTCCTCATCTTGGCCCAGATACAGAGTTCTCTCAGGCAGTGTCAGCCCCTCCTGATCAATCTATAAAAGTTCATAGACACAGTGTCAATAAATAATTTACATTAAATACATTTATGCAGTTAAAAGGCAATGCACATGAAGGCTTTGATCTGAACAAAAATAACAGCAGAAACTTGGCATCTTTTATTGTAAAGAAACGTTTTGGAATGAACTTTTAAGATAGCTAGTAACAGTGTTTTGAGCATTTTTACAGGGTAACTCTATAGTTGCTCGATGGTTACATTTAAATACATTTGGTCATTTAGCAGATATTTTTATCCATTTACAAAGTGAGCACAGGATTGAGGGTTAAGGGTCTTGCTCAAAGACCCATATTGGTAATTTCAGTGGACCTGGGATTTGAACATACAACCTTCAGGCTGATAGCCCAACACTCTAAACAGTGAGCTACCACACCCATAAACCTAGATAGTACTATTATGGTACTATTTACTACAAGTGGTTGTTAAATAGTTGTTTTAAGTTTGCTATTGTCCAGATTTCTATGATATCCCATGTGGTTGCTGTGGTGTTGCTATGCAGTAATTTGTGAGTAAAAAAAATGTTATTTTGAATTGTTATGCTGTCCTGAGTGTTGTTAAAGTGTTGCTTGATAATTTTTATTGTATCCCAGAAAATTTTGCTAAGCATATGTGTGTAATTGTAGGTACTGGAGAAAGAATCTATATATAGAAATATAATCATTAATGAAACTTTAAAAAAAAAAAAAAACAGAAAAATATTACTGATTTATAGCCATGATACACAATAACACACACTTACTCGTATGGCATTGCGGGATGAGTTCTTATCATCCACGTTAACAGTGAGAGAAAAGAAAACAGCTGTACTGTATACCCCCTGGGTCCTATACAGCATCTCGTTAAAGTCTGGCCTTGTTGGGGCAGAGCCACTCTCCCACCCTGCCCCACCGGGTGGAGCACCAGCCAAGTCCCACCCACCACAGCTGTCAATCACCTCTGTCATAGGTTTTGCACCTAGGCGATCGATTTCCTGCATGTTAATGCAGGAGTGATAAAATGCCTTCACCTGAGGAAACAAGAAAATAGAGGTCACCTGATTAACAGTTTGGCGTGTTGACAAATTATATTACAATTACATTTATAGGCAAAATTTTTCTATAAAAAACTTTTATTTAGTTGATGTTATTTAAACCATTTTTTTTAAACCAAAACTTTTTTCCAACTACTATATTCAACACCACTATTAAGTTTAGGACAAAGTCATGTCACCACTTGGTCCACAATCTAAAATTGTTGAGGTTGAGGATGAGTAACATCATGTGGCAATAAAATCTGAAGTTTTCATGTTCTCCCTGTGTCCGTGTGGGTTTCCTCTGGTCCTCCAGTTTCCTCCCACAGTCCAAAAATATGGATTCAAGGTAAATAGAGTGTTCTAAATGGCTCCATAAAGAGAATGGGAACCCCCCTCACCCACGACCCTAGTAGAGAATTAAGCAGAAGATAATGAATGAATAAATTAATATTTTTTTCAAAACCTTTAGTGCAAAAACTTGTGCATTAGTTTTTTTTTCAACTACTATTTTGAACACTAATATTAAGTTTCAAACATAAATATATTAAGTTTCAAAGCATTTCGTTGTTTTGTACTTGCGACATGTTCAATGACAATAAAGTTGAATTCTATTCAAAGTTTAGAACAAAGTCATGTCACCACTTAGTACAACAATCTACAATTGTTAAGGTTAAGGCTCAGTAACATCATGTGGCAATAAAATAAAGTTAGTTGGGTACTTAGTTGGTACAGCAAGCTCGGAAAAATGTATTTCTCAAATCATGTTTAATGCCTCAAGAGACTTTTTTTATTTCACTTACATCTCATTTAGAATTTAACTTTGTCACAGGTGTTTCTTCTAAAATTACTAAGGAGAAATAATATCTGACAAATCAAATGTGAATTTAAATGCGTTAGATGTTCAGCTATCAATATGAACAAAAGAAAAAAAAAGTCATTTACAGTATCAGGATTGAAACAGCTCTTGGTCTTAGAGTGAGAAAAGGTTGTGTTAATATTAAGACACCTATATTATGTGAACTAGTTAATTATTTTGGCAAATTTGAGCAGAATTTTAGACTTTATTGAGATCTCTACTAAAACACATGAGATCACATGAGGTCTTTATCTCAGAAAACACATTTGAGTAGAAGACTTATCGTAAAAGTCTCCCTTTTCTTTTTATTTGATTTTCATTAAAAGAAAAGACAGAAATAATGAGCTTTTTTTTCTTTTCCTATTTTCTGGTTTATAATGCTTAAACTGTGAATATCAGAAATGACATGATTTGGCCACTACAAAGTTCTAACCTTGGAAAAGTCTTTGAGACATGCTGGAGAAGATTTCAAAATGCTCCCACTACTCCCGTTTTCATCACAAGCCAAAAAATGAAGCAACTCTGAATAAATGTGACATTCCATGAGTCTGTTAAAGTAATTTCTTTAACTTTCTTCTGTCTTAAAAGCAAAAAAGTTAGTTTATGGATTTTACTTATTAGATATTTGTGGCTAAATTTAAATTTGCTTTTTGTATTAAATTAAGACACATTATAGTTTACTGGAAAGCAAAGATATATGTAAAAACAAATTGGTGTAGCAAATTTAGGACTGGGAAAATTCATATAGTTATTATAATTGGGTGAACACATGCTTTCACAGGTAATTTAAAAATTAAATTAACTATGTTCATTCCAGTGTAAAGAAATCCCCTAAAATGTGTTTTTTACCTTTAAAAAAAACATCAAAAACCAATAAACAAAGTTGACAGTTAACTTATATAAATATTCCTTTATCTGACCTTAACTCATTCAAAGCAATTGGTAAGGTGCAGCCACTATTTCCTGCAGTTAGTTATCACTTCATCTATCACCCTTAGGGCAAGGTAGCTCAGTGGTTAGGGTGTTGGGCTATCAATCTGAAGGTTGGGGGTTCAAATCCCAGGTCCACTGAAGTTACCAATGTGGGTTCTTGAGCAAGATCCTTAACCCTCATTGCTCCAGGGATGTTGTATTAACCCTGTGCTCACCTTGTAAGTCGCTTTGGATAAAAGCGTCTGATAAATGACCAAATGTAAATCTATCAAGGGATCTATCTATCAAGGGATGCGATTGACCCCTCACGTCCTCTGCATTCTCGCTTCCATGCCCAGCACCTTTTCCTGACACATTCCCATGCGGACTCTGCTCTGGTCCATTGTGGTAAAGCGGGAGCTTAATTTACCGGTCAAACTACGTTCTTACCCTCACCTATGGCCACGAACTCTGGGTATTGACTGAAAGAATAAGGTTGAAAATGCAAGCGGCTAAAATAAATTTTCGCCGCAATGTGGCATGGTTTTCCCTTTGAGTTAGGGTAAGGAGTTCGGTCATTTGGGAGGGGCTCGGAACACAGGTGCTGCTCCACCACTTTGAGAGGAGCCAGCTGAGGTGGTTCAGGCATCTGGGTTGGATGATTCCTGGACACCTTCCTGGTAAGGTGTTCCAGGCATTTTTAACTGGGAAAAGACCCAGAGGAATACCCAGGACAAGATGGAGAGATTATCTCTCGGTTGGCCTGGAAACACCTCAGTGTGCCTCCTGAGGAGCTGGAAGAGGCAGCTGGGGATAGGAATGTCTGGGTTTCTTTGCTTAGGTTGTTGCTAGGTTGGATACGCAGTAGATAATAGATGGATAGATGGACATTCCCATGCCCCCAACTGCGATTTATCTCATTGTGGTTTTCTGTATTTTTTTTGTATCTCACTATCTCTTATAATTCAATAATAGCACTGTGGCATTCACTATTCTGTTTGTTAAAATCTAACAAGCGTAAATCTCATTGCTGATGATGTGATTATAGGACTAAATTAGATCTGATTAGCAAGTCTTTGCTGGTATTATAACAGTTTCCATTGATTCACATGACTGTTAGTGCCCTTATTCAGTTCATTTATTACAAATATGACTATCTGTAGGCTTTTACTGTATCATCACCATGTTGTGTATGTTGATTTACTAAATCAACAAATTTTTTAAACATTTAAATTCATATCAAAATGTTTTGCTTTCTAAATTTAAGTTAAAAAGGTTTAAAGCATTAAAACATCACTTTTAAATGTCAATTTAAATGACTATAAGCCTTTAATATTTAGTATTTAAAACACTATAAAACTAAGAATAATAACATGTTTTGAAATTAAATGTAGGTAAGGAAATATAGTCATTAGCTGGGTAACAGAAGATTTTAAAACTTCACATCACGGCAAATTTATAATTTGATTATTAAAAATAAAATATGTGGTATGATTTGCTCTGAGAGAACAAAAAAAAGTAAACTGGTATGTATGTGTGCATGGGGGAGCATACCTTTCTCTCTGCACTACTTGGTCCAGTCCTCCTAACTGGTTCCTCCAGTAGGCGTTGTAGCTTTTCTTGATTTTGTTCGCCGATTGCGGTGATGACTCCATAACTCAGCTTATCCTCAGGAATGGCATGACGCCGGAGCCAGCCTCCACAAGCAAAGCTGTAGAAGTCATGGCATGGTGCCACACTAGCATCCACACTAGCTTGGACAATACGTGCTGCCCTAATCAGCGAGCGCCGTACGGTTCCACATTCCCTTTGGCACTGAGCATCCTGACTGTCCAGCCACACCAACTTCAAGGCCAACATGCAGCCCAAAATTACACAAACACCGCCAGCAAACACCAATGCGGAAAGCAGGCAGATCTCACGTCGACTCCATCTCTCAGGGGTGGAGGGTTTACCTACAGTTCCGACTCCTGGCCCTCCTCGGGATCTTCCACTACGATCCAGGGAGCCACCCAAAGACAGACTCATTCCATTGCTGCTGTATCGGCTACCATACTTGACCTCCTGGAAATCATCATAGTGAGCGGTGAGTGAATAGGTCTTCTCCAGGGAGATCGGCGAATGCGGCTTGGATTTGTTGGGAAACGTGTGAAACATGGCGACTCACAGCGAGTGCATGACCTGTGAGCTATTGGCTGGGTAAGATGATGGTGTTTCAGTCCTGTGTAGAAGTGAAGATAATAGCTATGAGTTATGTCTTGGAAAAGAATCTATAACTACAGATAGAGATGGATGACAGAAGGGGGAATCCCTGATTAAAACGCCTGAAGAACACAAAACTGATGTGTTTCGTGACAGTCCCCTTTTTCCCTTTCGGATTTTTTTATCGTAAAGTTGTTCAGATTGATTTCTGACACTCATCTGTCAGAGACGTGCCACCTTGCTCTCCAGCAAACCAATCAATCAAAAGCAGTGAGCTAGAAATATAGATCTAGGGTGAAATACAAAAAAAAAGTGCATTTATTTATTTATGTTTCCAGAAAAGTCAACATTTGCTACATTTGTCGGTTTGAATTACTGCAGATCCTGCTGGAGACCATCTGCACTTATAATTTACCAACAGCTCAACTTGAGTGGGCGTCTACCTTAATTCAGGGAGTGCAGTGAAGCAGTAAGAACACACACAGGGTGCTATAAAGTTTGATGACTGGTGTGACTGGTGTCCTCATACATTTAGCTATAGAGTGCAAATTAAAGAGCAGTCAAGTATTAACCAGGTCTTGCTGTCTGATTTTCAAGAAAATTTTTTGAGATGAAAAAATAGTCACTTAAGAATTTGTGGAGATTATATTATTGTAGTACAATATTTCCACTGTCTCCTACTGTATGAAAATAATGTATAGCAAGAGCACTGACAGACTATTTCTGTCCTAGTAGGTATTTGCTTCATTTTTCATTACTGGTTTTATCATTTCAGTCTGCATCAACCACAAGCTGACGCAATTTTCCCCAATCCAACATTTTATTATTGTAAACCAGGAGGTATAATGTAAATCTGACTGATGTTGTAGTTTTAATCATATTTTTATTTAGTCTTTTTGCTTTTCCTGTAATGTTATTTTATAACTTTCTTGGGTATTTAAAGAAAAACCTTGATTTATAGAACTTGACTTTTAACTTGATTTTTAAATGTACATTTCCATTACATTTTGTCAATTTTGTGTGAAGTGGAATCATCGGGCAACATTCATCGCTAGTGTGAAGTGAATGAGTTGGAGTGTATTTTGGAAAAATAGATTGAAGGTAAGAGGAGGCAGATCCAGAGATTGTGCTGTAGGCCAGAGTCAGTGCTTTGAACTGAGTGTGAGCAGCTATAGGGAGCCAATGGAGAAAGATGAGTAGTGGAGTAACATGAGTTTGCTTGGGTTGGTTGAACACAAGTAAAGCTGCAGAGTTTTGGATCATGAGATTTGAATGAAATATAGGATGCTTTCTTGGATGGGACCTTCAGGGGCCAAGCAAGATACATTGTATAATAATTTGAGAGAACACATAAACAACCATGCAGTTGTGCATCATTGAAAAGTTCCTGTGTTTTATTCTGTGCTACTTGTGCATAACAGTAAAACATTGTATTTACAGTTTGAGCCTAAATTTAGTTAACTAATTTTTTAAATCATTTACATTTTGACATAGCATGTTTTAATCAATTTAAGATTGTACAATTTAAAAATTACCAATTTAAGAACTAAATTAACATGACATTGAAGTTTTAGCCATGGTGTGCAAACAATTTTTTGGTCTGCTATCGAACATTTGATTACAATTATTATATTATTATTATTTACCACCGGTTAACAAAGTTGAATCATCCAACGATGTAAATAAACCCACTCTGTAGTGTAACACTCACATAAAGACATGCTATATGTGAGTCGGTGCGGTGGGCAGCCTTGCACAAGGTGTTAGGTGCCTTGCACAAGGGCACTTCAGCCATAGAAATTGGTGGGACTGGGAATCGAACCAGGGACATTCAGGTCACAAAGCTGGTTCCTTTACCACAAGCCTACAACCCCAATCCTGAGGATGGGTTTCTCCACTGTGTTTGCTGTACATTTATTCTTAAAAAATGCCAAAGGAATGCTCTTTCAAGATTTCAGGATTTAGAGATTTGTAAGGTGGCCATAACACTATAGTTCCTTTCACTCTCTTCTTTAATGGTCAGGCCCCCCTATAACCAACAAACATGCATTATTTAGGAATTTTTTTTTAGCACTACAGTCACTGTAATAGGGAGGTGGTGTATTAGTATGTTGTGCTGGAATGATTAGATCAGGCCCAAAATTTACAATTTCTGTTAGTCATCCTCTAACTCTTAATAATTACTCACAGGACACTGCCTACAGGATGCTTGTGGCTTTTGGTTGATGGATTATTTTCAGTCCAGCTGTGACACTGAGGTATTTAAAAATTCCAGCAGCACTTCTTTATGTAATAATCATTCCAGCACAACAAACTTACACAGCAAAGCAGAGAATCATCCACCACCCAAACAGTACCTGGTACCAAACAGTACCCAAACACCACTGTAATGGTTTTGTGAGTGTCCTGACCAATAGAAACAGAGTAAAGAGAGTAAAGAGTAATGGGAACTAAAATATTATGTGGTGAAACAAGACAGGTTTTTATTTATTTATTTTGCCAATGTTATGTGCATTTTTCTGTGTTTGTATTAACCGCAGTCATCTTTATGATCATTTAAAACATTGTTATAGCTGTGTTTTGAAATGTGGGCAGTCATGGGCTTGCGTTGAAAGACCCTGGTTCAATTCCTGGTCTAAGTACTATGGGTAAAGTGCCCTTGGACAAGACACCTAACCCCAATTGCTCCCTGGGCGCTGTAAACAGAGCTGCCTGCCACTCTGGCCACGTGTACTCACTTCACCAGTGGGTTTATCTATGTGTCTTATTGCAAAGATGGGTTATTTGTGGAGGGCAAATTCCTCTATGTGCAAGCACAGTAGGCAAAATAGATCACTTTATAATATTTAATGCTTGGACCCAAACACAGCATAATTAAACAGCACACCACTTGCTGGGCAGCACAAAGTGGGGTGGAGCCTACTTTTTTGGGAGGCCTCCAAGCATATGACATATGATTACACTCCATGCCAGTCAGTCATTCACCACACTCGCAATTCACCCATGTGCTGGCTGTGCTCACTAAAGTGTTGGTGCCAGGACTAGACCAGTAGATGAATCTATTATGGTAGAATGGTGTCCAGGTGAATGTTTGTGCATATTATGTGTTCATCGTGTTTTCTTCTGTCTTTAATTTTAAAAACATTAACATTATCAACATTACATTCTTTGCCAGTCAACCAATCTCCTCCCTGGAAAGGGGATGTTAGTTTAGGGTGGAAAAAACAACCTGAAGCTGACAAAGAAATATCAAGCGTGGATTTGTTAATGAAAGGCGGAGCCAGGGAAGAAGGCCATGACTTTCACTTGGGACGTGTTTACATTCATTATCTGTGTGTCTTATGCAAGATTTGAAGAGAGTCGAGGCGCAGAAATAGGGAGGAGAGCATTGGCTGCAGCACAAGGTGGCAGGGTAAAAGTCTTAATAAAATCTTTAGAAAAAATTTTGGGTTGGGCAGCACAGTGGCTTATTTGTCTCTCAGCGCTGGAGATCCAGGTTCGAATCACGATCCGGGAAGAGTTTTTATGTTCTACATGTGCCCACGTGGGCTTCCTCTCACAGTTCAAAAACACAGATTCAAGGTAAATTGAATGCTCCCTATAACCCCCATATATATATGGGGAACCCCCCTGCGACCCTAATAGAGGATTGAATGAATGAGTTTGAATTCTTAAATTTGAGGAGGAGCCAAGCAAACAAGATACCTAAATAACCTGCTCTAAATTTTGTCTCTGTGTCGCTACAGAAGTATATTGGGATGAGAGGAGCTCTCAGTAAGAAAAGAGTTTGAAAGAGAAAGTAAAGAGAAAGTATGAAAGAGAGCAAGACAGTACAGAGCTGTGTGCATGCATGTACATTAAGTCCCCCATGACGGGGTTAGGGACCAGAAAGTCCGTCGTTAAGAGATTTCCTAGATTTGTGGTGATTACAGCCTTATATCCCACAGTAATTTTTGCCATCTCCTTCACTTTCTCTTTATCTTTAAGTATTGTTGAAATGGTGGAATGAGAAACCCCCATGCTACTAGCGATTGCCGATACATTCATTCCACCTTCGTACTTCTGTATGATCTTCGTCTCTATGTTGAGGGTTTTTCTACATTTACATATACATTTACATTACATTTAGTCATTTAGCAGACACTTTTATCCAAAGCGACTTACAAATGAGAACATTACAAGTCAGAAGTTATGGAGAAAACCAACTATACTGTAAATTCATCAAACCTGATGAATTTACGATGCCCCGGCCCCTTCCCCTTTTTTTTTTTTTTTTTTTTTCTTGTCTTCTTTACGGAAGATCCTGTAGGTGTTGTACTCTTCCTTTTGTCAGCCATGTTGATGGGATAAGTTTTGATCGCAAAATTGTAAAAAAAAAACTAACAAAGTTCTCGTGCGTACGTATGGCGTGAGAAAGAGCAATCTCGTTGCCGAGATGAACTGTGGTGGAGGCTACACCATCAGCTGCCTCAGCCCAGCTTATCGTACACAACATTCCACTGTGCTGCCAATGCTCCGGCGCGAATTTAAAAAATATCGTTCGGCCACCCGTCGTATCTTTGAAATATGGTCGTATATCGAAATTCATGGTTATTCGTGAAAGTCCATCGTAACTTTGTGTTGTCGTTAAACGGGTCGTCGTTAAGTGAGGACTTACTGTATATAGGTGGATATTGTATATTGGTGGTGCCACTGAAGAGTGACTGTTAAGTGTATCAGTTTGAGTCTCAAGTTTCCTGATTGCCCATACCAGCAAGCTTGCTACACCAACCATTTCACCTGTTTGAAACACTTTTGACCTTTGAACTTTGACTACATTGTATGCTAATGTCACTATTATGCAGCTAGCAAGAACCTGAGTCAAGCAAATATATATGTACATAAATACATAAATACATTCTTATTTCAACTATTTTGGCACTATATTGGAAATATATATATTTTTTTGGATATGATTTTCTTGTGTGCAAAAAATAACACTAAGAACATTGCACTGAGTCTCTAAAAAAACTTAAAATTCACATTTTGAATAATTTTAAAATAGTTTTTTTTTCAAGAATTCAAGAATATGGTAAATATGCCTATATGTAGACTGTCTTTACACACACACACACACACACACACACACACACACACACACACACACACACACACAGGAACAGAGGGAAAATGAGAGCGAGCGAGAGAGAAAGTGAGAGAGATATGCACAAAAGTGTTTCCTTACAGGCAGCAGCTGTGTTTTCTCTTGCCAAACCAATGTGGGTAGACAGCAGACTGGATATCAATCACTAGAACAAAAAGGAAACAAACCACTGTACGGCAGCTTAGTGTGTGTGTGTGTGTGTGTGTGTGTGTGTGTGTGTTAATGCACATACTGATCTTGGGCTACAGGTCGATTTATGAAAATAGATTTTTAAGCTATCAAGGGTACTCTTGTTCTCTTGATGTCTTTACCATTCCTCCCTTTAGTACTTCCAACACAATTCAATGCATGTGTCTGTATGTAATAGAATGAGGGCCTGTTGGAATGTGGGTGAAAGGCAGAGAGGTGTGTTGATAGAAAAGGCAGCACACCACACAGAGTCTGGTACATCTGAAGAAGATTTAATTGACAGGGCTGTTCTTTGAAACTGTCACTTCGTATATATTCAATCATTGATCATCAAACACACAGACACACACACACACACACACACACACACATGTGCAAACACATGCGCACACACACACACACACACACACACACACGCACGGAATTGGTAGGTCAACTGTGAAAACACTCAATTAATTTAATTCATGCAGTTTTTCATTCACACACACACACACACACACACACACACACACACACACACACACACACACACACACACACACATATATATATATTTATGCATGCATATGCATACACATACACAATCACGCATGTATGCATGCACATACAGTACAAGATCACAGTCCGAAACCCATTTCAAACCTGGTGGTCAACTGCTGATACTTGAACTCAATAATAAAAATTAAAAAATTATAAATAAAATAAATAAACAATACCTGTTTAAAGTACTTCCCCCCCACCCCCGTGACCCTAGCAGTGGATTATGTGGAAGATAATGAATAAATGAATGAATGAATCAATGAATGGGAAAATAGCTTAGCTTAGTTTAAAAAAATGTTAATGTTGTTATAGAGTTCTAACCTGCCTTAAATCACATCTGTATTATATGGTTGAAACTATACAGATGTCATTCTTGTACTATAGTCTGTTGCTAGCTCTAAACTGAGAGGTGTGGTGGATAACCTTGTATTTTTTTGCTATACTCTATAAACAACATAAATTGCTAAAATATATCACAGTTTTGGATTTTCTTACATGTTTATGACTGAAACAGCTTTATTTTCTATGAACAGCTGCTTTAGTTGTTTAGTTGTTTTAGATCTTCAGTTAAGATTATTCTGCTCAAAATCCCAATAAGTCTTCCATTCTGGTTAATACATTTGTTTAATCATGCACTGAGCTAATGGCCAACAAAATTATTGTTTTGTTGGTTTGTTCTTTTTTTTTGTCTGCACTGGTATGTTACTATGCCACTCTATTTAACAATATAAATTATTTTATATATTTAAAACCTCCATCCTTTACCACTAATATATTATGAAGAAGATTTGATTTATTTTATATTTTAATGCATTTGCAGTAAATCTGAAAACTTTATTCTTTAACAAATCTTAGTTCGATCTAGAAGTATGTTAGAAATCATTGTCTTGTTGCTTATCTACGGCCACGGTTCAAGTTCATTGCTTCTTAAAATGACTTGACATTTCTTTTACAACACGAGGATTGCCAGCAGCATAAAAGCGTTCTCACATCATCACTAACTCAACTTTTTTAATGCTTAACTATAATAACAGTATTTTTCTGGTCATAAGTGTAACGTTATATTTGTTGCTAAAGGGTTTTTGCTGTAGCCATAAAGATTAGGGCAGCATAATGCTCCGCTGAGCCAAAGATAAATTAGCAGCATATGAGACATACCGGCACGGTGGCTTAGTGGTTAGCACGTTCGCCTCTCAGCACTAGGAATTCCCGGTTCGAATCCCCATCTCGTCCCATCCCGTGTCTGCGTGGGTTTCCTCCGGGTTCTCCGGTTTCCTCCCACAGTCCAAAAACATGGATCAACTCAATTGAGTTCTCCAAATTGCCCCAAATTGAGTGAGTGTGTGCCCAGCGATAGATTGGCGCCCTGTCCTGGGTGTATCTGCCCAGCGCCCGAAACGTTCTCCCCTGGATGGGCATGGGGAACCCCACCGCGACCCTAATATAGGATAAAGCGGAAGATAATGAATGAATGAATGGGACATACCTGCCCATAACCATATGAAGAGTGTTTTAAATATTTTTATGTGCTGCAGTCGTGTTTTGTGGCTCTGAAACTCTCGCTATAGTAATTCACAGATACTACACTATAGTAATGCTTCGGCATTGTGGGGATTTTTCTGACTAGGCTCTGAGATCTGCACATTTGGAGCTATTTGTTGTGCTTTGGGAGCTGGGGCCAGGCTGCTGTGTCTCGCCACTCTTGGTAATCGCAGGTGGCAAGCGCCATAAGAGATGCCGTTTCCCACTGATGGGAGCGGGTGGCATGCAGTAAGTCAATTGGCTGGCCATCATGTGGACTCTGGGGGTTTTAGGTTGCTTTCCCTAGTTGAGTGACACTCCCCGTAAAGTAATGCAATTTGGGCAGTGTGCCATGCCCAGCCACACTCTGGGTAATCGCAGGTGGCAGAGGTTCATAACAGACGCTGTTTCCTGCTGATGGGAGGAGTGGGTAGCTTGCAGTAAGTCTCTAAATTGGCTGGACTCTGCCCTCAGAGTCCTTTAGGTTGCATTCCCTGATTGAGTGACACTCCTCTCAAGTGGTGCATTATCCAAGCGTCTAGGATGGATAGTGTTTACATGTATGTTTTTATGCAATACCAAAGTAAGTTACTGAAAATTTAAACTAATTTAAAGCTCTGTCATGGCTATCTCATTTCACTAATCGAACCCCAAATGAAAACTCATGGAGAGGAACTAGGAACCTGGATGAACTAAAATCAAATGCTCAGCATTCCTTAACCTAAAGAGACATTATAGAACACTTGCTTTTTATGTAACATATAGATAAGCCTATGATTATTGCATATGTGGCAAGATTTCATTTGAAGATTTCATTGATTTATATTTAAGGTTAATTAATATCTCACATTTTCTTAATCCAATTCCATGATCCAATTAACCAAAAGCTGGCAATAAATCATTTCTATGTATCTTTATCTTTTATATTAATATTTGTGAATGTCCTGTATTGATTAATTTGATCATGCATATTTCAAATGACTGAAACAATGAACAATGAATTTCAGTATTGTTTAGATTACACATAGGGAAACTGTAGTGCTTTTAAAATGCTGAGAAAGTAAAATAAAAGAAGCACTGTACACTCACACATAAGTGAGCAGTTTTACTGGCATGAACCTTAAAGTGCCCATACATTTGCATAACCCTTATAAAAGTGAATGTATGCACTCAATCACACACACACACACACACACACACACACACACACACACTCACACACACTCACACACACTCACAGTCTCTAACAGAATTGATATGAATTTGTACCTGAAGATCAAGAAGGTAATGGATTAGATCTTTTAGCATCTGATGAATGACCATTTACTCAAGCATGACAGCAACACATCCCACCACCCCAACCACACACAATTACATTTTCAAGTTCCTGGAGTCTCAAACCAACCACTATTCACAGGGTTACTGCTTCAGTTCCATTCCATTTCCTATAAAACATCAAAATGTTGTACACCAATGACTGATATCCTGTGCTCTAGCTCAAAATGTTTTCAAGTTGAAGATTTCTATGTATGAAATGTATTTCATATTTCACTTTGTACAATGTATATTCATGTATGAACATAAACTACACACCACAGCAGAAACTCAAATCTGATCATTAAAGAGGATTCTTTATCAGAAATGGTCATAAAAAGGAAAAAGAAATCTCTTTAGTCTATTATTTGGTTTACAGGTCAGCATTAGGTTATTAATTTAGGAAAGGTAAGTCCCTCAACCTGAAACAAAACAAAAGGTTGGAGCAATCTCACAGAAAAATTATTCTCAATACAAGTCCTCGAGTGCAACTACAATTTTTGAATGCCACCCAGTTAAAATAAATGTAATATGATTCAGAGAACAATTTTTAATTAAAGAACTTACCTGAAACTAAACATTGTTATACTTAAGTTAAACATTTGTACTGCTGCCTCAAATATCTGCATGTTTAAGCAAATGATGATTCAATGCCGCAGAAAATGTGCAGTCAGTATTTAAAAAAAAAAAAAATACAGTTTGTTTTTGGAAATATTGTACTTTCCTAGACAGACTTGTGCATTTATAGAGGTCCAGACCAATTTTGAGAATAATTTTACCGTAGTGGTAAACCAAGAAAGTATAAGCAAAAGCTTTGAACTAAAAGCTGGTGAACCACTTCATTTTACATAATTAATGAAACTACATTAGCAACAATCAATCAAAAAACTTTTTCAAAGTCAAAGTTTGCCATCACATCACATTCTAAACAGAGTGATTAATTAAAATGTATTATATCTCAGAGAACCATTTCCCATTTAAGAACTCATCTGAACCTAAACATGGTTACACTTAAGTTAAACAATTGTACTGCTGCCCCACAAATCTGCATGTTTTAGCAAATGATGATTTTATAGCCCAGAAAATGTTCAGTCAGTGTTTATATAACAAATTATAGATTGTTTTTGAAACATATTGTCTATTCCCAGCTATTGGACTGATGTACTTATGGGGGTCCATAGAATAATTTCACAGTAACACAGTAAGTATACACAAAAGTCTTTAAATAATTGTTGGTGAACCACTTCATTTTTACTAATAAATAAAATCACATCAGTAACACTTAATAATCAAAACAAGTATTAAACATGAAGACCTGCTTTTTCAGCAAAGTAAGTGTTTGTAATGGCGGCACGGTGGCTTAGTGGTTAGCATGTTCGCCTCTCAGCGCTAGGGATTCCTGCTTCGAATCCCCATCTGGGTGGAGTTTCCATGTTCTCCCCGTGTCTGTGTGGGTTTCCCCCGGGTTCTCCGGTTTCCTCCCACAGTTCAAAAACATGGATCAAGTCAATTGAGTTCTCCAAATTGCCCCATGTAGTTTGTGTGAGTGAGTGTGTGCCCAGCGATAGGTTGGCGCCCTGTCCTGGGTGTATCTGCCTGGCGCCCGAGACGTTCTCCCCTGGATGGGCATGGGGAACCCCACCACGACCCTAATAGAGGATAAAGCGGAAGATAATGAATGAATGAATGAATGAATGAATGAAAGTGTTTGTAATTGTTAAAGTAGTGTCATGAAAGGACATCACATCACATCACATCACATATTGTATCTTAAATTGTTTAAATATTAGGTTTGGGTTAATTTAAAAAAAAAAAACAGCTTTTTCACAGAGGAAAGTGTTTTTAATTGTTGAAGTTGTGTCATTACATCACATTTTAAACTGACTGATTATAGAAATTATAATGCATTATGTGTCAGAGAACTATTTTCCATTAAAGAAATTACTAGATCATAAAAATGGTTATACTTAAACTACACGTTTGTAAAGCTGCCCCAAAGATCAGCATGTTTTTGCAAATGGTGATTCTACAATATTTCTCCAGTATTTAAGTATTTATAGTTTGTTTCTTGAAATATTGTACTTACCCAGACAGACTGATGCATTTATAGCGGTCCAGACCAATTTTAAGAATAATTTCACAGTCACACAGTAAGTACAAGCAAAAGCTTTTAGATAATTATTGGTGAACCACTTAATTTTTGCTAATTAATAAAATCACATTAGTAACAATAAAAAAACAGCTTTTTCACCAAGAGAAGTGTTTGTAATTGTTGAAGTTGTGACATCACATCACATTCTAAACAGAGTGATAACAAAAATGATTTCATATTATATGTCAGAGAACCATCTCCCATTAAAGATCTTACCTGAACCTAAACATGGTTATACTTAAGTTACATTTGTACATATGCCAAATATCTGCATATTTTAGAAAATGACGATTCTATAGCTCAGAAATTGTGCAGTCAGTGTTTATTTTAAGAAAATTATACTTTTTTTTTTTCTTTCTTAATATTGTATTCTCTCGGCGATTAGACTGATGTATTCATAGGGGTCCAGACCAATTTTAAGAATAATTTCACAGTAACTGGTAAACACAATCCATAGAGAGGGTCTAGTAACCTGAAGAGATCAGGTAAGGATGACTGGTCTTACTCTGCAATCCCCAACCAATATAGACATTAAAGACCACTTTGTTTTGTCTTAGGAAAATTATTTTTATTTATCTTTAACAGAGGTACAAATATTTGTGGCTTTACTGTATCTTAAACTTGTACTGCATCCTATATCTGTTTTAAATGTGTCTTAAATACAACCCTAACTACTAAGTCTAGGTAAAAAAATACTGCACCAAAGAAAGTGTTTTTAATTGTTGAAGTTGTGACAGACTGATGCATTTATACACGTCACATTTATACAGACTGATTACAAAAGACAGCATTTAGTTGTAATAATATATGTTAAATTTACAATATGCTTCATACATCTTGTGAACACCTGGCTCGATACAGTTTGTGTGACAGACAGTCAGAGGATGAGCGATCGGAACCGCAGGCGGAGGACTAGAGCGCTCCTTAGAACGCGTCAGGAGTTAACAGACGCACACGTTCAAACAAAGCGCTTCAGAACAACCAGCCGACGCATAATATGAACATTATTAAAAAGCATGCGATTGAATTGATTGTTCTTAGATTGTTCTCACCTGAAATGCCTGTTTGCCGAGTTACAGGTGAAAGTGCTGAATTTACTCCGGAGTTAGGGGGTGATGCTGCTGCGCTGCCGCTGCGCGCTGGAAAATACTCTCAGTGCGTGTGTGTGTGTGCGTGTGCGTGCGTGCGTGTGTGTGTGTGTGTGTGTGTGTGTAAGAAATAGGGAGAAATGGGGGAACGGCTTACGAGCCTCAGTTCCACTCTATATGTGTGTGTGTGTGTGTGTGTGTGTGTGTGTGTGTGTGTGTGTGTGTGTGTGTGTGTGTGTGTGTTCGGGTGATAAAGCGGTGACCTTTGAGTGAATGAAATAATCTTCAGCCTTTTTTTCGCACAAACAGTTCGCCTGACTTCAAAAGTTGTGATTAGGCGAGCAATCGGCAAACGGCTCTTTAATGTAAATAGGCTACATTTACATTGTAAGATTAAGTGTTTACATTTTTTCGTGGTAATCCGATTTTGTTTATGCTGGTTGATATATTGTTTTATGTTTTGAACACTTGACAAGTCCCCAGAAAAAAGAAACGATTGTTTCATACACTTAATACAAGGTAAATTGAAGGCTCTAAATTTCCCCATGTGTGTATGTTCGTGTAAGTGAGTGTACCCAGCGATAGAGTGGCATCCTGTCTTGGGTGTAACTGCCTAACACCCTAAACATTCTCCACTGGATGGAAACCCCAATAGAGCATTAAGCTGAAGAGCTGAAGCTAGTGAATAAAAGTATGAACTCCACATACACAATTGATCTAAATTGCCCTATATAATGGCTAAAATCAGGAGAGGGACTAGTAACCAGGAAAGATCAAGTAAGAAGGATTGGTCTTCTGCAATCTCCAATAAAAATAGACATTGAAGACCAATTTGTTTTGTTTTATTAGAAAAATTATTTTTATTTATCTTTATCAGAAAAACTTATGTCCGGTTACCTCCCACAGCCCAAAAACATGGATTCAAGGTAAATTGAATGCTCTAAATTGCCCCATATAGTGTGTGTCTATGTATGTGTGTGCGTGTGTAGGTGTGTGTGTGTGAGTGAGTGAGTTTTCCACAGCAATAGATTGGCGCCCTGTCCTGGGTGAATCTGCCCAGCACTGAAAATGTTCTCCCCTGGATGGGCATAGAGACCCCCCCCCACGGCCCCAGTGGAGGATGAATGAATTAATGTATCTTAAACTTGTACTGCATCCTATATCTGTTTTAAATATTGTATCTTAAATGGTCTTACCACCAAGTTTAGGTTAAATTAAGTGTTTGACCAAATACCCCATCCACAACCCTAGTAGAGGATTAAGCGGAAGATAATGACTAAAAGAAAGAATGTTTTAATATCTATATTGTCATACTGTTTCAGATCTGTTTCCAAACACACTTACCTCAGCTCTGCTTCACTTGCAATCACCCAACCATTAGTTGCACCTGTTCCGCATCA
This sequence comes from Corydoras sp. C115, assembly GCA_019802505.1. NCBI lineage: Eukaryota > Metazoa > Chordata > Actinopteri > Siluriformes > Callichthyidae > Corydoras > Corydoras sp. C115. The sequence continues at coordinate 7,075,102 of JAFMOC010000012.1, forward strand.
TTCTATTTTTGCTGGCACCTCTTATAACTCAACTACATGCTCTCTCATTCTTTCAAAATTGTCTTATGCCTCTACAAAGAACTATTACATAGGTAGCTTTTTGCTTCTCTATTAATTATTCCTTAGCATACATTATTTAATTACTCTTAATTTCTTTTTCTTTGTGTGTATTTCATTGAACATTTTTGCCTTCAATTAGTTGCTTTGCAGGTCTTACTTGCATGGTTGGCTGCCTTCTGCCCTCTCAGTGGGTGAACTTGACTTTACCTCTGAACCCAGGTAGCAGTAAGGATATCATTCCTATCTGAACCTGCATCTGTCCTCTTTCTAAAGAACCACACAATCCACTGCTTGTTTTTCTGAGATGGACCTCTTTCACTCCTGTATACCTATCTTATGTTAAGTTTACTAGCCAATTTGCTGAATTGCTTAATAAACTGTCCAATATTATTCCTAGCCACCTGTATTCGTCTCCTCTCCTCTTTTTTTAATCTGGCCTGAAATCACACTTACTCCATGGTGCATCGTCAAAGCAAGATGGCTTGAATGCATTAGGGAAGCAGAGAGATATGCTTCCTGGAGTTTTATCTCCTGTTCAGGTCTCCTATGGCAAAAAGGTCTCAGCAAAAGTCAAATATTAAATTTACCTTCTATTTTTGGCAGCAGCGAAATACAGCAATATCGGGCCAGATGATCATGGTGACAACAGCAATGACATCAGTTCAGCTGCCTAAAAGAAAGCAATTCTATATCAAGAAAACTAAATGGATTTGAACAACAAGCTGAATTAGCTGTGGTTGTTGAACTCTTTCACTTGTTGCTATGATTGTAATTTAGCGCATAGCATTAATTTACTCTAACATTTTTCTGCATGGGGCAGCATGGTGGTTTATTGGTTAGCACATTCGCCTCTTAGCACTCGGGAACCAGGTTTGAATCTTGTTCTGGGTAAAGTTTCCATGTTCTCCCTTTGTCCACGTGGGTTTCCTCTGGGTTCACCGGTTTCCTCCCACAGTCCAAAAACATGGATTCAAGTTAAATTGAATGCTTTAAATTGCCCCATATAGTGTGTGTCTGTGTGAATGAGTGTGCCCAGCGATAGACTGGCTTCCTGTCCTTGTGCCCAAAAGCGTTCTCCCCTGGATGGGCATTGGGAACCCCAACACCACCCTAGTACAGCATTAAGCGGAAGATAACAAATTAATAAATGATTTTTCTGTATCGTGGCTGGGGTATGGTTGCAATCTTTTGATGTTTTCTTTCAGTATTTATATTTGTGGTTCTCTTGTTGATTGTTTAACTGGTGATGGTTATGTTCTTATTTTTTCTCTTTAGTTTATTGCTATTCCATGGTGTTATTTTGTTTTTGTTGTTGTTTTTGCCTTATCGGGATTTGATCTGTAATACTGGCTTCCAGTTGTTGCTTAGTAAGCAGTGTTCTTGATGTTTAGTGGAAGTCCCAATACCATTCAGGGAAAAACATAACAAAAACTGCAATAAAGTGTCTAATAATAAGTAAAAGGTCACACTGGCAAAAAAAAGAACAAAAAAAAAAAAAAACAATGTGACTTGAGTTGGATTCAAAGGCTCAGAAAGTAAAGCTCAGTAAAATCACAACTAATTTAAAGTTTTAGGTTGGACAAAATGGCCTGGGCAGAACTAAAGAGAACCAGTTTTTGGAAAGAGACTTGGAAGCTGTATTAATGTGCATTGACCTGGGCAAGAGAGCCATCTTATTAGAATGAAGGTTAAGTGGACACCTCAACAAAAGCCTCTTCACTTTGAAAAATGTTGGCCACTACATGTTGGAATAAAAGGGATGTGCTTTTCTGGATTACATCTCGGGTAATGTGATGCATTCCTCGGATAACTGATCAACTATTACTAGAATTATTGAATGGCCATGAGATCAGTAGCACAGTGATAAAATACTAAGAGATGTGGGACCAGGGATGGAAGAATGGCAATTTTGTTAAGCCATCCGTAATCAATACATGGCCATGACCTCTGTCTTTCTTGTTAGCTTAAAAGAAGCTGTCACCTGTCTGTGAGGAGGAGGGCCAAATAAACCCATGAAATAATGCTATGTATTGTTCCACAGCCATATGTTCAGGACCAGAAAAAAAACTACACCTTTTTTCTGTATACCACAAACGAGTACTCAAGTGGAATTTGAATGTTAATTCCCAATGAGGTAGGGCTGTGGATTCTGAATGGTCAAAAGTGAGGCAGAAAGTAGGTCATTCAAGTAAGTTTAAGTAATTTATTTATGAAGCACTTTTTACAACTGTACATTGAAACAAAGCAGTTTTACAATGTTCCGAGTTTGAACCTCCAAAGAGCAAGCCGAAGCAACAGTGGCAAGAAAAAAATGTACTGTTATGAAAAACATGGTCCGCATCACAGTGGCCACTTGGCCAAAATTTCCCTCCCAATTTTAGGCTTATGAAGCTGAAGTTAAAATGTACCGTAAACTGATGCAAAAATTATAATAAGAACAGGAGCAGAAACCAAAACAAGGCTATTATTTCACAATGTTCTTGAACAAAGTGAGGAAATGCCACTGGAGAGTTATAGCCCTCTTCCTAAAGCCCTTTCATTAATGGAAGTAATGTATATAGGTAGTAAAACCAGAGGATGCATTTGGGTGATGTTTTATGGTTTACTAAGTAGACAATACAATATAAACACAGACACATGCTGCTGAGGAAGTGTGAGGACACAGCTGAGCTAGAAGTGTGTACGGATGGTTTACCAGTGAAAGACTACTTATTTACTCTTATGATGCAGGTTCAAGTTCACAGGGGTAGAGGAGGAAACAGCATTTAGATTCTCTGTATGTCTTGATAATTGACAAAAAAAAGTCTGCTTGTAATCACTGTAATATGGCTTGTAATCCCATATTTTATTAAATATGTGTAATTAAGACACGCACACATACACACTCTATATGGGGGAATTTGGAGAACTCAATTGACTTGATCCATGTTTTTGGACTGTGGGAGGAAATCGGAGAACCCGGAGGGAACCCACGCGGACACGGGGATAACATGGAACCGGGAATCCCTAGCGCTGAGAGGCGAACGTGCTAACCACTAAGCCACCGTGCCGCCTGCTCTAATACATTCCTTCAGTAATTCATTATCTTCCGCTTAGTCATCTACTAGGGTCATGGTGAGGTTTCCCATGACCATCCAGAGGAGAACGTTTTGGGCGCTGGGGAGATACACCCAGGAAAGGATGCCAATTTATCGCTGGGCACACTCACTCACACAGACACACACAAACACACACTACAGTACACCAGGCAAATAAAAGCATTCAATTTACCTTCAATCCATGTTTTTGGACTCTGGGAGGAAACCGGAGAGCCAAGAGGAAACCCCAGTGAACACGGGGAGAACTTGGAAACTCCACCGAGTTTCACAGATTGGGATTGAATCTATATTCCCAGTGATGAGAGGCGTGGTAACAAACACTTTCATTCATTCATTCATTTATTCATTCATCCATTATCTTCCGCTTTATCCTCTACTAGGGTTGCGGGGGGGTTCCCCATGCCCATCTAGGTGAGAATGTTTGGGGCGCTGGGCAGAGACACCCAGGACAGGAATCTATCGCTGGACACACTCACTCACTCACTCACTCACTCACACAAACACACTCTCTATATGGGGCAATTTGGAGAATTCAATTGACCTGGATCCATGTTTTTTGACAGTGGGAGGAAACCCATGTGTCCACCCAGATTGGGATTCGAACCGGGAATCCCTAGCCCTGAGAGGTGGTTGTGCTAACCAGTAAGCCACCGTGCCACCCTGCTCCAATAAGATGCAAAATCATGTCCTTGTTAAATAATTTTATAAGGAAAGTTTAAAAAAGAAAGGTTTTTAGGTTACAGTACTGCTTGTTTGTTATACTTTCCTCATGCCTTTGTTGGTTATTATGTACTTACACTCTATAGTATCACTCAATGAGCATATAAAAGCCTGAACATCTTGTCTACTCAAATTAAAAGGAGACATATATCATATAACAGATACATGAGGATATTAACTGTAATTTGCATTTGCAGAATAAATAAGCAGACTCTCAACAATGAACATCCTCTGTGCTTTGGTGACACAAATTTACATAATAAAAACAGAATAATGGGCCTCTAATTGTTGACAAGAAGGAGGGGTGACATCATTAATGCTTTTGTTAATCAGAGCTCCTCACAGGAGGTCACATTTTGACCTGGCTGACAGTAAAACATAAAATGGCCTTCACTATACTGCCTGAGTGTCTGTTGCTGCCTGTTTGCAGGGGTTAAGCTCAGAGATGGGCACTAGAGTTAAAGACTCGGGTCTAAGTCCCACTTAAGCCGCCTAAAAAAAACTTTCTAATTGAAACCTGTTTCTAATGACTCTTCTAAAGATTCAAAAAAATCCTAGACATGAAAGGATGGAAATGTGGAAAAAAATTTGAAGACAAATGAAGACATTGAAATGACCATATCAAATTTGATAAGGCACCTGAAAACACACCCAGAAGGGTTTGTTTACCTTATGCTAACCACATAGTCATCAATACAGCTAATACAGACCATTTCAAAATCATATATATATCATGGAAAAGTTGATTAATTTCCATAATTCCATTCAAAAAGTAAAACTTTCAGAGATTATAGATTCAGGACCACAATTTAAACGATATTTAAACAACAAAAACAAGAAATCAGCCCAAAGTTTGCAGGGCATGAATGTGTTAAACAGAGTGTGATACACTGCACACATCATCTATTAAACTAGAGATGAGAAACAGAATCCAAACTGCTTTATGTCCAGTGTGAAATATCTACAGTCAGTCATGATTTGGGGTGCAATGTCAAGTGCAGGTTTTGGTAAACAATTGTATTCTGCAAGTAGACATCTCTGGTTGAGCCTTGTCAAGGCAGTTCTTGGGCCTTAGAAAGTAAATGAGTGCTTGAAGGACAGTGCCTACTACCTTGCAAAACTAGCTATGGAGCATTTTTCTGTTTTTTTTTCTTCTGTTAAATGTTGAAAGCATGAAGCACCTACCAGGCAAGTTTGTTTTTAAAATGATATAAGAGTTTCATCAAGACAGAATTAAAAGGTTGGACTCAGTTATATAGGTGCAGAACTCAGTATCATAAGTTGCCTTAAAAAATGTTTAAACAGTCATGTTAAAGCCTTCCACTAGTCATAGGACCATCATAGATGGAGGGGCAGCACAACCTTTGGGTTGAAACAGATGACAAATGTTCTGTAATTGACCAGGTGTTACGCTCGCCAGAGCCGCAGCGCATTAATGCGCTGAAGGGAACCAGGCACGCAGGTAGCAGAACAGAATTTTATTTAAAGGTGTAAGCACACCAAAATCACAAGAGGTACAAACGCGAGTGAACAAAAACTAACGACGTGCACAGAGGAAGGGGAACACTGGAGCTAAATACATACAGACACCCAACCACGTGCACAAAGAAAACCAATGAAAATAAAGAGTTAATTAACTTAAATGCCAAAACATGAACAAAAGTTAATTAACTCAAAATAAGGAACAGGAACGCTGGCTGCGTGGTCTGGTGGGCGCCCTCTGGCTGCGTGGTCCGGTGGGCGCCCTCTGGCTGCGTGGTCTTGTGCTCGCCCTCTGCGGATGAGGTGTGGGGGACACCCTCTGACTGTGTGGCGAAGCGGACATCCTCTGCCTGTGGAACGAGGTGAGCACCCCTGGTGAGCCCTCCTTGAGCCAGGCGTGGCAAGCGCCTTCTGGTGGCCTGACCCGGAGAACGAGACGCGGCAGGCGTCCTCTGGCTGTGCGGTTCGGTGGGCGCCCTCTGTGGACGAGGAGTGGAGGGCGCCCTCTGGCTGCGTGGTCCGGTGGGCGCCCTCTGGCTGCGTGGTCCAGTGGACGCCCTCTGCGGATGAGGTGTGGAGGACGCCCTCTGGTGCTCGGGAACGCAGGCAGGAGGGGCCTCGGCGGATTCGCACGCTGGCTGGACCTCGGCGGGCTCATATGCTGACTGGACCTCGGTGGCCACACATGCTGACTGGACCTCGGCGGGCACGCACGCTGGGTGGACCTCGGCAGGCTCGCACGCTGGATGGACCTCGGCGGGCACGCACACTGGATGGACCTCAGCGGGCATGCACGCTGGATGGACCACAGTGGGCACATCCACTGACTGGACCTCGGTGAGCACACACACTGGATGGACCTTGGTGGGCACGCACACACTGGAGGCACTGTGGCAGGGGTGGCACACTCGGAAAGGCTGGTGTGCCCAGGCCGGCTGGCACCCACTGGCAAGTGGGTGTGATGAGCGCCCCTGGCTGGCCGGTCGTGTCAGGACCTTCAGTACGCCGTTCACTCGCCTCCACCTGCGCCTCAGGATCACCATCCTGCATACAGTACATATAGACGCCGACCGCCACACCCAAGGACAGGGCAACAGAGGAATATGACACGGGGAAGACAGACTGGACAGGGCAGACAAAGGGATTGGGCACATTCACGCCACACTCATCCACAGACACTAGCGGTATCGCCCCCTCGCAGTGCGACTCAGACACGGCACGCTCTGGCTCGATCGCGGCCACTGCACGTGACTGACATGCAGCGCGCGTACCGGGCTCAGCAGCTGCGTGCTCCGCGCCTGTGTTTTGCAATGGGGGGTTTAACGAACTGGACTGGACCGTCAGCCCAGAACTCCTCAGTGTTTAGGAGGGTTGTATGGGCAGAAATATGCCCATACAGGTACGACTCGCCCGCCTCATCATCGGAGTTCTTGATTAGATCAAGACCCTCCTCTGAGTAGAGCGACTCATAACCACTCCTCCACATCCACTCATCATCGGAGTCGCACCACTCCGAAACCACTTCATTAGAGCCGTCTTTACAGCTCTGGGACGTTGGGCTTTGCATAGCGGCGTACTCGCGGACACGACGGAGGGCGCCGCTAGTACGAGGGTTTACGGCCCCCGCAAAGAAAAATTTCAAAAACGCTTACCTGGGCACTGGACTCCCCAAATTGATTGTCATGTCATTTCTGTTACGCTCACCTACCTCAACCGGAGCGGCTGCGCAGATCAAGCGCAGAGCCGCAGCGCCTTAATGCACTGAAGGGAGCCAGACACGCAGGTAGCAGAACAACAGAATTTTATTTAAAGGTGTAAGCACACCAAAATCACAAGAGGTACAAACGCTGGCGAACAAAAACTAACGACGTGCATGGAGGAAGGGGAACACTGGAGCTAAATACATAGACACCCGACCACTGCGCAGACACCCAACCACGTGCACAAAGCAAACCAATGAATAAAATGAAGAGTTAATTAACTTAAATGACAAAACATGAACAAAAGTTAATTAACTCAAAATAAGGAACAGGTGCCCTAGGCATCTGTTACACCAGGACCCAATTGCATCGAGGGCCAAATCTCAAAGCCAACACTTTAGGTCACTGGCTGAACAGGATAAACATTTATTAAAGACAATAAAAGTAAATGTTTTCTGAACAGGAATCAAAATAGACAGGCCTATTATTCCACAATCAATAAACTTTGTATAACTTAAAATATTCTCTCTGTAAAAATATCTATTGTAAAAAATTATAAAAATTACAACTATGAACATACTGCAAAAAACATTTCTCCACAAAAGTAAACAACATTCAAACAAATTAAAACATTCAGTTATCTTTGCTCTTGGGCGATTTCGGAAAAATAAATTCAAACTTCAAATATCTTATAATATTTTTACTCTCCATAAAAATGTTTCTGTCAAAATCATACAAATTTTAATTTGAGCATGGTCCCAAAAAAACATCGCCAGGCCATTATGAACAATAATAATAGATGAATGTAAAATGATCTTGCCGATCTCGCGATGGATATTTGAAAAATTAATCACGTATCAGTGCTTTTTTACAGCACAGTATCTGAAGCACTTATACACACGCACACATTTTAACACACAATGTGATTCATTCTGAATCGCGATCTCTATCCCTGTGCAAGCAGTCTGCCCCCCCCCCTGTCTTTCACGCTGTTCCCAAAACCGGCACGTGGCCACGCCTCCGTGCATTAATCCGAAGCGCTGCCTCGAATCATCTACATTAGATTTACATTACATTACATTAGATAGTTTCTGTTTGTGTTTTTGCACTTTATGTGACTGACAAGACGAGTGAAGGACTAAAATATCACTTTCATTTAGAGCGGGAGGATGAATATTTTTTCACAATGTCAGACTCAAAATGCATGTGCTTTTTTTTTTTATTAATGTTCCTGTTCTGTTTGGGGAAATGCAGGTTACAGTGATTGTTTTACATTTGTGCTGTATACTGTGTGTTTGGTTGTTTGGGTGTACTACAATCAAGTCTTCATGCTATTTGCTGGAATGTGTTTAATAAAAGAGCAAATCTAACATATTCGAACATACTAGCATGATGTGTGTAAACAGGTTTCAATATAAAAGCCTAAAAAAAGATTAACCATGGTAGATCTCGATAACCTGTCCAATGGTAAAGTAGATCTCGGGCCAGAAAAGTGTGCGCACCCCTGCTCTAGAGTGTCTGTTTAAGTTGATAAACCAACATTAAAAGATTGGTGATAACTTGCTTTAGCTCAGCACTGTCAGCTGGGTTCATTTTCAAACTCGATAAGTGAATTAAAAAGGTTTTCAAAACTGCCCATGACAGAGTTCAAACCACACCTGCTACTGAATGTGCTAAATAACTCTAAAAGAGAAACCCAGTGAATGCACAAATAAATGAAACTACCAGAAATAAAACTCTCCTTGTCATTGACACTTATGTATCCCGATGTTATGAAAAATGCTGCTTTTTGCTAATTGACAGTCTAAATGGTTTTGTTTATTGTTAGCAAATAAATTTGGTCATTTATTTTTTTCCCCCCAAAAGAAGCCAAAATAGATTGGCTGAAGACATTTTTACTGCTTTTCAGTTGTTGATCCCAGATCCTTTCAGGCCCATAAACATCCCCGGCACTGAGATTTCCCCTAACTCTTTAGATCTTTTTTATTATATTATGAACTGTAAATGGTGAAACACTTAAATTCTTTGAAATCTTACATTGAGACACACTGTCTTACAATTCTCTCATGAAGTATAACAGTGATAAACCAAGACTCATTCTGGCCTAAATAAATTAAGCCATTTTGGATACACCATTTATACACAATCTTGATGACTTAACCTGCAGAGTTGTTAAATACTGTGCTCACTCATTTTGAACTATATTAGACACTACTATAATATAATATAATATAATATAATATAATATAATATAATATAATATAATAGTTACATACTTACATACACCTCTTGGTGCTACTTGGACACATCATCAGTGATGAACCCGAGGTCATGGGGTGTTTCGGGTCTTTGATCATCAAACACCCTACCTCGGGCGACCCAGTCGTGGGTGATCAGCCCCCGACTTGTGTCCAAGTGGCCCACTACTCCACGGATCCCCCCTCCGGATCCATAGCCATCTTGAGGCTTTCTCCGCAGCCTCTATGATGTTCCTGATGGCTCGTTTGCACAGCTGACCTTTTACTCCAAGGACTTTTAGGGTGCGGGGTAGTGACTGGCCAACAAAACCCCGACACCCTACCTCAACTGGTTCACATCGGGCTTTCCAGCCTTTACTCCTGCACTCCGTCACCAGCTCAGCATACTTAGCTCTCTTTCGTTCATTTGCCTCCTCTATTCGGTCTTCCCAGGGGACAGTAAGTTCGACCAGCACCACTTGCTTTGTAGACTCTGATATTAGTAACATGTCTGGTCGAAGTGCAGAGGCTACGATGTACTCTGGGAACTTGAGCTGTCTTCCCAGGTCGACTTGGAGCTTCCAGTCCCGGGCAGTGGTGAGAAGCCCTCCAGAGGAACCTGACTGATGTTGTGCCTTCTCTCCCGCTCTGACAAACGTGATGGTGTGTTTGGGAGTATGTTGGTACCTGCAGTTAGAGATTGCTGAGCTGAGCGTATCTGCCAGCGCCCTGAGGACCTGGTCATGACGCCAGCGATACCGCCCCTCCCCCAAGGCCTTTGGGCAGCAACTGAGGATGTGCTCGAGGGTGGCTCTTTTCTGGCACAGCTGACATGCCGCAGTGTCTGCTAAGCCCCAGCACTTCAAGTTGGTTGGACTAGGGAGCAGGTCATACACGGACTGAATAAGGAACTTAATGTGCAGGGGTTCGAGTCTCCAGAGCTCTGGCCAGGTGACCTTACGCTGCTCAGCGTGCTCCCACCTTGTCCAGGCACCTTGCTGGTGCATAGCTACCATCTTGACTCGCCGATCTTCCTTTACCTCTGCCCTTATCTCGTCCTGTACCATTTGCCGCTTCTCCCTTCCTCTGACTTTGTCATAACGGGGCTTAGAAAAGCAGCCAAGACCTGCGCGGCCCACTGCAATATTGCCTACCAAGATGTTGTGCTGTAGCCTTGCCTCTGCTCTGTCAACAGCTTCCTGAGCCTTCCACTTCCTCCCAGTTTTCACTCGAATTCCTGCTGTAGCAACTTTTCTGTCTGAGGAATCCCGGTACATCATGAGCTCCCTAGTGCGTGTAACCTTGAATTCCTCTGATAGGCCACTAAATGGAAGCTGCAGCATGGTGGAATGGCCGTACAGAGCGATGCTGCTAAGGGATCGAGGAAGCCCAAGCCACCTACTTATTTTTACAGTATTTAACTGGCTGATGTTGCGTTCTAGCATCTCCACCGTTGATATGGGCACTTCGTAGACAAGCAGGGGCCAAAGGAGTCTTGGCAGAACTCCGTGCTGGTACATCCAGGCTTTGAATTTTCCTGGTAGCCCCGACTTATCTATTGCTGTGAGCCAAGATGTCAGTTCTACCTTGGTTTTCTGGAGTACCTCTGAGTCCCTCATGGAGCTGTTGAAAACCTTGCCCAGGCTCTTGACCGGTTTTTCTGTCACCGTTGGAATTGGGGTCTCTCCTATGGCGAAGCGGTACCGGTCGGCCACTCTGCCTTTCTTCAGGACCAGAGACCTAGACTTGGCGGGCTTGAAGCTCATTCTCGCCCATGAGATGAGCCGCTCCAGCCCCTGAAGTAGCCATCTGCAGCCAGGAACAGAGGTTGCCGTCACCGTTAGGTCGTCCATAAATGCTCTTATGGGGGGCTGCCGAGTGCCAGATCTTGACAAAGGGCCCCTACATTCCACCTCAGCTGACTTAACAATCATGTTCATCGCCAGGGAGAAGAGTGGCACTGATATAGTGCAGCCTGTTATAATACCCTTCTCTAGGCGTTGCCAGGCAGATGTAAGTGATCCTGATGTTACTCTCAGCTGGAAGTTGTTATAATAGTCCAGGATGAGGTTGGTGATCGACACTGGGACATGATGTTTTGTCAGTGCTGTTTCAACGAGCTTGTGGGGAATGGATCCATAGGCATTTGTGAGGTCCAGCCAGAGCGTTGCCAAATCCCCTCTGCTCTCCCTTGCGTCGCGGATCAGCTGCGATACCACACCTGTGTGCTCTAGGCATCCCGAAACACCTGGGACTCCTCCCTTCTGAACTGACGTGTCTATGTAGCCATTCTTCAAGAGGAAGTCTGTGAGCCGTTGGGACACTATCTTGAAGAAGATCTTCCCTTCGACACATAGCAGTGAGATGATGCGAAACTGCTCGATGTTACTTGCCTCCTCTTCTTTTGGTATCCAGACTCCCTCTGCAGACCTCCACTGAGTGGCAACCTTTCCCCTATGCCAGATCACCTTCATGATCTTCCATAGTCGAACAAGGAGTTTGGGACACTGCTTGTAGACTCTATATGGGACTCCACTGGGCCCTGGGGTGGAGCTTGATCTTGCGGCCATCACTGCTTCTTTGACCTCTTTTAGGGTGGGCTCTGTGGTGTTGAACTGTACCGTGGGCTCTGGAGGCTTTACCAGAGCCTCACATGGGCCAAGATCTTGTTCTCTTGAGGGATCGCTAAATGTGATGTTGAGGTGCTGATTGATCTCCTCCACAGGACACTTCAGGTTGCCGCTTTTCTTCTGCCCCAGAAGTCGCTTTGTGAAGGTGATAATATAATATAATATAATATAATATAATATAAATTGTCACAGGTGCCTGGGGCACCTGTCTCTCATTTGTGTCTCCGTTGGGTGATTGGCTTATTTTGTACACGTGACCGGGCGTTTTTCTTACTTAGTTTCCGTATTCCCTCTTCCCCGTGCACGTCTTTGTTTCGGTACATCCCGATGTTAGTTTGTTTGTTTTGTTCCCCCCTTTCTGTTGGTGTCCCTACACCATTTTTAATAATAAACCTGTTTTGTTTTTTATCCCGGTGTCTCAAACTCTCCTTCCTCGCTCAGCCACGGAGCATTACTCCCGCTGCGCATTACTCCCGCACAGGTTGTATTCGTGGGAGCGTTTTACCTGACGGACCGGTGTACGCATTCTTTTCCGCGTAGCTGTTCCCGGGAAATGCTCACTAGGCGCAAGCCGCGTACGCAGTTTGCCTGCGTAGCCATTCTGCTCCGGCGAAGAATATTTTATATTATTTTATAATATAAAATATAATATAATATAATATAATATAATATAATATAATATAATATAATATAATATAATATAATATAATAATAATAAACAAAATAGTATGCTGTATTTAAATGGGGGTGGCAACTGAAGATATGTTAACTAATCTCTACAGTCACAGTGTACTGAATGTGGGGGCAAATAATTACTTTTGTTGATTTTTATGTTAATTTATTATAGTCATAGTGTGCTTTGTTGGTATGTCAGTTAGGGTGTTAAAATGTTCAGTGATAAAATTATTTTTCATGCCGTTTAGAAATTGTTTTTCCCTGTAAAAACCAAAACCAATATATTTTTAACATATTTAATTGATCAAATTGGCGCCCTGTCCTGGGTCTATCTGCCCAGCGCCCGAGACGTTCTCCCCTGGATGGGCATGGGGAACCCCACCGTGACCCTAATAGAGGATAAAGCGGGAGACAATGAATGAATGAATGATATTTAATTGATCAAATAAGGCAAAATGAATTAAACAACATGAAAAAAAAAACATATTTGATATTCAGTCTTGGGCCAGATATCTAATTTTGTTTGGATTTGGTATTCATTCATTAATTTATTATCTTTCACTTAATCCTCTACTAGGGTCATTGTGGGGTTCCCCATGTCCAGCCAGAGAAGAACATTTCGGGCACTGGTCAGATACACACAGGACAGGGCGCCAATCTATCGCTGGGCACACACTCACTTACTCACACAAACACACATTAGATGTACACTGTGTTTTTGAACTGTGGGAGGAAACTGGAGAAACCCACACAGACAATGGAAGAACATGAAAAAGCAACCCAAATCTGAAATCCCCAGTGCTAAGAGTCAAACGTGCTAAGGGTTTGAATATTCAAACAAATATTTTATTTCCTTGCATCACAATTATGATCAAATTAGAATGACAGCAATATTGTATATATAACATCAAGCTTTCAAAACATTGTAGTTTATCCAGTTAACACATGCCTATCAGTAAAAAATCATGTGTTTTGTAATTTGTTTAGTGTAATAATTTTATTTAAATTGGATAATCATGCTTTTCAACTGTTTTGTCTATCAAGAACCTTTAAACACTTAATTCTTGAACAGAATGTTACATTTAAAAACATAAAAGTGAAAAAAATATGTTAGGGATACAGTGAATAAAAAATGTAAGAAATTTGAATAATGTTCCTTGATTGCATTTTGTGTTAAAGCAAGAAAGAAAATGGTTTGTTTTCCATCAAGGACTATTGTGCAAAAAGTAAGCTCAATTAAAACACTTATTAGGTATTATGAAAACACATGATGCATGATGAAAGGTTTCTTGGAAAGCAGTGTGGCTACATTTCACATTCAAAGTCACCACATGCTGTCATTTAACATCCAATCATTGTTTTAACCAACCTCTATTTCACTCTTCATACATAATAGCAAACTTTCTTTTCATATTAACTCAACCTTTCTTTTTTCCCCATGCCCTTAATACCATCCTTATTCATACCTTACTTTCATCCATCCATCCATATTCTTTATTTTTTAGTTTTTTTTTTTCACAAAGTTTTTTCACCTGTCTTACTCACACATATCATCAGATTTTTATCCACTGCATAAAAAGTGATATTTATTCTTAACAATATATTCCATCCATTATCTATCAATTTTGAGTTTTCTACATTAATCTATCTAACTTAATTTTATTTCTTTTTTACTGATGCATTATTTATCTTTCCTTTTCTATCCAACAACTTCAATCATCTTACTCTTAAATGGTGGAATGTGCATTTTACTGAATGCATCTGAATAAATCCACCAGTCAATAACTATTCTGTGGCTATATATATATATATATATATATATATATATATATATATATATATATATATATATATATATATATATATATATATATATATATTGTAACAGGTGCCTAGGGCACCTGTCACCTGTTTTGTGTTTAGTTTCGTTCTGTTCTGTTAATTTACGTTCATTGGTCATCAGTTAGTTAATTAACGTCGTCTTGTCATTGGTTTGTTTTGTGCACATGGTCTGGTGTCGTTTCGTATTTATTTCCGTTGTTCCGTTGCTCGGTGCTGGTCGTGTGTTTAATGTCACTAGTCTGTTCGTACCTCATGTTTTTTGGTGCACTGCACCTTTAAATAAACTCGCTCTTCTGCTACCTGCGTGCCTGGCTCCCTTCAGCGCATGTAAACGCGGCGGCTCTGCGCTTCCTATGCGCAGCCGCTTTATTCCGAGGTAGACTACAGTGACACACACACATCTGTCTATATATATATATATATATATATATATATATATATATATATATATATATATATATATATATATATATATATATATATATATATATATATATATATATCTGTCTATATATATATATATATGTGTCTATTAATGACTTTCACATTAAATTCACCAACAATAACCTCATGAAATTGTAATATTATTTAGGAAAAAAACAATCAGAAAATCCTGATTAAATCCCGATTATTTGTACACAAAATCAATCGTCCATTGTTTTTAAATTAGTTCCATTAAGAAGTCATTTTATATTGGCATCTAAGGTATGCTGAAAGTCGAGTCAATAAGTTTTAATTGGCTGAAAATGTCTGCTCATCAAAAGTATTCTCCATTTAGAGGGTGTGAATATGCTGACATAAGGTTAGCCTGCTGGTATCTGGGGTTTAAAATCTGATTGGTTGAAGCAACACTTATTTAATGCTACTGGGCCCGCAAAATTCATTCTAAAGGCGTAGGCAGAAATATTTAAAACATGGCAACCAATAATGCTAAAATTTAATTGACAAAATGTTTTAATAAGAAAATACAGTCTGAAAGCAGCACAGCTGTGGGAAACGCTATGTAAGGAAATGGACAGACCATTTGGAATTATTTAATAAGTATAAGTAAGTATTCATAGACAAAATATAATTAACATCAATCTGTGATTCAGATATTTTAAGGCCTTCAGAAAAAGCCTTGAAGGCCCTGACAGCCCACCGCTGCTACTATTATACCTGGTCTCTCTTCAGCCAGCATTCTGTTAACACTCAACCAACCAATCTCCATTCATCCCTTTTTCCAACTTACTCTCCATTCATCTCACTAGTCACTTTACTTAGCCAACCTCATTCTATTTTCTTCTCACATTCAATATCTTTTCACACAGCCATACTTTTCACCTGCTTACTCTTCCTTTAATAGACCAATCTATACTTACATCCGCTTTCCAGGTATCTCTTATTTACATTCCACATTTTATTCATCTCACCCTTTCTTCCACCCATTATCCACCAAACCATTCTCCAAACTGCGCTTCATCTATTTGTTCCTATTGGCAACTCTTTATCCAACCTGCTCAGTTTCACTCTTTATTCAATCCCTATTCCTGTTCTTCCAATGACTGTCCATCCAAGCAGCCACCTCTTCTGCAACTGATATTATATCTATCTTTCCTTCATTCTCTTAATCTATCCCTTTTTTCTGTTCATTCTGCTGCTGGCTTCATCTACCCATCTTCATTATAAAAAGATCAAGACAAGTAAGTAGTTAAGTTGGAACCAGCTAAAGTGCAGTATTATCAACCTGATCATAATCCGATCTTGTTTTAATGCAGAGATTTTCTCCAGCACTTTCATATAGCAAATGTGTCTGAAAGAGATGTGTATTAAGTTGTTTTTTGAAGATGCTAAATGTGTCATCAGTTAGTTAGTTAACGTCGTCTTGTCATTGGTTTGTTTTGTGCACATGGTCTGGTGTCGTTTCGTATTTATTTCCGTTGTTTCTCGTGCTCGGTGCTGGTCGTGTGTTTAATGTCACTAGTCTGTTCGTACCTCATGTTTTTTGGTGCACTGCACCTTTAAATAAACTCGCTCTTCTGCTACCTGCGTGCCTGGCTCCCTTCAGCGCGTGTAAACGCGGCGGCTCTGCGCTTCCTATGCGCAGCCGCTTTATTCCGAGGTAGACTACAGTGACATAATATATATATATATATATATATATATATATATATATATATATATATATATATATATATATATATATATATTTATGACTAAATAAATTAATGACTTTCACATTAAATTCACCAACAATAACCTCATGAACCTGCGCTTCATCTATTTGTTCCTATTGGCAACTCTTTATCCAACCTGCTCAGTTTCACTCTTTATTCAATCCCTATTCCCGTTCTTCCAATGACTGTCCATCCAAGCAGCCACCTCTTCTGCAACTGACATTATATCTATCTTTCCTTCATTCTCTTAATCTATCCCTTTTTTCTGTTCATTCTGCTGCTGGCTTCATCTACCCATCTTCATTATAAAAAGATCAAGACAAGTAAGTAGTTAAGTTGGAACCAGCTAAAGTGCAGTATTATCAACCTGATCATAATCCGATCTTGTTTTAATGCAGAGATTTTCTCCAGCACTTTCATATAGCAAATGTGTCTGAAAGAGATGTGTATTAAGTTGTTTTTTGAAGATGCTAAATGTGTCAGCATTATGGGCAAAGTTTGGAAGCTCATTTTACCATTTAGCAGTGGCATGCAATCTGGAGTGAGAATTAGCTCTATGGTGAGGTTGAAGCACTTCCAGACCTTTTTTCAATCACTAGCCTTCTAACATTTTGTCCAATCTAACAAACATCTATTCTTTTTTCTGTCCAATGTTTATTCAATTCAGTAGCCCTTTTCCCACCAACCATACTTCCAATCAGCCACCCCGTCTCCCAAACACATTATACACATACTGTTTTTCCATTTTCTCCTCCAACCCATACATACTTTCATCATGTCCACTTTTTATTCAAACCACAGCCCCATTCTTCAACCCTGTAATTCAATCTGCCTTGTTTAAATACCACCTTCTACTATGTTCATCCATCCCACCATCAGGTTCTCTCATCCACTCTATCCTCTTAAACCCTTATTCCTCTATTTTCTCATTCCCATTACCAGTAATAAGAATTTCATTTAAATGATTTTTTTGTAACTGTTACAGAGAAGTTTTAAGAGATTGGCACAACCATTGTGTTGATGTTTTTTTCTCACCTAAAATCAATTACTGCTTGTTATACAAATTAACCTCTTTTACTAAATTTTAAGCGCTGTAGTCTAAATAACACCATTCTGATGACAAACAACAATTTAAAACCATTGTCTAAATTAACACATTCATGCAGAGACCCAAAATGAGTAATGCTAATGCAAGAGAAGGAGAATGTGATTTAGTTTCTCCTCATATAATAGTTCTGCCAAGATTCTAGGTCTAATCGGGACTTTGTGAAATGAAAGTTACCAAATGGGAAACCTATCAAGAGAGAAGGAGAGGGACCAATGTTTGATTAGTTGAAATTAATGGTTAGCACATACGCCTCAGCGCTGGGGATTCCTAGTTCAAATCTCAATCTGGGTGGGGTTCCCATTTTCTCGTTGTGTCTGCGTAGGTTTCCTCTGGGTTTTCCGGTTTCCTCCTACAGTCCAAAAACATGGATGAATGGGTAATTGAATGCTCCAAAGTGCCTTATAGAGAGTGTGTTTGCATCTTTGTGAGTTAGTGAGTGTCTGCCAAGCGATCCTGTCCTGGGTGTATTCAACACATTCTCCCCTGGATGGGGGGGGAGAGGGGGGGCATGACTTTTTCCAGTTTTTTCCTCTTTTGCTTGTGATTTTCATTGGCCAAGTCATATGCACATCTTCAGAACAATTTTGGTTAAAGTTAGAGGCTGCTGTTGAGAGTTAAATGTTGAAAAATCAATTTGTGATTATATAATCTACAGAGAAATGAGCTCAACACCACCTGTTTTCACATTTAATTTTTTTTTATACATAAAAAATACATTAAAAAAATAAATAAATAAAATAAAATTACATAAAAAAAATTTCAAACTTTAAATTAGTAGCATCATTTTTGAATGATAGTTAAGCTGGATGAGGATGCTAAACCATCTAACTATTCGTATAATGAATGAGACTACACAAACAAATCCTGATATTATTCTATAAACTTTGCTGGTATAAATCAGAATTCATTATTCCATCATCCATAACTGGAACTGGAACACCACATTTGCTATACACTGGAAAACATAGAATGTAAGCCCATTGGCAGATAGCTTTAAACCGTGTGCACAGAGGCAGGAAGACCTAAGACGCTGTCATTCATCTCTGTCTCTTGCTTACTCTTCTCTTCTCCTCTTCACTTCCCCAGGTAAATTTTACTCACTACAGATTTACAGTTTCTTTTGCTTTTTTTGCCAAGACATTGACACACATGTTGTGTGACTAGACACAGTTGATTATAAGTCATCTGTGAATGCGAGTGATTTGTTACTCTGGACACCATTTCTCTTCCAGCCAAGTATAAATTAAGCACGTGTCAAAGATCTGAAAGATTTTGGAGATTCCATAATGAATGTAATGCTGCCTGCAACATAACCCAAAATTATTGTGATACATGATAATCAATAGTCTCTGTTTGCTTTGAGGTACCACGATGAAAAACCTCAGAGCAGTTGTCAAAAATTGTGCTGGTATTGGGCAATGCCAAGTGTCATCTGGATGGTGTTTCCCAGATTGGAATTTAACTGAATTAATAATTGATGGTCATATCTAGGTCTGAGGCGATATTCCCCAGAATAAAATATGCTGTCTGATCAAAAGCATGCCAAAATACTATTGGGAATATATTTATGCATATGGGGGTCATACACACAAGTGACATATTATGATGTATTGGATTGAACTGTGATTTCTTTGTTTTACCTTGATTTTGGGTGTAATTTTATGGCTATAAATATGTTTGTTATGCAGAAATGCAGTATAAAGATTGTTGCATTGCATATAACTTGTGATGGTAGCATAGTGGTGCTGGGGGAGAAAGCAGAGCCTTGGCAATGGAATTTGTTTAGAGATAATCAACACACCTGACAAGGCTTCACCTGATGAAAGTGTGCACACTTTATAAGTTGCAACATCACATGCCACAGTAGGACAGTTTGACCATGAGCTGCAGGAACACAAAAGCATTGGAATGGCCTGTGATTTATTTGCTTTACATTGGTTTTCAATGTGATTTTGATTCCAATGTAGCCCACCAAGCCAAAAACAAAGAGAAAGATATTAAACATTTTAACCATCGCAGTCAGACACTCAACTGTTTATGACATATAGCACAACCACACCTAAAAGGTAAACATTAACCATTCAATACCACAACTGTTAAATCTTACAGAGAAAAGGGCAATTATCTGTGTCTAAAAAGTCGATAAACCTTATGGCTTAAAAGGCTGAAAACCATCCATCCATCCGTTATCTTCCGCTTGTCCGGGGTTCGGGTCACGGGGGCAGCAACCAAAGTACGGAGACCCAGACCTCCCTCGCCCCAGCCACCTCCACCAGCTCGACTGGGGGAACCCTGAGGCGTTCCCAGACCAGCTGAGAGATAAATTCCCTCCAGCGTGTCCTGGGTCTTCCCCGGGGTCTCCTTCCAGCTAGACTTGCCTGAAACACCTCCCTAGGAAGGCGCCCAGCAGGCATCCTTACCAGATGCCCGAACCACCTCAACTGGCTCCTTTCGATGCGGAGGAGTAGCGGCTCCACTCCGAGTCGCTCCCGGATGTCCGAGCTTCTCACCCTACTTCTCTAAGGGAGAACCCAGCCACCCTGCGGAGAAAACCTATTTCGGCCGCTTGTATCCGTGATCTTGTTCTTTTGGTCATTACCCAAAACTCATGACCATAGGTGAGGGTCGGAACGTAGATTGACTGGTAAATCAAGAGCCTTGCCTTGTGACTCAGCTCCTTCTTTACCACAACAGACCAGTATAGGGTCCGCATCACTGCTGACTCTGCGCTGATCCGTCTGTCAATCTCACGTTCCATCTTACCAACACTCGTGAACAAGACCCCAAGATACTTAAACTCTTCCACTTGAGGCAAGATCTGATCCCTGACCCAGAGAGGTCTCTCTAACCCTTTTCCGACTGAGAACCATGGCCTCAGATTTGGAGGTGCTCATTTTCATCCCAGCCGCTTAACCCTCGGCTGAAAAGCACTATGATTTAATACCGTTTTTGAGACAATAGGATGCCATAGGACAGATAAAACCCCTCCATTAACTTCTATCAAATCCCAATTTAAAACAGTCCTTTGCTTTAACTACCAAGGTAAGGCCTTGCATATTATAGGTAAGGCAATGCAGGCAATCAAGCTGGTATAAGTACAGTGTCACAAAGGGGGCGCGCAGTCTATCCAATGGCGGCGCAGCGCGGTGCTATGCAGGGGCGAGGTGCCCGCGGTGGGAATGAGTGAGCCAGACGACCAGGTAAGCAGCAGGGAGGTGTTTAATAAGTGAAAAGCGTAAACCAAAACCGAACGCCGAACAAAAACATAGCACATACACTAACAAATGTAACATTAGTAATGCTGGCCTGCTGACTCAGGGGGCATGCGCTCTTTAAGTATAGTCAGTAGGCCGCATGTGACTAGGTAGGACCCAATCCCAGCTCTCAGGGATGGGCCCTACCTACAGGAACCCCGAACGGCCAAATCCCGAATAAAGAAACCAGGGGGGAGTGGCCTAGCACTCCAAAGCCTGACATACAGAGTCTTTAAATTTACTTGGAAAAGGTTATAGAATGTCCTAAGCTTCATAAGGTACTAGTTAATGTTCAATACTAGGGTTGCGGGGGGTTGCCCATACCCATCCAGGGGAGAACATATTAGGCATTGGGCTGATCCAGGACACCCAGGACAGGGCACACCCACATACCACATGAAGAAGTTTTTGGACTGTAGAAGGAAACCAGAGAACCTGAAGAAAATATGGAGATCATGAAAATTCCCAGATCAAGATTTGAACCGGGATCCTCAGCGCTGAAAGGCATACATGCTAACTATGCCACCATGCTGCCTGTCTATGTTTCACTAATGCTTAAAACAGTCTTTTAAAATGGGATTGAAGCATTTAACAGCACCAGCCTTATAAATGGTGTAAACAAGTACATTTCTGTCACAGTATTGTCACAGCATCAGAATTAGTGTGATTTTTATTTGACTGGCAGTCCTGCTAGATGCCATCAATGGGCTATATAGTTTTCCAATTGTTGGAGTTTTTCCAATTGTTAAATATGGACACCTGATCACCAAACAATCTATGCATGCCTGTCCTATGCTGTTGATGATGCCCAGCGGCTCAAGGAAGATGAGTCCTCCACTGAGCCTTGGTCCTTCTAAGGTTACTTCCTTAAAAAATCAACATAACAGGGATTTTTCTTGCCACTGTCACTTCGCGCTTGCTCTTTGGGGATTTAAAGGCATAAATCACAGTAAAGCTGCTTTGTGACAATGTACTATCATAAAAAGCACTCTACAAATAAATTATTTGAACTTCAACTTAATTAATTCCTCAAATGTTCAAATTATTTGAACCTTAAAAAGTAATTATTTGAACCTTAAAAAATGTTTTTTGTGACCTATTTTTTAAAAATATATTGAAGAGAAAAGAACACATGTATTTATTTATTATAAAATAGTTTTAATCATTTAAATGCATCACTGTTATTTTTTTAATTCAGGCTCAAAATATATATTACATTTATGATTACATACTTACTCTAAAAACTTACCTTCAAAAGTAGTCAGTAACAGTAATGTTTGTTTACTCCAATTACATTCTATAAACCAGTGACAATGTAATTAAATATTGTTAAATAATGCTATGTTATACAAAGCTTATTGCATATAGTTAAGCTTAACAAGTTTGTGATGTACAATATCTATTGGGCAATATTACTTCCAGATCTCAACATAAACAAGCACTATAACAGATAATATACCTACAATATGCTATGTTGAAACTTCATTTCTCCTCTGCATCGCGAAAAAAGGTTTTGAAAATGTTCACATATTTTGGATTTTGTACTGGAGGTTTCAAAACATAAATTTTAGATGTGGTTTCAGTTACATGCAAACATGTTTGAGAGTATGAACATGTGAAGAATTCAGGTTGCACCAAGAAAATATATTTAAATGCAAATACATATATACTTTTACAAAATATTGCTTGCTTGTCATGCATGGCGAGTTGGGCTTTTAATTTCCTAAACGGTCTTTGACAGCAGGAAAATAAACAGCCCACAGTGTGTGGATTGTGTGTGTGTGTGTGTGTGTGTGTGTGTGTGTGTGTGTGTGTGTGTGTGTGTGTGTGTGTGTGTGTGTGTGTTTGGGGGATAAAGTGAGAGAAAGATATAGTCCTGATGAATTGGCCTCACTGAACAGGGATCATGGAGGTCAGTGTGTGTGTTTGTGTGTGTGTGGGTGGGTGGGTGTAATGTCAGAGAAGCTCTAAAGAAAGCTACAAAAGGTATGAGGAGTTATTAATAAAGATTGACAGCTGTCTAACTGTGGGCATGGAAAGTGGGTAAGGTATGGGGAAATAGGTGTGGCTCATTGACAGACAAAGGGCAGATGAGTTGTATCTTATTAATATTCTGATGTCATCCTCCATCGAAAGCCTCCCTCACTCCCGCCCTCTCCTCCTCCAATGCATTTATGGGATGACTATGATATCATCCTATATGGAGCTCTTCCTTTCTCCTTTACTTGTCCTTTGGCCGACTTTCTTTCTTTATTCAGCAGTTTTTTTTTTTTCAATCTTTATGTAATCTTTATAAATAATGGTGTTCACACTTGGTAAAATAATATGTTTAAGGCTTCAAAATGTTTTTGGTGTACTGTACATAATTTTATGAAAACCACAATTACTGATGCTAAGAATTATATTTTAAAATAAATGTTTAAACACGGCGGCACAGTGGCTTAGTGGTTAGCCTTTCAGCACGTTCGCCTCTCAGCACTAGGGATTCCCGGTTCGAATCCCCATCTGGGTGGAGTTTCCATGTTCTCCTCGTGTCCGCCTGGGTTTCCTCCGGGTTCTCCGATTTCCTCCCACAGTCCAAAAACATGGATCAAATCAATTGAGTTCTCCAAATTGCCTAATATAGAGAGTGTCTGTGTGAGTGAGTGTCTGCCCAGCGATAGGTTGGCGCCCTGTCCTGGGTGTATCTGCCCGGCGCCCGAGATGTTCTCCCCTGGATGGGCATGGGGAACCCCACTGCGACCCTAATAGAGGATAAAGCGGAAGATAATGAATAAATATATATATATATATATATATTCATCCATCCATTATCTTCCGCTTTGTTCTCTACTAGGGTTGCGGGGGGAGAACGTACCTGGCGCTGGGCAGATACACCCAGGACAGGATGATTATATATATATATATAAATATATATATATATATATATATATATATATATATATATATATATATATATATAGTGCTTGCTATATAAAATACTGTGAGGCAGAGACTCTTGGAGCAAGGCCTGGTCTCAAGGAGGGCAGCAAAGAAGACACTTCTCTCTAGAAAAAACATCAGGGACAGACTGATATTCTGCAAAAGGTACAGGGAATGGACTGCTGAGGACAGGGGTAAAGTCATTTTCTCTGATGAATCCCCTTTCCGATTGTTTGGGACATCTGGAAAACAGCTAATTCGGAGAAGACGAGGTGAGCAGTTTGGTGATCAACAATGCCTTTTCCAGCATGATGGAGCACCTTGCCATAAAGCAAAGGTGATAACTACATGGCTCAGGGAACAAAACATAGAGATTTTTGGGCAAACTCCCCAGATCTTCGAGAGACGGGTGGACAAACAAAAACCTACACATTCTGACAAAATGAAAGCATTGATTGTGCAAGAATGGACTGCTATCATTCAGCATTTGGTCCAGAAGATTGAGAGCATGCCAGGGAGAATTGCAGAGGTTGTGAAGAAGAAGGGTCAACACTGCAAATATTGACTTGCTGCATTAACTCATTCTAACTGTCAATAAAAGCTTTTGTTACTCATTATATGATTGCAATTATATTTCTGTATGTGATAAAAACATCTGACAAACACACATAAAAACTAGAGGGCAGCAGATCATGTGAAAATATAATATTTGTGTCATTCAAAATTTTCTTGAATCTTGAATCTCTAGGCTCTCCTGGGCTGCTTAACATGCCCAGTCTCCATCCCCACTGTTTCTCAATGATGTTTCTCTTCTTCACAAGTTAATTGCCTTAGCTTACATTGGTTACTCCTATTTTTGTACTTTATAGTTTAAGCTGATACTTCACTACTTCAATCTTGGCATTGCAAATAAATAAAAATAATAATAATATATACATACCATACCATCTTCTCCAGCATGAATATTGTTTGTAGATACTTAACATGGCTGTATACCATGTATATACTTCCAGCTCCAATTCACCAAAATTTGTGGGCTTTATCACTATTATTAGTTTTATTGATTGGTTCTCCCTGGTGCTTAAGTTCATTCATGAGTTGAGGATCATTTGACCACAGTGTTTGCTCAAATTGTCTTTTAAATAAAACAAACCATTTTTCACAGATCAGAAATATTGTAACATTATTGAATTGTGGGAATCAGAAAGTGCATTTTTTACTGCACTGAAATTTTAGTCTTTAAATTTGAACAGGTAATTTAATTTCAGCTATTATATTATGTGTCTTTAATAGTTCAGATTATTTATTATTGAAATATTATACAAAATGTGGGCGGCACAGTGGCACAGTGGCACATACACATCTCAGCGCTGGGAATTCCAGGTTCGAATTCCAATCTGGGTGGAGTTTTCATGTAAATTGAATGCTCTAAATTGCCTAAATATACACACTACATATAGTGTATGTTTGTGTGTGTGTGGGTGTGGGTGTGTGTCTGTGTGAGTAAATGTGCCCAGCAATTGGCACCCTGTCCTGGGTGTATCTGCCCAGCACCTGAAAAGTTCTCTCCTGGATGGGCATTGGAGTATCCAACCAAGACCCTAGACGAAAATTAAACAGAAGATAATGAATAAATGTATGAATGTATAAAATGTTAAATATCTAAAAAAAAAAAAATAAGAAAAGACATTACATTACATTAGGTTGGTTAGCTTACACATTTATTCAAAGAGAATTAAGGTATCCCAAACATATGGTTGGGGTCAGAGCACAGAGTGATACATCACCCTGGAGCAAAAAGAGTTAAGGGTCTTGCTCAAAGATCCACATTGATAAAATCAGCGGACCTGGGATTTGAACCCCAACAACCTAACCACTGAGCTAACATGCCCTCCAAGACTTCAAGCTTGGTTGGTAGCAATCACTTTGGTATATGAAAATAAGAATAATATCCAATAATATACAAGAGCTAACATTTCTATTTAAGTCATGAAAGCAACAATAAAAATGACACTTTTATAGTTTTTTTATAGTTTTAGATGAATGTAGAGTCATGTGGTGTTAATTAATAGAATGATAATAAGGTGTGGTCATGTGGCAGTTATATTTAAAGAACAGGTTCTATCAAAGTTTGATCTTCACAACACGCTTATGAAAATGTATCATAGGACAAACAAAGGACATTTCTAAAACCCAAAAATCAGATAGATTGTGTACAAATAGCTATCTTTCTTCAGGATTTGTTTGTATAACTTAGAGCTTATTATTCTACCCCTGATGGCAAGCCATCCCTGCCCAGATGCAGCAAAATAGATCTATATCATGATACTGCCACCACTGTTTTATGGATGGTATTAAGTTTTTTTTTTTGCTTTTGTGGTGTTTTATTTTTATTTTTTTTAAACAATACATTATTGTTTGAATCAAAAGATCCATTTTGATCTCACCCATCCACAAAATGAACATCTGCCTTGTCCATGTGAACTTCAGCAAACAGTAATGTTATTTTCACAGAGCAGAGGCTGAACAGAGAACAGAAAACAGTGTTTTCTGCTAGGCACAT
Source organism: Corydoras sp. C115 (assembly GCA_019802505.1). Classification (NCBI taxonomy): domain Eukaryota; kingdom Metazoa; phylum Chordata; class Actinopteri; order Siluriformes; family Callichthyidae; genus Corydoras; species Corydoras sp. C115. Next base: position 7,101,549 of record JAFMOC010000012.1, read on the forward strand.
CATTGCTGTGTTTCTGATGATGAACTCATGAACATTACCATTAGCCAGTGTGAGAAGGCCCTTATGCGCATTTGTGACCACACAACCTATAATAAGCTTTACTCTTGATGTGTGTCATGCCCCCTGTGGGTGAAAGGAGTTTACTGATTGGCAGCAATAATCAATAAAGATGAACAGGGCAATGAAATAAGACATGCTTCTCACAGTGTGGTCTTTATTGGTTAATCAGTTGTGGAGACAAGGTTTTACAACTGTAGAATGTTAGAGTTTTAAATAGTTAGGAATTTGTAACCTTTGACCAGCCTGATAAGCAATAACAAATCTTCTGCGCTACCTAAAAAAAATTGTTAAAAAAGTATTGTTAAGATCATACTTTAATTCATAGATATTATTAATCAGCAGGCAACCTTGCTCTATGCTGCTGTCGCTGACACTCTGCCAGTGCCAGTACCTCAAATATTACATTATATTAGTCACTGGGTGTATCTGCTCAATGCCAGGAACATTCTTTCCTAGATGAGCATGGGGAACCTCCTCCACAACACTAGTACAGGATTAATTGAAAGCTAAGAATGAATAAAGGATATGCTTTGGATAGATGCTTACAATACAAAATGTTACCACTGGTTACATATAACACTTGTTAATATGTTTCAGGCTACTGTACTGTACAGGTATTTAGACATCAAGCTTTGCATGATTGGTTTACCAATCAGAGCTGTTGATCTTTAGCCAGTCATGCCCTTACACACCAACCTATTGATAGCACTACACTATAATGATTTGTTGCTTTTAAGACACCTCGTTTAGGTTTTAGCACATCCTGAGGTCAAACAGAGTGTGCCTGGTCTTAAATAATGGTCTCTGTGGGACATCACGATTCCATTACAATATTAACCCTTGGTTGTGAGGCTTCAGTGTTTTAGCACCTGTTTAACTAATTAGCTCTGTGCTAATGTTCTTAGATAACACCTAGTGGGGGACTTTTTTTCCAGATCAATGTTTGTGTGTGGTAAAAGAAATGAGCTCTGGTCTCCACCATTCATCAAACAGTACATCACATGGTTGGCTACTGTATTCAATCACAATTTTAATTTTGTGTTTATTTTAACTTCACATTTTTATCATATCTTAAACAATACCCAATGTTTTACTGCACTCACAAAAGAAGACATCTATCGGCTACACACCCACTTGTCAAAGGACTGCTGTTGATTCCCATTAATAAATTGTAATTTGGAAAATGTAAAGTCATCTGATTAACTGGTGAATGTAGCATAGCAAATTCTCAGCCAGCAGTACAGGGACATTACTTAATCTCCTGTCTGAAAAAAATGCTACAAAAGGCAATTGGCTTTTCACATTTTATGGAACTTTTAACAAGCAGTATAGAGAGTGTGTGTGTGTGTATATATATATATACAGTGGAGGAAATAAGTATTTGATCCACCACTGATTTTAAAAGTTTTAATACAAAAAAATAAATGAAACGTCTCATAATTTTATGCCAGCTTTATTTTAACAGTGCCACATAGAATATCAAAGGAAAATCGAAGAAAATTACATGAAATGTGAAATAAAAAATTATTTGCATTTCATTGAGGGAAATAAGTATTTGGTCCCCTAGTACAACCATGACAATGTTGGCTCCCACAGACCACTGACACACCCTAATCACAGTGAAGTCATTACTTGGATGGGAGACACCTGTCCCAAATTGTCACCTGTATAAAAGGCACCCTGCCAACAGTCTCAGTGACACTCAAACATCTCCACCATGGGCAAGACTAAAGAGCTGTCTAAAGATGTCAGGGACAAAATTGTTGACCTACACAAGGCTGGAATGAGCTACAAAGCCATAAGTAAGAAGCTGGATGAGAAGGTGACAACTGTTGGTGCAATTATTCGGAAGTGGAAGAAGTACAACATTACTGTCAATCAATCCAGGCCTGGAGCTCCATGCAAGATATCACCTCGTGGAGTCTCATAAAATTCAGCCAAGAACTACACGGGAGGAGCTGAGTAATGATCTCAAGGCAGCTGGGACCACAGTCTCCAAAAAAACCATTGGTAATACACTGGGACGTAATGGTTTAAAATCCTGCAGTGCATGCAAGGTTCCTCTGCTCAAGAAGGCTCACGTCCAGGCCCGCCTCAAGTTTGCCAATGAACATATTAATGACTGAGAGAGACGGTGCTGTGGTCAGATAAGACCAAAATTGAGCTCTTTGGCCTCAACTCAACTTGACGTGTTTGGAGGAAGAAAAATACAGAATATGAATACCATCCCCACCGTCAAGCATGCTGGTGGAAGTATTATGTTTTGGGGGTGTTTTTCTTCTAAGGGCACAGGCCAACTTCACCGCATTGACGGGAAGATGAACGGGGCCATGTATCGCAAAATCCTGGGTGACAACCTCCTTGCCTCCGCCAGGGCACTGAAAATGGGTCGTGGATGGGTCTTTTAGCACGACAACGACCCAAAACATACAGCCAAGGAAACAAAGGAGTGGCTCCATAAGAACATATCAAGGCCATGGAATGGCATAGCCAGTCTCCTGACCTCAATCCCATCGAAAATCTATGAAGCTTCACGTTTCCAAATGCATGCTTGAAAACCTTAAGGATTTGGAGGTGATTTGCAGAGAGGGGTGTGACAAAATTACTCTTGAAGTGTGTGCAAACCTTATAAAAAACTAGAATAAATGACTGCTGTGCTTGCCAACAAGGGTTTTGCCACCAAGTATTAAATGGTGTTTTACTAGGGGATCAAATGCTTATTTCCCTCAATGAAATGCAAATTATTATTATTATTTTTTTATTTCTCATATCATGTAATTTGCTCTGTTTTTCTTTTGATATTCTATGTGGCATTGTTAAAATAAAGCTGTTTTAACAGAAATTTTGGTAAATGATATTTTCCTAAATTAAATTGTAATTTAATTAAGTTATTGTTGGTGATTTTTATGTGTGGCTACACAAATGTAACGAGGTCGGTATGAATGAGTATTGGAGACAGGTTAAGGAACAGGCTTTTTTACATATTTAAAATTCATTAAATCTCACGTGCTGGGCGATTGTATCTGCCATGCGCTCGCATTCATGTAATCTCTCCTCTCGCAGTATGTGAAGTTGCAGCTTATAAAGGGTGCACACATTCATCAGGCAGGTGTGTTAATTATCTCTAATACAAATAATTCCGGCAGCTCCATTTTCTCACTCGGAGCCCCAGCACTCCTGCCACAATTTGAAGGCCCAAAAATTGAAGGCCCAGGTGTTAAATACACAGCCCGCCACAGCAAACCAGAAACCAAATGAGCATCAATGAATGAAGTGTCACTCATGGAAAAACAACAATCTATAAATGCTAAAGGGCAGATAATATTGCAACCTTTGGATCACATTTTGCATTGTCTATAAATATAGTTTCCAAACGTTGTATTTCATATAATCACATGTTCGTTCAGAATCTATACAAAAAAATCTACTCAATTACTGTGCTTTACCTTTTCTTCCGTCCCCACCAGTTAGTCTTGTGCCAACCACGTACACCACGTACACCCCGTTTATGGTGCCAACCACGTACACCACGTACACCTCGTTTATGGAATGCTTCCGCTCCGTATTTGATCGTCCGGACTATACCGACAATAAAGACTCTCAACTGCTCTCTGTACGACAGGGGACACGCTCAGTATCAGAGTTCGTGGTCGAGTTTCAGACACTCGCCGCAGAGTCGGGGTGGTGTGAGAGCTCGCTCCGCGGCGTGTTTCGTCACGCCCCGAATGAGCGGATGCGTGATGAGTTAGCAACGCGCAACAGACCAGACACACTCCAGGAACTCATCAACCTTGTCATACGCATAGACGGACGTCTTAATGAGCGACGCTGCGAGCGTCAATTCTGGGACTATGCCCGCGCCATCACCCCATCTAGACTACCGCCAGCTCTCCCGATGGCCGCTCCCCTGCCCGAAAAGTCAGCTGGACCCGAACCTATGCAGCTGGGTCGCACCACGCTAGTGCCTGAGGTTTGCAGCACACGCAGGGACCAGGGGCTTTGCTTTTACTGTGGCGGAGGAAATCACCAGGTGAGGGGGTGCCCGGTCCGTCCAAAAAGAGTCTACTCGGCAGTAGGACTTGGGGTCCTGTCGAGTCCTACTCTAAAACCCCAAGCCCAGCGACTCAGCCTCCCCGCAGTATTTTCCATCCAGGAAAGGAGAGTCACCGTCGACGTTCTGTTAGATTCTGGAGCAGAGGAGAATCTGATAGCCGTTGACTTTGCTAACCGGTATGGCATTGTAATCTCTCCACTAGCATCCCCTCTCCATACGTTGGCATTGGATGGCAGGCGTCTCTCCCCCATCACTCACCGCACCTCGCCCGTCTGTTTAACATTGGAGGGAAACCACCAGGAGAGGATCTGTTTTGCCAAGTTTCAGTCCCCTGAAGCCCCGGTCATTCTGGGATACCCTTGGCTGTGCAAGCACAACCCCTACATTGACTGAGTCAATGCACAGATCCTCGCGTGGGGGGTCTCGTGCCTCTCCTCCTGCCTACTTGCCGCAGCCCCCCCAGCAACACACCTCACACGGGCAGTCCTATCCCTGTCGACATGTCCTCAGTACCCGGCGAGTACCATGATCTGGGGAAGTATTCAGCAAAGACAAGGCCTGCCAGCTTCCACCCCACAGAGCTTATGGTGAGCTATTGACCTCCTGCCAGGGGCCCCCCTTCCGTCCAGCCGGCTCTACCCATTGTCACGTCCAGAAAGAGAGGCAATGGAAAAATATGTGTCGGAGTGTCTTGCCACAGGATTGATCCGGCCCCTGACATCCCCCGTAGTGGCCGGTTTCTTCTTTGTATCTAAGAAAGATGGCTCCCTACGTCCCTGCATCGACTATAGGGGACTAAACACCATCACAGTCCCCTACAAATACCCTCTGCTGCTAACATCCTCCGTATTTGAGTCTTTGCAGGGAGCATCCATCTTCACCAAGCTGGACCTGCGGAACGTCTACCACCTGGTCCGCATAAGGGAAGGGGACGATTGGAAGACGGCGTTCAACACCCCCAGCGGCCACTATGAATACCGCATGGTCCCCTTCGGCCTTAAAAACGCCCCGGCCGTGTTCCAGGCTCTGGTGAATGATGTGTTTGTGTTGTGGGACTTCCTGGATTGTTTCGTCTTCGTCTATCTAGATGACATCCTTCTACCAGCACTTCATAAAGAATTACAGCAGCATCACCTCACCACTCACATCTCTTACCTTCACTAAGGAGAGGTTCCGCTGGACTCAGGAGGCCCAGCGCGCCATGGACTACCTCAAGACCTGCTTCACCTCTGCCGCCATTTTGATACAACCAGACCCCACAAAACATAGTGGAAGTCGATGCGTCGGGTGCTGGAGTGCGGGCAGTCCTCTCCCGGAAGTCGGAGGAGGGTCGCCTTCACCTGTGTGCTTTCTTCTCCACTCTCAGCAGCCGAGAGGAACTATGACGAGGGGAACCGTGAGCTGCTGGCAGTCAAGCTCGCGCTGGAGGAGTGGCGCTACTGGCTGGAAGGGGCTGCGCAGCCCTTGTGTTTGTGGTTTGGACCGACCACAAGAACCTGGCCTACATTCAGTTGGCCAAGAGGCTGAACTCCTGTCAGGCTTTTTGGGCCTTGTTCTTTGGTCGGTTCAATTTCACATTGTCCTATCGACCTGGAACCCTGAATGCCAAGCCGGACACACTTTCACAGCTCTTCTCGGAGAAGGAGGTAACTGCCGAGAATGACCTTATCCTGTCTCCCCAGTGTCTCGTCGCAGGTGTCTCCTGGGAGGTCCGTCGAGTTGTGGAACGGGAACTGGCAAAGGATCCTGACCCGGGGCTGGGTCCACCCAACCGGACGTTTGTGCCCACCGCCGCCCGCCCCAGGGTGGGGGGGGGACTTAGGAGAAATAGGATCAAGCCACCGGCCATAAATGCTGAAAACGGAGTGACAATATGAATGAAAAACTTGCAAAAATTTAAGCCACAACCTGTACACTAATTATATGAAAGTGCAACAGGTGAAATGAGATGATTTTAGTTCCAGAGAATTGGGTATTATTTGTTTAGTTTTTGCAAATAAAGCTAATTGAAGGCTTACTACATTGTCTTTATATCATGTACAAACTGCCAGAAATTTCAACATTTCTCAAAAGCAAGATTGCAAACACAAGGCTTGAAATACTATCTACCAAACATCAGAAAATCCAAAGAAATACAGAGCAGGTTTGGAATCCACTGTAGACTGCACAAGCCCCTTGCAAAAGATAACAAAACTCCATTATATTTGCAATAAAAAAACTAAAAAAACTATAACCTTTTTAGAAATATACCAAAACATGCTTTATAGATATAGATTGTTACAGCAGAAATAATAATATATATTTAGGCAGGGAAAATTAGATTTGAAATATGTTTTTAATCATGTTATATGTAACCTCAGTACTCAGCTAATTGACAATATCTTATTTAGGCAAAAACAACATGGTGTTTGGATGCATGTTGGAGAGTAGCTGGGCAACAGTATATTTATTTATTATTAATAGGTAAGTCACAAGAGGTGTGTGCAGCCTGTGTGTTTGTGTGTAGAGTTTGAATGAGGTATGAGATTGTGGGTTCTCTACGTAATTAAACAATGCATTTCCTGAAAAACAGCTTATGCAAATATAGATAAACAAAGATTAGCAAATGTGTTCATCCATCCATCTGCTGGCCACCATGGTAATGAGCATACATTGCCATAACGACGGTGTGCTCCTGAACAAAAATTAAGAGAATTGCAGTTTTACACCAGTGAAGATAAGGAGTAATTTTGTAGAGATAATAGAAAAAGGCATGAAAATAGATTTAACTTTATGCCACTAAGACTCAATTATGGAGGTCATCTGCAAATCTATTACTTCTTGATTCTCTATTTTAGTTTCAGTCTGTCATCAGATTTCTTTCTTGTAGGTGGTAGCATGACTAGGCAGTAACAACAGTGTGGGGGTAGGGTCTGATAACGTGTGCAGGTTTATAAGCTGGGACATCACATGCAGTGGAGAGAGAGCAATGCAAACATGCAAACACATTTGTAGTTAAAATGTGTTTGGATCTATTGACCATAGATCTGGGGTTAAAAGAAAGTGATGACCTGAAGTTTCATACTTTCCATCCATCCATCCATCCATCCATTGATCCATCCATCCATCCATCCATCCATCTATCATCTTCCGCTTGTCCGGGGTTCAGGTCACAGGGGCAGCACCCTAAGCAGAGTGGCCCAGACCTCCCTTTCCCCATCCACCTTTATCAGCTCAAATGGGGAAATTTCAAGTCGTTCCCAGACCAGCTGGGATATACAATCCTGGGTCTTCCCTGGGGTCTCCTCCCAGTTAGACTTTCCTGAAACACCTTCCTGGGGAGGCACTCAGCAGGCATCCTTACCAGATGTCCTTACCACCTCAACTGGCTCCTTTCGATGTGGAGGAGTATCGGCTCTATTCTGAGTCTCTCCTGGATGACCGAGATTCTCACCATATCTTTAAGAGAAAACCCAGACACCCTGCGGAGGAAACCCATTTTGATCACTTATATTAGTGATCTTGTTCTTTCGGTCATTACCCAAAGCTCATGACCATAGGTGAGGGTAGGAGCGTAGATCGACTGGTAAATCTAGAGCCTTGCCTTATGGCTTAGTTCCTTTTTTATGACAACAGAACGTTACACAGTCTGCATCACTGCTGACCCTAAGCATCCATCTTACTATCACTCGTGAATAAGACCCAAGATACTTTACAGTTGAAGCAAGCTCTCATCCATAAGCCAGCGAGGACTCGCCACCCTTTTATACTTTCATTTTTTAAAAATGAACAAAAGCTTCATTTATTTTATGAGATAAATAAGGTAAGGTAAGGTAAGGTAAGGCATAAGATAAGAAAATCTTGATTTTATTATGTGCACAGTTGGCACTACAGAAGTGTCAAATTTAGCTTTGTAATGGAAATCTTAGCTGCATCCACTCATTGGGCATTAAAATCTCTGATGGACCGATGTGCTACTGACCTGTAGGCAAATTATTTTAACCTTGGATTTCTACAAGAAAGTGAGATGTCGACTGAGTCTGAAAGTGTGCTGGCCATCATGGATGAGCCTGAGTAAATAAGTGAGTAATGAGTGAACTGAACATCTCAGATTTATTGCATGAGCCAGTAGGTTGTATAGAGTTTTGTACAACAGGATGTTGAAGCCTGCAGTCACACTCTGATTAGGACAACTCAAGTGGTAGGACTCCAATGTGTTTTTTTCCAAAACCTCCCAGGGGATAATAAATACAGGGCTTTGAAATGAGAAAATAATATTAATTTCATACTCATATGAATCTCAAGAGAATGACTTCAGCCTCAGCTTGCGCAAACTAAATGGCAGCATGAAACTCTGAACAACAAATGACATAATGTTAAAATTACCAAAGAGACCAGAGACTTTGGAAAAGTAAGAGTTCTGAAAAAAGTTGCTAAAGCCAACTTCTGGATTTTAAAACATACATTGCAAGATGGGAAACTTTAAAAAAAAAAAAAAAAAATGGAAAAGAAAAACAAATGAGCGATTAAATTTTTCAAGCCTCTCACAATCAAATTTCACGTTTATTCTTGGCTTTTTTACATGGAAATTAAATGTAATCTATTAAATGTATTTATTAGCATTACTAGCATTAATATGAATATATTAATTTAACTTCTCCATTGAAGGAGTATAAGTACTTCCATTTATTCATTGTCTTTTGCTTAATCCTCTACTAGGATCATGGGTGGTTCCCCATGCCCATCCAGGGCAGAAAGTTTTAAACTTTAGATACATCCAGTAGGACAGGACGCCAATCTATCGCTGGGCACACTCACATTAAATGTATTTATTGTTACTAACATTATTGCTGGGTACATTCACTTACACATACACACAAACACATTCTATATGGGGCAATTTAGAACATTCAATTTATGTTGATCAGCACATTTGCCTTCCAGTGCTAAGGATTCCAGGTGCGAATCCCAATCTGGGTGGACTTTCTCCCTGTGTCCACGTGGGTTTCCTCTCGGTTCTCCAGTTTTTGACATGGATTCAAGGTAAATTGAATGCTCTAAAATACTGTGTGTTTGTGTATATGTGTGTGTCCGTGTAAGAGAGTGTGCCCAGTGATAGACTGGACCCTGTCCTGGGTTTATCTGTCCAGCGCCCAAAACATTCTCCCCTGGATAGGCATGGGGAACCCCCCCCCATGACATTAGAAGAGGAAGAGGAGAAGTGAAAGATAATTCATTCATTCATTCATTTATTATCACCCGCTTTATCCTCTATTAGGGTCGCGGTGGGGTTCTCCATGCCCATCCAGGGGAGAACGTCTCGGGCATTGGGCAGATACACCCAGGACAGGGCGCCAATCCATCGCTGGGCACACACTCACTCACTCAAACACACTCTATATGGGGCAATTTGAAGAACTCCATTAACTTGATCCATGTTTTTGGACTGTGGGAGGAAACCGGAGAACCCGGAGGAAACCCACGCGGACACGGGGAGAACATTGAAACTCCACCCAGATGGGGATTCGAACCGGGAATCCCTAGCGCTGAGAGGCGAACGTGCTAACCACTATGCCACCGTGTCGCCTTTGAAAGATAATTAATTAATTAATTAATTATTTTACCTTGAATTCATATCTTTGGACTGTGGGAAGAAACCCACAAGGACACAGTGCAAACTCCACCTAGATTGGGATTTAAAACTGAACCCCCAGTGCTAAGAGGCAAAGCACTAATTCACCGTGCCGTGTACATATACTTGTCTTGTCTATTGACATACCAAGACTATACAGTATTATATGTAACCACATACAGAATTGGTCGATACGTTCTTATAATTTAACTGAATTCTTTTTTTCCTGAATTCTACTTTTTTCATTTTTTAAATCAGATTTTTCATTTGTCTATTTAAATGAAAATATATATTAATGTTTAAATTTCACATTGTCTCCAGCAGTAAGAGCAGTTGGACACAGGTGAGGGCTCCTGTATTCACTTTTTTTCTCCTCATAAATTTGCAGTAATAAGAGGAATTGATTAATACAGCCACAATGCTGCCGACTGCAGTTTGCATGCAGAAGAGTGAATGCGAAGGCAAACTCACACCACTCCTTTATTGTCAGGCTCATCTGGATTTTACAGGCGAATTAAAACTCAATTATGTTTTCATTTCACACTCTTTTATTAGGTGCAGTAATAAAATTTTAAACAGCATAAGAACTGGAGAAGGTGGAATGGTAGGTCATCCTTTACTACCTCTCATTCCAATTAAACAAACAGAAGGTAAAGTTCAATCAAAAATATAGTACAGAACATATGAAACTCATATGATATGATAGAACAACAGCTGCATATCACAACCTTTTAGCAGTGTTGTAACCCGCTTAATGTTAGAATGTTTTATTTAATGCAAAGACTAAATTCTGCCACAGTTTAAGAATAAAGTTAAATAGAATGCAATAATTGTAAGCACTTTGTGATTACCAACATTCAGTTAAGTGTCTCCAAATTTACAGGGGATTGCATTTATTATTTTAATTGTGAATTTTTCATGTTTTAATTCATTTTGAAATTTTCTCTTGTTTGAACCCCTCAAAAAAACACTTTTAAGGTTGAGGTTACAGCAGGACTGGACATGGTTATGTTTGGCTTAGTCTCAATAAAAGTAACGGATGTTTATATCAAGTCCCCGCAATGCACATAAACTAAGACAAACGTCTGTGACTGTGTGTGTTGTGTTGAGGGGCACCAGACGTGACTGGTTAATTGAAAATGGATCTTGATGCCCCTGTTCTTAATAAAAGGCTATTTAAATCAACGTTAATTAAAAGCACATGATGTAATAAAGATTTCTCCTATTATTGTGAACAACACAAGCCCTGACACAGAAAACATTCTTTGGAAAAATTCTGAGCATTTGAATGTTAAAAAAAAAGTTATTCCAATACATTTAACAAAGCCTATTTACCACACAAACAATTTACATCTGTTTTCTACTTAACAAGCTTTATTATGCCCTGGTTACATAAATCGCACCGACCTGTGCCCCTCTATAATTTTTGATTATCATTTGCACCTGCATTTAATTTTTCCCATCTGGTTCTCAAAATTAGTCTTGTTAACATCTATTAAGCATGATTTGCTTTTTTTTTAATTACAACTATTACAACATAGCTTAAAGACTGCATATTATTGTTTATAACCCTGTTGTTCTTAATAAAAATGTTTTCTTCTTATTGCTGATTTTTGTGTATTCTTGTAGCATCTGTATTCAACAGGCAAATACATAATGAGAGCCTTTCTATTAGATAGAGGCTTTTCATATTGCTCTGTATTTTTGCCAACATATTTAGTTTAACTTTTTAATGCATTTGTAAATTACATTGTTTTGTGTTATCCTAAATCAACCTAGTGCTAATTTTTTCCAACTTTAGTATTGCAATATACATATATAATAATATATTGTGGTGGTGCGGTGGTGCTGGGGGTGGGGAGGAGTGGCAGATCTGATACACTGACTGGGGTGATTGATTAGCGAACCCGATCCGGCGTCACTGATGGCATGTGCAGCTTTATAAGCTGGGACATCATGTGCCGCAGGGGAGATATTCCATGGACCCTACGGGAGCAGGACTTAGGATGGCGACACCATTCCAACACATTTGGGATTTAAATGTGATGATAAACACAGTGTATAATAAAACACATTCCTGTCGGGAGAAATCCTCTGTCCAGTCCTCATTCGTGCCCTCCCCTTGTTACATATATAATATATTTCTCACATGTGCTCAGATGTAACATGTGCCTAGGGCACCTGTTCTTATGTTGTTCTGTTCTGTTCCATTCCTTGAGTTAATTAACTTTCATTGATGGTCGTTTGTTAAGTTAATTAACTCTTTCTTTTCATTGGTTTAGTTTTGTGCACGTGGTCGGGTGTCTATGTATTTATTTCCCGTGTTCCCCTTCTTCAGTGCATGTCGTAGTTTTATGTTCACTCGCTTGTTTGTACCTCATGTTTTCTGGTGTCCCAACACTTTTAAAAATAAATTCCCTTTCTGCTACCTGCGTGCCTGACTCCCTTCTGCGCGTTAAGGTGCTGCGGCTCTGCGCTTCAGTTGTTCAGTTGTAAAGTTCAAGTAATTTCTTTACACTTTTATACTTACATGAAGTCAGTTAAAATGCATAAAATATGAATTAACTATAAAATATGAAAGTTGGATGCTTGGTGGTTTATCTAACACACCATCTAACTAAAGAAACCTGTCGGTAAGATTCTGGAAGAGACTCTGGCCTGGCTGGGCAGAGCATGTCCAAAGAGTGATTGGGAGGGGGGATTAGGAATTTACTCGTGGTCACTTACAAAGAGCATATACTGCCAGACAATCATGGGAATTCATAGATTCAAAGAGAATTGATTGTCATTTGAACAGTGAGGAAACAGGATTCTCTCTACAATGAAATTTACTGTGCATCTCGCCAATGATGGAATGATGGGTTGATGAAAATGGTTGGGGTAAAATAGGGGATGTGGCAGGCACTTTTTGGATGTCAGTGGAATAAGCAGTGACACAGGTCCAATAAATGAGCACAAACCGGAGGAGAAAACAGGATGAAACCACATAAAAAGACTGAAGTAAATATTTTTCAATCCAATAAACCCATTAATGCTCAGGATTCTGTCAATTTTTAGGCAAGAGCAAAAAAGAAAGATGTGAAGCAGAACTGAAAAGTCAAATTTATGGATTGCTTTCTGTTCCAAAAATTACTTGTATATAGACAAAGCTAAAACACTCAATGACAAGGTTTAGCATTCTTGATGATGTGTGCTGACGCATATAATGTTGGCTACTTTCTAATGAATAGTCATTAATCAATAATTATTTCTCTAGTCTTATTTTAAAACGTCTAATGAGGTTGTTTTATAACATTACTGAAAATATCTCATCTCCTGCAGCTCTGGTATTAAACTTGTGATATTTTTTATGTAATATGTGAAAATTTTATATGATACAGGGATAGAACCCTCAAATGACTGGCTGCAGGCTGTAGCTCTATGCTACATATGAAGCTTTCTCACTATGTGACAGTCTGACATAAAGGTAAGGAAATGCAGCCAACTCTGACTTCAGCACAGGAACAACACAGGAACTTCATAACATTACCTACAACAACCAGACTTTTTTTGAAGAAAAGCAATCAATAATCTAAAAGGGTTTTAGTTATTAGGGTGTTCTGGGGAAGCTGGTTGAGGATAGTTGGGGATAAGGGACATCTGTGCTTCTTTGCTTAAGTTGCTGCCCCCGCGATGGTTGATGGTTGATACACGGGCGGCATGGTGGCTTAGTGGTTAGCACGTTTGCCTCTTAGTGCTCAGGATCCAGGTTTGAATCCTGATCTGGGTGCAGTTTCCATGTTCTCCCTGTGTTCGTGTGGGCTTCCTCTGGGTTCTCCGGTTTCCTCCCACAATCCAAAAACATGGATTCAAGGTAATTGACTAGTTTAAATTGCCCTATATATTGTGTGTTTGTGTGTGTCAGTGTGAGTGTGTGCATGCCCAGCGATAGATTGGCACCCTGTCATGGGTGTATCTGCCCAGCGCCCGAAACTTTCTCCCCTGGTAACTTAGCAGTGGATTACGTAGAAGATAATTAATGACAGTTTGTTCTACATTTTAATTAATCTATATAATTCTAGAGTGCAGTGCCTAAGAAAATTCTACACGTGGCATCACAGTCAAACTAAAATTAATGCATGTAGCAACAACACCAATAATCACAGATCACTATTACTAGTCCTAGTTCAAGCCCCCATTCAATCCCAGCTCAATTACTGTAATGCCGGCCTTCCAGCTTGCACAATCATGCCTCTACAGCTGATTTCAACCCTGCAGCGCAACTTGTGTTTAACCAACCAAAACAACCTCATGTCACTCCACTACTCATCTCTCTCTATTGGCTCACTGTAGCTGCTCAGCTAAAGCACTGCCTTTGGCCTACAGGACAATTTCTGGATCTGCCCCCTCATACCTTCAATCTATATTTTCAAAATACACTCCAACTTGTTCAATTTGCTCTAATGATGAATGTCACCTGGTGATTCCTAATTTTTACTCAGTATCGTTCAGCACTGCTACATGGTGGAATGATCTTCCCAACTTTGTCCATCAGCGGAGTCACTTAGCATCATTAAGAAACAACTGAAAACACATCTCTTTCACAAACACCTGATATAAAAAAAGGGGGACGGGATCGGATAACGATCAACGATCAATTCTACAGCGTAGCTGTTTTTTCCGTAACTACTGACTTGTGGTGTTCTCATTTGTATGTCGCTTTGGATAAAAGCATCTGTTAATGACTAACTGTAATGTAAATGTACTCAATAAACCCTTAATAAAATCCCAGGATCTGCACTTATCAGTGATTACAGATCACATATTTCTGTTGTAAGAAAGTCCATGAGTGTATTCATCTATGAAACCTAATACAGTAAGTTTATAACACTGGTCTGTGTGGCATTTTTTCTGAAGCTGCATGGTAATTTGAATAATGCTTGTAGGATTGTTGCCTGATTAATTGGCCATTAAATTAATTTGAAAAGTAAGCGAAACTTTATAACAAGAAAGAAAATCAACAAGAAAGATAAAGTGAAGTGTAAAGTACTTTTTAAACAAATGACAGAACTGCTGCTGAGCTAAAAGGATTTGGTTGGGATTAAAGTTAGTTGATGTTTTAAACCTAAAGTATTGTTTTATTAGGCACAGTAATTTCATTACTTAACACACTCACCATATTTATATTCAACAATCAAAATCACAGTCAGGCTCTCTCCCTTTTCTTTTCACTGCACACAGGAGAGATAATTAACTACATTAATAAATGGCAGCTGTTACCATGTACCAGATCTGTCTCCCATCCCTGCCCCATATATATATATATATATATATATATATATATATATATATATATATATATATATATATATATATATATATATATATATATACACAAAATAATTTATTGATTATCTTTGAATATTTTGGATGACATTTAATCTAGTAATTGAGAAATATTAAAGTTCAACTAGAACCAACTTTAAGTCATATAGTTCTGCTTTAGTTACAGAACATGTAAGTAATTCTCAGTAATTCCTTTCAAACTGATTAGCACAGTTGTTAAACAGGTAGCTCCAACAGGTTTTGATTTTTAATAATTTTGGATGGCCAAAAATCGTTATGTTTGGAGCATGCTCTTCTCATGTCTGTTTTCTTTGCTCATTTATAAATTACCTCCTGATGCAAAAAAAACCCTTTCCAAAAAAATTTTATATCATGGAAAAGTGGGTTAATTTCCATAATTCCATTAAAAAAATTCAAATTAATTTCCATAATTCCATGATTCCTTCTGCTAAGGATCTGGGAATGCAGATTTCATCTTCCAGCAGGACCTGGTCCCTGCCCATGCCGCCAGAAGTACCAAAACCTGGTTTGATGCCCATGCCATCACAGTGCTTGACTGACCAGCCAACTCGCCAGACCTAAACACTATTGAGAATATATGGGGTATTCTCAAGAGAGCACCAGATCCAACAACAAAGAATACCCCATAGATTCTCAATGGAGTTCAGGTGTGGTGAGTTGGCTGGCCAGTCTGTTCCTCACCTCTACTATTTAGCAGATTAGTGTGTCGCAATCTGTTTAAAAAATTCATGCCCTGCAAAATTTGGGCTGACTTCTCCACAGTATTCAAAATTTATTGAATTCCTGTTTTCGTGGGTTTTATGAGCTGGATGCCCAAATTATGTAAAAATAAACAAACAAATACTTGAAATCATATAAATTGTGGGCCCTGAATCTATAATCTATGAAAGTTTAACTTTTTTGAATGGAATTATGGAAATTAATCAACTTTTTTATGAGATTCAAAATATTTGGAAAGCGTCTGTATGTATGTATATTTGTGGTATGATTTGTGGTATATGACAGCTTGACGTCCTGGCAATGGTAGACGATATAACCAAGTACATTACTTTAGTAAATTTTACACCAGAATGTTTGTAATGTAGTCTACATTACACACTTACTCCACTTTATTTCTGTAAAGTGGATTTCTACTTTTAGAAAAGTAGTTAGTGGTTAGTGTGTTGGGCTATCAAACAGAAGGTCATGGGTTTAAATCGCTGGTCCACTGATGTTAACACTCTGGGTCCTTGAGCAAGACCTTAAAACCTCATTGGTCCAGGAATGCTGTATCAATCCTGTGTTCTGAGCGTCTGCTAAATGTCCTAATGTGAATATATTTTCTACAGTACAGTACAGTACAGTAAATGTTTAAAAAAAATTGAAATAAGCTCATATCAACAAATATCAAACTTTACAGAAAAAGTAAAAAAAAAATGTTAAATAGCTTTTTGCATAAAACTTATTAAAGAACATTTCACCTTAAATGTTGTTGGATTGTGCTAGGAAACTACATCTTCAGAAAACCCTCAGATATGGGAAGTACATACAAACTACATATAAAGAAATTATTACTCAGGAAACAAACTTTGGACTAAGGAGAGAGCGATTACCTTTGCGACTGTGTTGCCCTCTTTCATTCATTATCCTCTACTTGGGTCACGGAGAAGGGGGGGGTGGGTCCATCTGGGGGAGAATGTTTCAGGTACTGAACAGATACATCCAGTAAAGGATGACAATCGCTGGGCACACCAACTCATACACACACACACACTCACTATATGGGCCAATTAAGAGCATTCAATTTACCTTGAATCTATGTTTTTGGACTGTGTGAGGAAACCTGGAGGAAACCCGTGCACAAAAAAAACATGGAAATTCCACACAGATTGGAATTCAAACCTGTATCCCCAGCGCTGAAAGGCAAACGTGCTAACCACTAGGCCACCATGCCACAGTGTGTTGTTGCCCTTTTACTTTTTATTTGTACTGCCCATGATTTTAAAATTAGATTCATACCTTAATATGTAGATATCAATAGACTGACACACTGTGGGATATATTTTGCATTTCTTCATCACTGACATTCTCTAGTCTTTTTAACCTGCTTCTAGCTGAAGTGGATGTTATCTGTTGCTCACATCTGCTTGAATGAGTCTGAATCAGTCCCACTGAACTGTTGTGTTGGTTTCCTGCAGCGCAACATCACAAAAAACACACAAGATAGATCACACACACACACACACACACACACACACACACACACACACACACACACACACACACACACACACACACACACACACACACACACGAAGAATCTGTCACAACAGTGTTTATACCTGTCAGCCATGCAGCAACAAGCACACAACTTTTAGATGTTTATTCATCAATCTCTTCAATCCTCATTCTAACCTCGCTTTAGCACATCCTATCCCACCCCCACACACATCCATGTCTTTCATTCTCATGCTGTGATCCTCCAGCTATCCTATCATACTCCTGTCATTACCATGGTGATCAACTCCATTGACTAGCCAGTCACCAACTGAGTTTGTACGCATGTGTGCAATAGGAAATAATGGTGCATGAAATATACAAAGACCCTGGGACCCAGGCATCTGTTGTGCCTGTGTGTGTGTGTGTGTGTTTGTGTGTGTGTAAAGCCAGTTCCTTTTGCAGGATGATTGATAGCTGTCTAAAACTTTGACAAAAGTGGCTGGCTGCAGTAATAAGTGAAAGTCTGGACATGAAAAATGAATCATTTTTTTCCTATTTGAGAACATACACACAGAACTCTGAAACAAAATGAAGGGCATATAGAAAATGTGCATTTAAAGTTACAACAGAAACTTAATACCTACTCTAAAAGGTTTTTTTGTAGATGATTTAACCTTCATCCTCCAAAGCTTAAATGTTATAAGTAAATAAATCATTCATTCATTATCTTCCACTTAATAATCTTCTAGGGTTGCGAGGGTGTTTCCCATGCCCATCCAGGGGAGAAAGTTTCAGGCGTTGAGCAGATACACCAAGGACAGGGTGCCAATCTATTATTGGGCACATTCACTCATACACACACACACACACAAACACACACTTTCTGGGACAATTTAGAGCATTCAATTTACCCTGGATCCATGTCATTGGACTTTGTGAGGAAACCGAAGAACCCGGAGGAAACCCACCCTGAAGGCTTGAAAAAACTTCAAGTGAGGTGCTACTTTGCCCAGACAAGCTTCAATTTTACTCTCAAAAATGTGTCTTTTGATATTGTTGTGGCCTCCTATTGCCAATATGTGGTTTAATTTCCTCTGTGTGTTATAATGTATATAATGCTCATGCCAAAATACAGTCTTTTGAAACAGTGGTTATATAAAGTTGGTAGACTTTATAAATTAAACTTTCGTCACACACACAATTGGAGGCAGGGTCTAAATGTTCTGGTGTGCCCCATCTAAATATATTATATGGTTAAAACCTTTACTAAAATAACATGTATTTATGATTTTTTTATTATTGTGTATTGTGCAGGGCATGTGTATTAATACAAAAAAGATGTGTATATTTCATATTCTTATCTTATGCTCTGTACTATATACTTGGTTATTGTTATTGGGATTATATTAATTCAAATCTACAATGTTCTATTATTACATTTACATTTAAAAGAGCATTGTGTTTCCATTGTGCACTTTTTTGGAAGAAATCTCTCCATCTTCTGACTGTTCTCTCAGCATGTGACAGAGAAAACTAATTTGTTTGAGATGGGCTTCTTGATTCACTGACCATGAAGTGTGTGTGGTGAAGAGAACAGGGGATGGGCTGTACACCATTAGGAGTCATACAAGCGGAACACTCTAATGCAGCACACACAAATGGGTTCCACACACATTCACTTTCAAGTTACATTGACTGAACTCACTTCCACACATGCACCTGTTGCATAGACCTAAATGTAAAAATGTAAATATCACACATTTTAGATTTAGTTTGGCTTTTATGCACTTCACTAAAAAGCAAGCCATTTCACATTAAATTTTCATTTACCTCCTTTTTGAAGGAGTAGCACTGTGGTGTCCCAGGTCCAGGCTCTGCATTTGGTCTAGTTAGGAATTTGCAAACTCTCCCCACATCTGTTTCCTGCAGGGGCTCCAGGTTCCTCACACTTTCAAAGACATGTTCTGAGAAGACTTTTCCAAACTAGACCCATAATGCAGACACAACAACACACATTTTAATGAACAGACTTCTGTTTTTTTTTTTTCAATAAGTAACAATGAGTATTGTTCCAAACAGTAGCAAAATGTTGCCAAAGCTGGTTAGAATGAAGTGGAGTGAAAGCAAGGAAGTTTCAATAACGTGTTAGGGAATTAACATTAGTGAACATTTTATTTAAAATATAAACATCATTAAACCAACTACAAAACAAAACATCACCTATACAACATTCCCCTGAGCGGTATACATAAATACATCTTAAAATAAATGTCATGGTGTTATAAAACAAATGACATTATTATGATATACACATAGCACCTTTAATACCTTTTGACCTCTGATGACACTGTTTTTATAATATACACAGACCGCGAGATGAAAAAACACGATAATTCTTGAAAAATCTCAAAAGAGCGGCAGTGCACAGCGAAAGCTTGCGTGATCTTTCTTGAAATTATGCGCACCAATAGCTCCTCAAAAACTCAAAAAAATCTAATTAGCATATGTGGCATCATTTGAAAGCTTAATATGTGCAGATTTTATGGACATGACTTGAGCAAAATGTAATACAGACAAAATGGCATCAAAAAAACAACAAAATCAGTCTGCTGGATGGAAGGGGTCAAGTGACATTGCACGTCTTGCGATGTGACTATTGCGCATGAGCACATTGTGATGACGATGCTAAAATGATATATCATGCAGCCCTAATTTAAAGCTCCCTTGCCTTGTGAATAATCCTGCTAATCCTTAGTAAAAAAAAAAAAATTGCTCCGTGGTCACAGTTGCTTGCCCAACAAACTTGTTAGCCCAACAACTTGTTAGCCCAACAACATCCAAAAGCATGTCAGATCAACAGGAGTTACACTGAGTTCAATCCACACAATTTTCTAGTCTGCTGCTTTTAATATCTAAAATATAACTACAACACACCAAAAGAGAAAAGCCAACTAAACTCATGGCATTATTATGTCATTATTAGGGTCTGTGTGTACATTATTAGGGTCTGTAAGTCTTTCCCGCAGTTTATTGACAGGGAATCCCATAGTGCCAATACAGTAAACAAAAATCAAAAATCCAAACACAAATATCAAATCAACATGGTCTTGAAACAAAAGGCTGTGCAGATGGAGGACAGAGACAAAGCAAGGCCTCAAACAAAGCAGAATCAGAATACTCTATTAATCCTAATTTAAGTTTTTACAGACGCTCTATTTGTCGTGTTATATACAGAAGTAGAGTAAGAATTAACAATAAGCACAGTAAATAAAATTAAACTAAAAATACAAAGCAATAAAGAAGTGATAGTAAAGTGGTAGGTACAAGTACAGTGGTATGAGTAAGTATGTTGTATATAATAAATAAAGAAAATAAAATTAAAGTAAATAAATAAATATATATTGCCCTGTGGGTCAGGTAATAGTAATATTGCACATTTGAATCATAATTAATCATAATTCTGATATTGCACATAAACATTGTATTACTGAGTGAGGAGTTAAAATTATTTTATTATACAGTTTGATGGCAACAGGTAAGAATGTCCTGTGGCGTTCTGTGGTGCATTTGGGTAGAATTAAACAGGAACTGTGAACAGGAACACTTCAGGAAGCAAACAAAAGAGAAATCAATCCAATCGATAGCTACTAGCTATGCAAGGATAAGATTCATAGAGAAGATTAATTAAATAAAATGCCGTCCTTCATTATTAGCTCTAACTGCCTTCCTTGTCTGTTTCTTTTGAGGTGTCCCCCGGCTTCCTGGAGATCTTTATCCATGGCTCTGCTGACGAATACTGGATGGAACCTGACAAGGCGGTCCTGCAGGACGCCTTCTAATGGACTCACATATAGTTTTCCAGTTGTTAGTTTTTCCATTTGTTTAATATCTGTACATAGCTGTCCTACATTGTTGTTGCTGCCTGGTTGCTCAAGGAGGATGAGTCCCCCACTGAGTCTTGGTCCTCCCAAGGTTTCTTCCTTAAATAACAACATAAAAGGGAGTTTTTTCTTGCCACTGTCGCTTCGGCTTGCTCTTTGGGGGTTTAAAGGCTTTTCATTCTGTAAAGCTGCTTTGTGACAATGTACTGTTGTAAAAAGCGCTATATAAATAAATAACTTGAACTTGAACTTAACTTAAGATCGAGAGCATCAGCAAACTCTTTCATACCCCCATTTCTACAACACTACATCTCACACTTCAAATCAACCAACCTTCTCCTCTTTCTCCCCTGTCTTAGAATTGGACATTGGCAAGTCTCTTCTTGCCCGCAACCCAACTACTTGCCCATAGATTCCATCCCAACTCAACTCAACTTCCCTTCTCAACTTCATCCATTGCCACCTCTTTCACACCAGCACAATCTTTCTTTCCTGTCTAAAACACTTGAATGGGTGGTATCTACATAGGTCTCCAGGTTTCTTACTCAGAACAACCTATTTGATCCCAATTAGTCTGGTTTTAGGTGTAGTTACTCCACTAAAAACAGCGTTGCTTTCTGTAGTTGACTCACTTAAATCTGCCAAAGCTAACTCTCAATCCTCTGTCCTTATCCTGCTGGACATCTTGGCTGATTTTGATGTAGTAAATCATCAGATTTATCTAACAGATATCTAACAGATATTATCAAATACCTGTTGTTTAAAAAAAAGGGGAGGGGGCAGCATCATATAATGATCAGGTTTTATAATTCTACAGTGTAGATGGTTTTCTTAATAACTACTGAACTGGGATGTTCTGTTTTGTAAGTCGCTTTGGATAAAAGTGTCTGCTAAATGACTAAATGTAAATGTAAAGAACTTCAAAGTGTCATGGAATGGGGATATTTCTAACTTTTACCAAGTACTCACTGGCATTCCTCGGTCTGTAACTTTGGTTTCAAAATTGACTCACATCTTAAACTCTCTCATTAGGTCACCAGAACTGACCATTTATGCAGGTTCTTTCTTTACAACATCAGGAAGATCAGACCTTTCTTGACTGAACATGCTACTCAGCTGATAATTCAAGCCCTCATCCTATCCCGGCTCTATGACTGTAATGAATTGCTTACCGGTCTCTACAACTAATTCAAAACTCTGCAGCATGACTTGTGTTCAACCAGCCCAAGCAAACTCATATTATTCCACTACTCATCCTCCTTCCATTGGCTCACTGTATTGGCTCCTCACATTCAAGGCATCTTTAAGAAACTAGAAGAAAACTACTCAAAACATATCTCTTTCACAAACACCTGATTTAAAGGGGGGGGGGGGGGGGGGGGGAAGAGAGTTCAGGATAGAATAATAATCAGGTTTGATAATTCTACAGTGTAGCGATTTATTTCATAACTACTGTTTTTTCATAACTACTATTTATTTGTAAGTCACTTTGGATAAAAGTGTCTGCTAAATGACTAAATGTAAATGTAAGCTTAAATAGGGAAACTGCAGAAACTGTGATGAAAGGGATGGGAATGGGTGAATTAAAACTTATGAGAATGAACACAAACTAGGAAACTAGAAAGAAACTAGGCAGTGGAGACAGACAGGTGTGATGAGAGGTTGTAATTATTATTATTATTATTATTATTATTACTACTACTACTACTACTACTACTACTACATTGCATATACACGTTCTCCTATTACTTTTGTTGTATTTGAGCGTTGAGGAAAATCTTCTCACGGTCCCTTTTACTTCACACATGAGTGCATAAGAAGAGTGGTGAAGAAAAATTGAATTCAGAATAAGCAACCCATGTGTGCACACACACACACACACACACACACACACACACACACACTCAAAGTTGGTCATGGAGGAGCATGATGCCATTCACTGTATAGACTTAGAAATGTGGACTCTAATGATAACTCTCAGCCAATTTTGTGTGACCAGCATGCACCCATTAGTCAGTTAAGCTTTGGTACACTTTCTTTTCCTGACATGAAATGCATTCACACATGCAGATACACGTGAGTGTAGAGCGCATGAGTTTTAGACAGCAATCTGGTCCTTTCCTATTTTCATGGTGGCATTTGTGAGGATATTTCAAAAATTCTGTCATTTTCAACCCGGTGATGATTGCTGGTCTGCCGCATATGTATCCAATCATGCCTCATTACAGCTGCTTCATTTGCTACAGAAAAACATATTGTTTTCAAAACACTAATGTGCCAATTGTGCAGCACACACTTATGATTTTAAATTTGTTACAGGCCTTCTCATTTTCATATATTCCATTTAAGACAGCATACCAACATTTATTCAGAGGAATAGTTTTTGCCAAGGACGTTTGTTGTTTCTCAGATGCAGCAACAGAGCTTTACATCTGACTGCTTTCTGACACGTGTTATGTTGGGTTTCATGAAGGTACTCTAATTTGTTCCCTCTACTAACTTTGTAACTTTGTAGTGTTTGTAATACACATGCACCGTATTATTGATTTCTTACTTTATTCCACACCTCCACTTGTGGTTATAAATTCAGGCTTATGATTCTGCTGTCATGAATTCAACTGAATTTCACACAATTAGGAAAATAGTAGACACAACAAATGACAAATTACACCATAATAATTCCATTCATCCATTATCTTATGCGGACCTGGAGTTCCTGATCATTAAATGCAGACCCTTCTATCTGCCCCTTGAGTTTAGCAGTGTTGTTGCTTCTGTAGTCTATGTACCTCTGGATGCTAATGCTAACTCAGCTATGGAGGAACTCTGTGCTACTATCAACAAACTACACACCCAGATGGAGCCTTCATTGTAGCAGGGGACTTTAATCATACTGAGCTAAAATCCAGATTACCAATTTTTTTTCAGAATGTCTCCTGCACCACAAGGGGACAAAAAACTTATAATAAAGTAAAGTATAATAAAGTTTACACAAACGTGGCTCATGCATACAAAGCCACACCCCTCCCCCACCTTGGACTATTTGATCATCTTTCATTGTTTCTATTCCACAAATACACTCCAGTCATCCAGAGGATCAAGCCTACCACTAGAAATGTAAAGATCTGGATGGATGGAGCCGACTCCTTCCTTCAGCACCAGTTCCAGCACACCGACTGGAGTGAGTATGCTGCCCAGGCCACCACGGGCTCACACAGCCACCAGGACACTTACACCAACTCTGTCCTGGAACACATCAACAACTGTGTGGACAGAGTGACATCACAAAGGACAATAATAATGTTCCCTAACCAGAAGCCCTGGATGAACAGAGAGGTTCGCTCTCTGATCAAAGCCAGAGATGCTGCCTTCAGGTCAGGAGACCGGGAGGCATACAGCTCTGCCAGAGCAAACCTGAGGAGAGGAATAGCTACAGCCAAGCACTGCTACAAACAGCGGATTGAGGAGCACTTCACCACCTTTGACCCTCAACGTATGTGGCAGGGCATATACACACGCATTGACTTCAAGCCAGCCAGCACTATGCCATCCACCAACAGTGCCTCACTCCCTGATGAGCTGAACCACTTCTACGCTCGCTTCGACCAGGGAATCAAGGCTACATTTCCAAAAAACTATCTTGCACCAGACGTCAACCCACTTGTCTTTTCCACTTCGGATGTCAGTCGCATGTTGAGCAGGGTGAATGTGCGTAAAGCAGCTGGGCCCAATGGTGTACCCGCCCGGGTGCTAAGAGCTTGTGCTGAGGAACTCTCGGGTGTCTTTACACACATCTTTAATGTCTCGCTGGCCCAGGCAGCTGTTCCATCTATCTTCAAGTCTGCTACCATCGTGCGTATGCCTAAGCACTCAACTGCTTCAGCCCTTAATGACTTCCGACCTGTTGCACTCACACCAATTATCTCCAAGTGTTTTGAGAGACTAGTTCTCTCCCACTTGAAGTCCTGCTTACCTGCAACACTGGACCCACACCAGTTTGCGTACCGCAGCAATAGATCCACAGAGGATGCTATTTGCACAGCGCTACACACCGCACTGACCCACCTGGACTGTCAAAACTCATATGTGAGAATGCTGTTCATTGATTTTAGTTCAGCATTCAACACAGTGATCCCATCCATGCTGATATCCAAGCTCAACCGTCTGGGTTTCAGCACATCACTCTGCAACTGGATCTCAGACTTCCTGACTAACAGACCCCAGTCTGTTAAATTGGGCAATCTCATCAGTCATCACCCTGAACATTGGCATTCCACAAGGCTGTGTTTTAAGCCCGATTCTGTACTCCCTCTTCACCCACGACTGTGTGCCTGTTTATGGATCAAACACCATAGTCAAGTTTGCAGACGACACCACGGTGATAGGCCTGATCAGAGACAATGATGAGACGGCCTACAGGGACGAAGTACAGCGTCTGTCCTCATGGTGCCACGAAAACAACCTTGCACTCAACATGCACAAAACCAAGGAGATCATTATGGACTTCAGGAAGACCAGGAGCCAAGCTCACACCCCCATCTACATCAGTGGAGCTGCAGTGGATCAGGTGTCCAGCAACAAGTTCCTCGGTCTTCACATCTCTAATGATCTCACCTGGTTCTTGAACTCCTCCGTCGTCATCAAAAAGGCGCAGCAGCGCCTTTACTTTCTCTGGAGCCTCAAGAAAGCTCACCTGTCTCCCAGGATCCTGGTGAACTTTTACCGCTGTACCATTGAGAGCATACTCACCAACTGCATCTCTGTATGGTATGGCAGTTGTTGTGCTGCAGACCACAAAGCACTCCAGTGGGTGCTAAAAACGGCGCAGCGCATCATAGGCACCGAGTTACCCACCATTGAGGACTTGCATCAAAAGCGCTGCCTGGGCAGGGCAAGAAATATCACAAAGGACACTACCCACCCAAACCACGGACTTTTCAGCCTCTTACCATCCGGCAGGTGTTACAGGAGCCTCTACTCCCGCACCAGCAGACTCAGGAAAAGTTTTTTCTCCTGAGGCGGTTATCCTCCTGAACACTGCACATACAGTATAATTGCTCTTTTGCACAACCACTTCTCTGCACCTTATATCACCTATATCATGTTCATACTATGTTATACCATGTATATATTATGCCCTATATTATGTATATATCACGTATATAGTATATAGTATGCTCACGTCATATCACGTTCATCTAGATGTAAATACTTTACCTTTCCATGCACCAGTCACTGTTACTACTGCACTTTATGTAAATAATGTATATATTGCACTTCTGGTTAGATGCTAACTACATTTCATTGGCCCTGTACTTGTACTCTGCACAATGACAATAAAGTTGAATCTAATCTAATCTAATCTTATCTTCTGCTTTATCCTCTACTAGGGTTGCGGGGGGGGGGGGGGGGGGGGCAGATATATGATATACAAATAAATACTTGGAATTGTTTAAATTGTGGGCCCTGAAAATATAATCTATGAAAGTTCAACTTTTTGAATGAAATTATGGAAAGTAATTAACGTTTCCTATTAAATTGTAATGGGGATGAATGTTTGAAGTATTGAGATTAAGTGTTATGCACTTATTTTATGATTTGGTTAAAGTTTTTTGCTTCTATGGTGCAGGCTAGGCCATGTTCGTGTTCCATTTTGAGTTTCCCCATCCACAGAATTGATGTGATGGTAGCTGAACTTATTTTGGCATGTTGGCATGGATTTTGATTTTAAAAGACAAACTGACCTATTTGTGGTTTGAAGCTGCATGTGTGTGTTTACTTACTTTTACATTACATTACACTACACTAGAAATTTTATATTAAAGGATATAATAGAAATACTTTGATTGAAAGCTAATCTTGGTGGTGTTTTTTCCTTTTATCATTTTTATCACATACAACATGATTCAACTTAAGTGAATAATTTACATAGTGAGGATCAGCTTGAAGTTCCCTGATTACATGAGGTCCCTACATGTAAATGTATAAACAGGTTTTTCTCTCCATAATGATATAACACAATATAAATGTACACACAATGTAGATCTCTTAAAATAATTTCGGCAAACATCATTACACAATGATTTCACACTCCAAATCCATGTGTATTTTTATCCAAATACCATCTATTCGATTCATAGCTCTAACCTTTGCATACAAACATGCATTAGTATTCTGTCTTAATTAGTTTACGCTGTTTTTGGTGCATTTTGGGATTATAATGAGATGTGTGTTTCATGTTTGTGTGTGTGTGTGTGTGTGTGTGTGTGTGTGTAAAGATATAAATGATCTCTCCAACTCTCTTTTGCATTGTCCTTTTAATGTGGACAATATCTAAGCATGGCTTTGTACTATCGTACTATGGTTTTGTACTATGGTTCAGTGTGCTGTAAACTCTCGGTAAACTCTCAACTGTGATTGTTGTGGTTAATCAAATGATCTGATAGATTATTCTACTGACAGTTGAATCTGTGTAGTGTATGAGGTACACAAACAAGCATCTGCAATGTTTATTCTTTTGTGTTGAAATGCTGGTGGATGGTCTATATTAATTGATAGGTCAACTTCAATTTAAAATAGCTGGTATGTTTAAAGTAAACAACAGACTATCACAGTGACATTGCTAAAATAGTTATAACGTCCAAATTTCACAGAGAAAAATTAACTGAAAAAAATCTATATTGCATTTTTATATTTTGTAAGTTTTCTATCAGTTGAATTATTGCAAATATATTTTTAAATTAGTAAAATCGTGCACACAGTTATAAACAGGATCTCTCCTAAGGGCATCGTGGGTTTAGGAGCCTGTCACCGAAGGTGCTCCCCAGTGTTGCAACTCTCTCATGAAGTGGGTGAGAGGTGTTCTCCATTAAGGATGACAAGTTGGCTGTTATCCTTCATTCCCCAACTGCCTCTACTGAGTCCAGTGAGCACCCTAGGACAGATCTTGCATTCTTGAACAGCTTGTTGAGTCTCTTTCTGTCTGCTGCTAATATGGCAGTCCCACAGCAGACCAGAACCCCATAGAGGATGGCTGAGCCATCACATAATCATAAAAATAGTTTAGATGCCCCCACCCCTGTATTCCAAAGGACCAGAGCCTCCTCAAAAGATAGAGTCGTTGTCCTTTTTTGTACAGTGCCTGAGTGTTGTCTAGTATGGTGGGCCTGATATTGTAGAAAGCACTGGATAGATAAAAAAGCATGATCCTCACTGTGCTTCCAGCCTTGTCAAGATTTGAGAGGATCCGTTGTAGCTGATAGAGGAATGCATCATTCACTCCGCTGCATGGCTGGTATCGAATTGTAGCGGGTCCATTGCAGGTTTTACCAGTGGGCGGAGATAGCTGTGAACAAGTCTTTCCATGGCCTTCATCAGGTGGGAAGTCAGTGCCACTGCTTTATACCCATTTAAATCAGTAGGGTATGAGGTCTTTGCAATAGGGACCACACATGATGTTTTCCAGAGGTCTGTTTTAGGCTCAGGTTACAGATGTCATGCACTGGTCCGCACAGTATTTCAGGAGTCCAGGGTTGATTTCAGGAACTGCTGCTTTCCTCATCTACATGGTCCTCAGTCCCTTTCTTACTTGTTCTTTGGTGAATGACAAAGAGATTTGTATTTTGTCTTTGCTTGGGGGACTGTGCTATGGACCTAACACCTCTGGTGCTCATACGGGGTGGCTTTACATTTATTAAAGACTTGTAAATGTTTGATAAGGGTGAAACAGCATAAGAAAATTAACAAAGAAACAAGTGCTTTATCTAAAAGAAAGGAGCTCCACTATGACAGAATGACTGATGTAAAGTTGAACACTTTCTATTAGAGTGACCACAGAAACTGATAAAGTAACCAGTGAAGAGGAGGAAAGCGAGAGATCAATGATCTCTCTCTACATCTCTCACCCAGCCGCCCACACTGCAAGCACTTTGTTTTAATGAGCGCCCATTAATACTGGCCAGAGTCATTTAATGTAAATGCCAGTGCAATAATTTGTGGGTGTAAGTGGGGTGTGTTGGAGTCAAAAAGAGAGATGAGAGTGAGGACAGTTTGTTATTATTGCAACATGGTTTAAACAAGGGAGCAAAAGCCTGGCAAGAAAGAGAAGTTTTTGGTGTAATTGCAGCTATAAAGAACAGAAAGCGTTTATTCAGTTGAATTGAGATCAGCTTAACATACTGCACACAGAAATATGAAAGTCATATGCCTGAAGTGGATATTTATCCTTTCTAATTCTGCAGTTATTCTATCAGTTCTAATTCTAATTCTAATTCTATCAGTTATTACAAATCGGTGAATGGCAAAAGTATTTCACTCAGTATTTATTTTGACCCCAATGTACAGCAAAAACTGCAACTAAACATTTTAATAACTGATGATAAGTTTGGATCTTCAGTTTGGGGAGTAATTGTAATAAATTTTATTGTACAGAACAGTTTTGCTCTGTTACAAATGTTATGTCATTCTGTATTACTTATTAGTGTTATCTGATTTTAATCATCCACCATTGTTGTCTCACTTTCAGCTCCTGCAATTTTTGACCTATCAACACAATTTTCACAGGACATGCCGGGCTCATTGGTGACACCATTGCTTGTATACAGCTAAGGAATTGGTTGAACCATTCCCGAGATATTCCCATTTTTCTGAGCCACTCATTCAATATGCATTACAGTGATTTTTGCAATCACGTAACTCGGCCAATTTTCAAGCTACAAAAATGAAGCTGGAGTCGAAGATGACTACAGCTAGACTAGTCTTGAGAAATCGTAGAGTAATCACACTCTTTGTTTACTTCTGATCACTTTTCAAATTTGGCTTCTGTGAAAAATATCTTATTTTCAAAATGTAACACAATTTTTGAGCTACAAACACAAAACTCACCATGTCTCGAGTGATTTGCAAACAAACCCAACCACTAAAACCACAGACTAATTGCAATTTCTGGTCACTCTTCAAAAATTGCATCATCCTCTAATCACACCCTATTACCCAGCCACACCCAATTTTTCCGGAGTTTATAGATCAATCAATGAAGCCAAGTCATTTTGACTCAAAACTGAGCCCAAATAATGATGTTTTTATTATTATGGTTCAGTGTTCCCCAGCAACGAGAGGTGAACATGCTAACCACTGAGCCAACGTGCCGTCCTATAAGTTGTTTTAATTTATCAAAACAAATGCTTTAATTTATTTATTTTGGCTTGTATGATCTGGTGGTGGTTAGGGTGTTGGACTATCAATCTGTGGGGGGGCTTAATTTATTAAAGTACGTTTAAATTAGGATTTGACAAAAGGATTATTTTAATTCACTTTTTAAGATGTTTATCTAATCAGGGTTAAGGGGTGCTGGAACCAAACCCAGGGCTCATTAAGAGAACAGGAACAACCAAAGACCTCTCAGCAGTTTATCACAAAGCTGACACATACATTTATGCACACTTTCACACCTAAGCATATATTTTTTTTCAATTTCATCTAGGCATGTTTTTGAAACATGAAAGGAAACTTAGAACTTTAGAAGGAAACCACTGTTCTACCATGCCCCCTAGAATTTTATGACACATTCGCAAAACTATAGAAAATCTAAAGGGTGTGTTTAATTCAATCTGGTTATTATGACAGTGCGAAAAAGGAAAAGAAAGAAGCTTCTTCCACAAAGTGCCAAAAGGAATCTTGTTAGCTGCAGTTTAAACCCAGAATAAAATGTACTGACCTAACCCCACAGACCATGTTTGGTAAAAACAAGATTCAGCACCCTAAATATTTGATTCTCCTGCTAATCATGAGGGTGTCAATATTAGGTTTTACACATTCTACTTTTCATTATATTTCATTGATTCTTAATGGAAAATGTGCATAGAGATATCGAGAGAAGAATAAAAAATATTTAACAATTAAGGTAGGTGGAACGATGGCAAACACCAGTCCAAATAAACAAGACCTAAGGGATTTTTCCACTACTAATAATTTTATTATTTATTAAACTATTTTACTATATAATTTATTAATTTCTCGAAATTGTTATTGTTATGTATGTCAAAAAAATCTGTTTATGTGATTAAATTCAAGACAATGAAACAAAAGGAATGACTATTTAATAGTTGTATTTTTATTTTCCCTAGGTACTGAATATGTCACCAAACTGTATTGCTAGAAGTCAAAAGTTGCCGTGTATGGTTATGGAAATTCAACATATTTACATCAGAGTGCTATAAACACACTGTGCAGAGAAGCAGTTTATGCTTCAGGCAATGCTTGAGGACATTTTCCATTTTACCGTGTCCCCTGCACACACAGTAAGAGAGAGAGAGCGAGAGGGAGAGCGAGAGAGAGTGAGAGATAGGGAGTGAGAGCAAGAAAAATCTTCACTGCAAGAGGTGCTATCCCCTATCCATCAATTTTATTCCTTATTTAATATGTGTTAGCATTATTACTGCTATAGCACTTTCAACCATACCTTATTTATGGTTCTGTCATCTTAGTTTTATGATCTGTGCGTTTTAATCAAAATATAAATTCACATACATGTAAGAGGAACAAGTATGGAGTGAGTGATTAATAAAAAAAGAGATGGGAAGAGAGTTTGTGTGCCTTAGTGTTGATCTGAGCGTGTGCCAGCTGCAATTACAACTACAAATTCTGTCAGTCAGACAGATGGATGAAGAGTGGAGGAATGAGTAAGGAAGGGCCTAAACCAAACCAGTGCTGGATGGAGAGAAAAAGATATATGGATGTGCTCTCACAGCCTCGAGTTGGACGAGTAAACTCAAAATGTTTAGGAGAGATGGATCATTTTGAAAGTGGAAGTAAAACTTTCAAGTAAATTGTGTGTTTAAAAAATACACAAGAATATTTAATCAAAATTTTGTTCTGTTGGTAAGTGCCAACAAAAACTTAGGTGAGGATGTAGTGTTGTGGACAGACAACACACCAAGCAGGTCTAGTGGAACTCTTTTTACTTATTACTTATTATTTAACCCTTTGTATTCAATACACTGTTCCCCCTAACCCTAATGTTACCTTACAAAGGTTTCATCTCATACCTAATACTACATCTGTCACGATGTCAGCGCGGTGCGGTGTGGTTGTAGGAAGCGAGCCAGACGACCAGGTAAGCAACCAAAGAACAATTTTATTTGCTACAAACAGCGGGAACGCCGCTGAAAGCACGGCGAGACGTGTCGGGAGCAAAACACACATAAATTAACAAAACTGAACACCCGACGTAGCATCTAAGCATATATAAGCAACATAAACTCACAATGCTGGCCTGCTGACTCAGGGCACATGCGCGCCCTGAGTCAACACGTGATCAGGTAGGACCCAGCTCAAGGGGATGGGCCCTACCTACGCGAGCCCTAAACCAAACCTGAAACACGGGAGACAGGGGGGAGTGGCCTATCCCTCCCAACCTGACAACATCCCCCCTTTCGAAAGGAAATATCACATCAGCTAGAAGAGAACTGTAATCAACCATGTGACCAAACAACATAAACAAGATGCAGATCAAGCGCTTTGAGATGATTTGAAGACGGTTTGAAGACGCAAGCAGAGGGGAACCAGGTGAACGCGCTAATCTATGCAATGTGGGAGAAATTTAACTCTCATTACCACGCTAGTAGCTTGGTGTACAACCTATGATTTGTCGCTGACGAACTGTGTGGTAGCCAATGAGAAGGAAATGGGCTTACCCCAGAGAAAATGGGCTGGTCTTGCACATAATCAAAATGTGAATGTGAGTGTCCACAACTTTGATACGTCCCAGCATTACATTGGAGACATGAGTCTAGAAATCAACTTGCAGCAAAAGAATGTAGACAACAATCGTTACGACTCGAACAAGATGCCCATGAAGTTTATACAGCTTTTCAGTGGACAGGCATTTTGCATGGTCTTTTTTCAGCTTCGGCGACAAAGTATTTTTGTTGATAATTAAAGACATTGAACAATGGACCCAAACATCCTGTGAAGCGAGCAGAACTCCACAAAAAGAACAAGATTAAACCCGGCTTGTTGCATGGACACAGTCAGCAACTCTCCTGACTTGATGTGAACAGTGCATTCATCTGCTGCACTGGTCTCACAATTCCAACACAGTGATGCGCCGATACCCCGCTAGAGAAAGATGGCTTTCCATTCACCTAAACGACTATGTTTGCCCTTAAGATGCTGAGTGGCCAATGGGGCAGAATAATCCCCACACTCAGTAGAAGAAATGGGCAGTGTAACCCACTCCTCTTTAAATGTAAACTTATCAGGTGGCAGAACTTGAAATAAGCTCATAGTCACCAATATATAATGAAAACAGAGCGGCTAGCATGGCAACATCGCAAATACAAAACTGCCTTGTAACCACGTACCCACATGGTAAATAATAGAGAAAATGTTCACTAAAAAAGCAACTTAAATTCTGCCCAATGTTCTGTTGGTAAGTGCCAAATAAAAGTTAGGTGAGGATATAGTGTTGTGAACAGACGAGACACCATCATACCTAAAACTAAAATGATTTACTTACAAAAGTGCAGACACTTACAAACATGCATTTTAATATTGTAATACTGTATATTGTATAGGCACGTTCGCCTCTCAGCGCTAGGGATTCCCGGTTCGAATCCCCATCTGGGTGGAGTTTCCATGTTCTCCCCGTGCCTGCGTGGGTTTCCTCCGCGTTCTCCGGTTTCCTCCCACAGTCCAAAAACATGGATTAAGTCAATTGAATTCTCAAAAATTGCCCCATATAGAGTGTGTCTGTGTGAGTGAGTGTGTGCCCAGCGATGGATTGGCGCCCTGTCCTGGGTCTATCTGCCCAGCGCCCGAGACGTTCTCCCCTGGATGGGCATGGGGAACCACACCGCGACCCTAATAGAGGATAAAGCGGGAGATAATGAATGAATGAATGTATATTGTATACACAGATTTCACTTCAATGGTTCAAGTGATTTTTGAATTGTGTGAAAATTCTGCTTATTTTACCAAATTATGCATTTTCCAAATGCACAATAAAAATCTGCAATTATTCACTGTATGTCAGTGTTTGCTGATCAACACAAATGTATTCTCTCATTGCTTTTTGGTGACTATAGAGAAATAATGTAGGATTAGTGACTCTGTGGTTCTATTGAATTATTTTGATCCAGTTATAATTAACAAGCTGCTCACCTGTTTGCAAATGCACAAGATTACCAAAAGCAGAGTATCTTTCATTGCACATTCCACCTCAACCGATTGTAAGGTATGACCAGAGATGTTCGAATGTGATAAACAATTTAGCATAGGACAGCATTTTTTTTTAAAACAGTTATTGTGATCAGGTCCACAGAGTGCTGGGATTTTGGGTAATGTGTAAAAGCAAAGCAGTAAAAAGGCCTCCAGTCTATCACAGACTGACAAACACAAACAACTTTGTGCATATTTTTACACCTGGAATCATTTAATGTCATAATAAAAGCTCTGTACTTAATCCTAATTATAGAATTAAGATCAGATCTTGGTTGTTTCTTATTTGCCCTAATAGTATATAGCTAAAAAAGAAAATTAGGATTTTGAAAATTGTTATATGTTTTAGGGATTATGGTAGTATTAGCAGAATGTAGTACTGTTGCCTCACAAAAAAGAGCCTGAGTTCAGATTCCTGGTGTATTTCTGTGTGGATTTTGCATGCTTTCTCTGTGTCATTGTAGTTTTTTCCAGAAGCTCTGGCTTCCTTGAACCTCTTTATTTTAAAAGTATTTTATGTACATTCAGTTTTTTCTGATTAATTCTGTACAAGGGTAGCAGGGGGGGTTCCCCATGCCCATCCAGGGGAGAACTTTTGATACACCCAGAAGACACACCCAGGACAACATTTAATTTACCTTGAATCCAAGTTTTTGGACTGCTTCAAAAATGCTTAAACCAGTGTGCTTTGGTCACTAGGCAGAAGTTGAAGAGCGTTATCATAGGGATCAAGGGAAGGAACGAAGATAGATCCAGGATTACGAATTAGGTGCAAAAATGCTTTATTAAAGTCCAGAAAATTCTTCAGCAAAAAAAAGACAACAAAATAATTTCAAGATATCTACATTTTTATACAAAGTCCACAGCAACCTTGTCAATTTCACCACATTATTTTCTTGCATTGTCCTTAGAAGGGGACTGCGTTAGCCCCACAGATTCCCACTATCGGTACTGGCACAGCTCTGACTTATTGTACTGTTCAGGTGAATTTTTCGTAACACTCTCGGATGTGTTAAAATGCTCCTCTCTCCTCCACGTGTCCATAGTGAAGTCTGCTCGGACCTTTAATGGCAAAGGTGCGCGGCTGACATGCATGGAACTTCCATCTATCCATCTATCAGATAGGAACCTATATCGGTGGTGACTGATTTTCCTTTACAGTGTTTACTTTTCACTCTACTGTCACCCCTCACAAACAGACATAAATAACTACAACTTTAACACCCTTTAGTCTGATGGATTTTTTTTAAACGGAATAATAGTGACAGGCCTGGCAAAAAAAAAAAAAAAAAAAAAAAAACACTCCAACAGCATGGGCTGCTCCTTCAAAGTAGGAGTTTTACCTAACTTCTGGTTTCACTCTGGTTTCACTCTGGTTTCACTCTCATTTACATCCCAGGACGCCGCTGCTGATCACACAGGCACTTCACAGGTCTCGAACCACAGTTCTGACCATTAGCTTTTACGTCCACACAAAGCCCTTTCTCCAGATGTGCACATCATCTGTGAGTAAAGTCACTTCAGATTTAGGATTATATATTCCTCTATTGTCCAATAGAAAGAAAATGGGATGATGAGAGCCACAATGCCGCCCCATTTAGGTACAGTGTAATACAAATACTAAATTCCCTCTGGGTGCAATGAGTGTATTGATGCGTTAGTCTGTGTTTTTGCCCTGCAGTGAACTGGCAGTCTGTTCAGAGTACTTTCCAGCTCTTCACCATTGCGTACTGACTACAGAGCACCCTCCATGACCCTAATTAGGATAAGCATCTAAGATAATGAATAAATTATTTTTAAGATGCAGTGCTAAACCTATTAACTGCTATTACCCTTTTGTGGAATAAAAGTGTCAATAACAAGGAAAATTAGAGGAAAATAATTTGCTGGAGATAACAGTAAGGCTTCATCATTTGGCTAAAACAACAAAAGAGTATTGAATATTAACCCCTAACACTGTGCAAAACTTAATGACAATTGTCTGACAATGTGTAATAGACAATGTGCATAATTGTTATCGCAATTAAGTGATAAAAATTATTATTACCTAACTGTATCAAATAATGCATCCTAGAACTGTATTATGCAAAGAGAATGCCATAATTATATTTTGTGCAATTAGGCCAGTGAGTTTTCTGTGCCCAAAGTCATTTGGATGTTAGATTCTACATTACAAATATAAAAAGTTTATCCAGAGTGATAGAAACAAAAAGTGCAAAATACAAATGCATGATGGCATGGAGGGCATCGTTAACAGTTGAAACCAAAATGTTACACACTCTGTAGAAAAAGACAAATAACTTTTTTTTTCTCACTGTCTGATTTTAAATCAGACCGGATTTTTGTGGAGTCATAATTATTTCTATTTGCCAAATGACAGAAGGGCCGGCACAGTGGCATAGTTGTTAGCACCGTCACTTCTCAGCTCTGGAGATCTGGGAGGACCTTCCATGATCATATAATGTGTTTGCGTGTGTGTGTGTGTGTGTGTGTGTGTGTGTGTGTGTGACTAGGTGTGTCTATTGATAGATTGGCCCACCGTCATGGGTGTATCTGAACCACACTAAAGACAAGTATCTGAGTGTTATGGTTTGAAAGAGTGCAAAACCAGATATACAAACAACTTAGCTTTTTGGTATTGCTTGATCCAGCTCAGATCTAGCTGGATCACTTCATTTAGAGCATGGGTGTGTTACAATGAGTCTCTAGCACTTGTGGCTAAATTGTAGAACCTACCGACAAACTGGGACCTGCAAGATATGAATTAAATCTTTGTAATTATCACTGATTTAGAAAAACTAGTTATAAAAAAAATCTAATAGAAAATAGAAAAATAAAATAGAAATACAAATAGAATACAAATACAGTGGAGATATAGCCACAAGAACAGGTTCTTAGAATTATTCTAATGTCAGTGTTATATAAATGTAATGTTAGTATTATACTATATGTTATACGATATAACTAAATAAGAATATTTAAGCCAAACTTTTTTTTTTTTTTTTTTAAAGTATTCATATAAAAATTTCCTTGTTAAACATACAATGAATTTACCAGAAAACATAACAGAACGTACCACAAAATTGGAAATGTTTAATTATTTTCATTCATTCATTTATTTTCTGCTTAATCCTCTAATAGGATCACAGGGGGGTTCCTGATGTCCATCCAATAGAGAACGTTTTAAGCACTGGGCAGCTACACCCAGGACAGGGAACCAATCTATCGCTTGGCACACTCACTCACACAGAAACACACACATTATGAGGCTATTTAGAGCATTCAGTTTACCTTGAAGGTGGCAAGGTGGCTTAGTGGTTAGCACGTTCGCCTCTCAGCGCTAGGGATTCCCGGTTCGAATCCCAATCTGGGTGGAGTTTCCATGTTCTCCCCGTGTCCGCGTGGGTTTCCTCTGGGTTCTCTGGTTTCCTCCCACAGTCCAAAAACATGGATCAAGTCAAATGAATTCTCCAAATTACTGTCTGCCCAGCGATAGATTGGTGCCCTGTCCTGGGTGTATCTGCCCAGCGCCCGAGACGTTCTCCCCTGGATGGGCATGGAGACCCCCACCCCCCCACCTTGAATGTTTTTGGACTGTGGGAGGAAACCGGAGAACACTGAAAAAAACCCACGCAGACATGGTAAGAACATGGAAACTCCACCCAGATTGGGATTCTGACCTGGATTCCCCCAGCGTTAAGAGGTGAACATGCTAACCATTAAGCTAACATGAATTGACATGTTATTACTCTTTAGAAATTATATTTTAATCTATGTAGGTTATGGTAATCTCAGACAGTGTTCTCTGTTCAGCTATGACAATTTTTACTCATTAAATGTTTGATAAAGGAGCATTGTGTAATCCATCAAAAATGTCTTTTTTCAGAAAACACACAATTACTATAAAATAACCATTAGGTGGGAATCCTTCTTTTTACACATCTAGACTGTGAGGTCTAGTTGTGAAGAAGTTTAACTGACTCTTTTTAATGTCAACTGACTGCCAACATTAGTCACCAGACAGGGGCAGTGATGAGCTTCTACTGTACTTTATCTGTTGGTTGGGCCCTCTATTGGCTTTAAAAATGGCAATTGCTATACTATTGACAATTGCTTTCAGGACCTAGTCAAGCCATCAGTGTATCCAACCACCCTAGGGTTACAACAACAACAAAGTGGCGCAGGTGTGAATGCACCTGATGCCAATTAGCGATCTGCACTGAATGGTTTTTGCTAAATGGCAGGCTGGCTAATTAAGTCTGATATTTTCACAGCTCAGTGCAGGTCATTGGTGCTTTCTCACCTCACGTGTAAGCAGCTTTTCCCACTGGCTCTATTTTTCTTAATATGTGTAACTTAAATGTATTCCTAAGCTGGATCAGTGTGCATTGTTGTGGTGTGTCTCAGCCTAGTAGCATCTAATGGGCACATTTCCCCTCTGTCGATGCAATCCATGTGAGTATTGTATTGCATTGGGGTGCAAGATGTCGAGCTCTGTCAGGATGTGGACAGTTTTATTTTCTGCTGTTCCTTTCCTGGGATGTCACAACCATGTGTTATAGCTAGAAATATAGTACTTTATTAAGTATATATGCCGCTTGGTAATAAAATGAAGAAAAAAATACAAAGTTTATATTTTGTATTCAAAAATATATTAAAATTTCAAAATCCCAGGTATACTAAAGTTACGAGTCCCTTAACCCTCGTTGTTCCAGGTGTGCATATCAGTGTTCTGATCCCAACCATGTTGGGATACTTGTAAGTCGCATTGGATAAAAGAAAATGTAAAAGGCATTTGTATCCAGTCCCATACTCTAAAATCCTTAAATAAAATCCAGTGTGAGCAATTGTATTAAGGACTCACCTACTTAGTAAATAGAGTTCACCTGTGTGTAATACCTGATATAACTACAGCTGTTCTTTGAATGTCCATTGGGTTTATTTATTAGTAATGAAACTGCATCATAAAATCCAAGTAACAAAACAGACAGGTCAGGGATAAAGTTACTGTATTAGGAAGTGAAAAGCAGAGTTGGATTAAAACATTTTGCAATAAACATCTTACTGAGCAGTGTATAATCCATCATCTGAAAATAAAAGGAGTTTGGCATAACTGCAAAGTCCTTCTGACAGCTGAGCCAAGAAGAGCCCTACTTGGAGAAGCAGCCAGAAGGCCCATGGTCACTTGGAGGAGCCGCAGAGATCCACAGCTCAGATGGGAAAATCTGTCGACAAGACAACTATTTGTCATGTATTTCACAAATCTGGCCTTTATGGGAAAGTGGCAAGAAGAAAGCCATTTTTGCAACAAGCAATAGGAATTCTGTTTGTAATTTGCCACAATCCTTGTAGGAGACACATTATACATGTGAAAGAAGTTGCTTTGGTCAGTAGAGACCAATCTTTTTGGCCTAAATGCAAAATGTTATGTGTGGCCAAAAACGAATGCTACACAAAAAAAAAAAAAGAATTGGCAAGACCTAGTAACTGTGTCTGTCTGTAAGTTATTTGTATTAAACTTTCCCGCTCTCATGATCTCACTTTCTCATCTGCCCAAACTTTTTGAAGTTCATGTGTCCTCTGCATTTGCCCTGGACATTACTGACCTTGTGTCATGAGCTCTGTCTGTGTTAAATGTGTGATATACAGCCAGGAAGCAGGTATAACAAAAAAGTTTTTTTTTTGAATGGCAAACAGTTGCAGTGGGTGATAAAAATTATGTTTTTGTGCAAGGAGTGAGTGGCAAGAAGTGAGTGGTAAGGAGTCAATGGCCAAAGTATAAACAACATCACCAGGAACATGTGACCATAAAACACAAGAACATAGGAACCAATAATAGAAAATGGTTAATTACATTACATGACATTTACATTTGGTCATTTAGCAGATACATATATCCAAAGCGACTAACAAATGAGAGAACACCACAAGTCAGTAGTTAAGGAGAAGACAGCTACACTGTAGAATTAATTAATTCATTCATTATCTTCCGCTTTATCCTATATTATGGTCGCGGTGGGGCTCCCCATGCCCATCCAGGGGAGAACGTTTCGGGCGCTGGGCAGATACACCCAGGACAGGGCGCCAATCTATCACACTCACACACACAGTCACACACTCTATATGGGGCAATTTGGAGAACTCAATTGATTGATCCATGTTTTTGGACTGTGGGAGGAAACCGGAGAACCCAGAGGAAACCCACGCAGACACGGGGAGAACATGGAAATTGCACCCAGATGGGGATTCGAACCGGGAATCCCTAGCGTTGAGAGGCGAACGTGCTAACCACTAAGCCACCGTGCCACCCCCACTGTAGAATTATCAAGCATAATTAATATCAGATCTAAGCCATATTTTGTTTTTTGATATCAGGTGTTTGTGGAACACATGTGTTTTGAGTTGTTTCTTAAAGATGCCAAGTGACTCCTTACTTACAGAGTTGGGAAGATTGTTCCACCATTTTGCAGTGGTGAACGCTACGGAGTGAGAATTAGCACCACGGTAAGGTGGAATCACCAGGCGACATTCATCACTAGAGCGAAGTGAACTAGTAGGAGTGTATTTTAGAAATATCGAGTGAAGATGAGTGGGGGTCGATCCAGAAAATGTCCTGTAGGCCAGAGTCAGTGTTTTGTACTGAATGTGAGCAGCTACAGGGAGCCAGTGCCCGAATTGTGTAGAGAATTATCTACACAATTCGGGCAGCAAAGTTTTGAATTTGTTGTAGAGGCTTGATGGTGCAAGCTGGGAGACCGGCAAGCAGTCCATTACAAATAATCAAGCCGACATAGGATAAGGGCTTGGACTAACAACTGAGTAGCATTTTTAGTCACGAAAGGTTTGATCTTCCTGATGTTGTAAAGAAGGTGTCAGTGTTCCCGCGGTTCGCCCGGCTCCCCGCCTATCACGGTCCGTCTCTCTGGATTATTGATGTCAGCTGAGGACTATTTTCCACCCACGTCACTTCCTATTTAAGGCGGTCAGAATTGTTCCTTCCCCGCGAAGGATCTTTGTTCTCTCATGCTGTTCGCTTCTTGTTACGCTGTGCTTGTGTTCTTTCTGGATCTCCGTTTTTTGCCTAGGTCCTCGGAGCTACGTTTTCGCTTTCCTCAGTGACGGGCTCTTCGATTTCAGACAGTGGGTTGGAAGACCACGTGTCTGTACGGAAAGAGGAGTGACGTGTCCCAGTTCCCACACAGCAGGAGGCGGTAACTCTCGTCACCAGTCTACAGTGACGTCACTGGTGACGCTGCCCCGTTCCTAGAGTAACGTGACTGAGTCGTTCCGCCATTGTTTGTATCTGCGGCGCTCCAGTGCTTTTGTTTTTGTTTTTTGTTGAACGCTATCGTTTTTTCCCGACGTCAAGGGATCTACATTAAAACAGAACTGAACTGTATTTTACTCGCCTTCTGTTTTTGTCAGTCACGTCGTAACAGAAATCCTTCGCCTCAAAAGTGTTACGTCGAGATGGATTCGCAGCGCGATACTGCCAGCGGTCCACCGCGGACACCGGGATCAGAGCTCTCTGCCCTTCAGAGCGAGTTGGGTGAGATTTCGGCCGTTCTGCGCAACTTGTTGCAACGGCAAGCGGACTTTGAACAGGGGCTGGTGTCGCTCCGATCGGCCGTCGCCCAAGCGGCGTCTCCGGCCGCGGTTCCTGCGTTCCCGCCCGCGGCTCATCCGACACCTGGTCTGCCTGGATCTCCACCCCTGAGTATCTCCCTGTCGGAACCAGAGAGGTATGATGGAAATCCACTCACCTGTCCCGCTTTTCTCATGCAGTGCTCGCTGTTTCTACATAGCCGCTCCATCTCCAGCGATCAAGATAAGATTGCGCTGGTGATCTCCCGGCTCACCGGGAGGGCGTGCGAGTGGGCCACGGCGATTTGGGAAACACAGGGTCCCGAAGTTCAGAACTTTTCCTCATTTATCGAGGCATTCAAGGCCGTTTTCAACCATCCTGTAGAGGGAGGACCCTGCGGAGAAGAGCTGATGCGGCTACGACAAGGGTCCCAGTCCGTAGCCAGTTATGCATTGTCTTTTCGCACGTTGGCTGCGCGATCCGGATGGAATGAGGCCTCCCTGAAATCCCATTACCGAGAGGGACTGCGTCCAGAGGTCCGACGCGAGATTTCGGGACGTGATTTCGGCGCCTCTCTCACCGACCTCATCCGTCTCTCCATCCTGATGGACCAGCACCTGAACCCCGCATCCAGGGGACGTCAGCACGTCACAGAGAGGGGTAGAGCGGAACCATAACAGACATCATCCCGTTCGTCCGAAGCAGAGCCTATGCAGCTGAACACAACTCGTCTGTCTCGTCAGGAGCGTCAACGCCGCCTCAGGTCCCATCTCTGCCTGTACTGTGGTGAGGCCTCACACTTGGTCCAGAACTGCCCTTCACGTCCCTCTGACCGGACCCGTCGTCCAGCATCGGAGTCTCCTAGAGCGGTGAGAAGTCTCAACACTCCTCAAACCCACCAGCTTCACATCAACGTAGAACTTTGCATCACCAAGACCAAGATCAAAGCATGTGCTATGATAGACTCAGGAGCTGATGGGAGTTTTATTGATCAGGGGTTTTGCCAGAAGGGGAACATTCCTCTTCGTGCTCTTGACGCTCCTATGAGGGTCTGTGCCGTGGACGGGAGACCTTTGTCTCTGGGGAGTATCACCCACAGGACAGTCCCTTTGGTCATGTACACCAGCAATGGTCACTCAGAGTTAATTTCATTTTTTGTAACCGCCTCTCCTTTTCTGCCTATTATTCTAGGTTTGCCTTGGCTGCGTCGGCATGATCCGGTCATATCCTGGGCTACTTCCCGCATCCTGGCTTGGTCACCCCGTTGTCAACAGGAATGCCTGGTTCCCCTTAGTACTCCCCGACTGCTGTCCTGTGTGTCCTCCAACACTACTTCTTTCAGTCAGGTGCCTCCGGTATACGCAGATTTGTCCGAGGTCTTTAGTAGGGAGCATGCTAACTCCTTACCCCCTAACCGTCCTTACGACTGCGCCATTGATTTGGTAGAAGGGGCTAAGTTACCACACTCTCGACCGTATCCGCTCTCGGCTAATGAGACGCGCACCATGAGAGAGTATATTGCCGAGGCTCTCAGAAACGGGTTTATTCGTCCTTCCAAATCTCCAGCTGCGTCTGGGTTCTTTTTCGTCCCCAAGGCCGGAGGAGAACTTCGTCCATGTATTGATTATCGTGAGCTTAACAAGGTAACTAAGCGCTACCCTTACCCATTCCCGCTCATTCCATCCAACCTTGAACGTCTCCATGGGGCTCGCGTCTTTACTAAATTGGATCTTCGTAATGCGTATAACCTCGTTCGTATACGGCCGGGGGATGAGTGGAAAACCGCCTTCATTACTACCACAGGACATTATGAATACCTCGTCATGCCTTTCGGTTTATCTAACGCTCCCTCTGTGTTTCAAGCCTTTATTAATGACGTCCTACGCGAGTTCCTGGATGAGGGGATCATAGTATATCTTGCTGACATTCTCGTGTTCTCTCAGGACCTAGAAAGTCACATTAGGCTGGTTCGGCAGGTGCTATCTCGTCTCCTTCAACACCGGTTATTCGTGAAAGGGGAGAAATGTGTCTTTCATGCTACCAGGGTTTCGTTCTTGGGGTTTGTGCTCTCCAAGGAGGGGTTGGAGATGGACCCACGTAAGGTTCAGGCAGTCCTAGATTGGCCCACACCTTCTTCCGTTAAAGAGCTCCAGAGGTTTTTGGGTTTCGCCAATTTTTATCGCCGTTTTATTCAGGGCTTTAGCCGTCGCGCATTACCCCTTACATCTCTGCTTAAAGGCAAACCCAAGGTGTTACGGTGGAACTCAGAGGCGGATCGAGCGTTCCAGGAACTGAAAAAGTGTTTTACCTCCGCCCCAGTCCTTATACACCCGGACTGTAGCAAACAGTTTGTGGTAGAGGTGGACGCATCGTGTAGCGGGGTGGGTGCCATTCTGTCCCAAAAGGGGGCAAATAGTTCTGTACTTCGTCCCATAGCCTACTTCTCCCGTAAGTTTAGTGCTGCCGAGTGTAATTACGGAATAGGTGATCGCGAGCTATTGGCTGTCAAGCTGGCTCTAGAAGAGTGGCGTCATTGGCTTATTGGTTCTCCGTTCCAAATCCTCGTTCTCACCGATCAAAAGAATTTAGAATTCTTGAAGGGAGCACGACGCATGAACGCCTGCCAGGCCCGGTGGTCTCTGTTTTTTAACAATTTTGACCTTCTTATCTCGTTTCGTCCGGGGAAGGAGAACCGTAGAGCGGACGCTTTGTCACGCGTCCACGGCCCTGCTGAGTCTGATCCCGAGTTAGGAGACGCGATTATTCCTTCCCATCGCTTCGTTTGTCCCATCCAGTGGGAGATTGACCAGTTAATTCGTGACGCTACCTCCGGAACAGCCCCTCCTCCTGGATGTCCGGCGGAAGCACTTTATGTCCCCCCTACACTCCGTGATCGGCTTATCTCGTGGGCTCACACATCCCTTAGCGCAGGTAA
The DNA here is from genome assembly GCA_019802505.1 of Corydoras sp. C115. Classification (NCBI taxonomy): domain Eukaryota; kingdom Metazoa; phylum Chordata; class Actinopteri; order Siluriformes; family Callichthyidae; genus Corydoras; species Corydoras sp. C115. The sequence goes on from JAFMOC010000012.1 coordinate 7,146,438, forward strand.
CCCGGGAGTCGGTCGTACTATACAAGTGTTGTTGCGGAAATATTGGTGGGAAACGCTTCGTGCCGACGTGCAGAGGTTCGTACTGCCTTGCTCTCTTTGTGCCGCTTGCAAGACCCCGCGTACCTTGCCTGCCGGTAAGTTGCTCCCGCTTCCGGTTCCCGATCGTCCGTGGGCACACATTTCCATTGATTTTGTTACTGGCCTTACTCCTTCTAACAGTTACTCAGTCATCTGCTCAGTTCTAGATCGTTTCTCCCGCGCGATTCGTCTAATTCCTCTTAAAGGTATGCCTTCTGCGTTCGAAACCGCTGAATTATTGTTCCAACATATTTTTACTACGTTCGGGATCCCAGAGTCGATTCTTTCCGACCGGGGAGCCCAGTTCACGTCGGCAGTATGGCGGGCGTTCATGGAGAAACTAGGGGTATCGGTCTGCTTAACTTCCGGGTTTCATCCTGAGACTAATGGGGCATGTGAGAGGGCTCACCAGGAGGTGTCTAAATTTTTACGTTTATATGCTCACCGTAATCCCACCGACTGGTCACGGTATCTACCTTGGGCAGAGATAGCCCAAAATTCCCTGAGACACTCATCCACTGGTCTTACCCCGTATCAGTGCATTCTTGGTTACCAACCTCCGTTCGCCCCTTGGGATAGCACACCTACGGACGCTCCCGCTGTAGATGCCTGGTTTCGTCGTAGCGAGAGTATTTGGGAACAGGTTCACCGTCGTATTGAGACAGTTCTACAACGCGCCAAACGTCAGGCTGATCGCTCTCGCGGGGAGACACCCCAATACCAAGTAGGGGACATGGTTTGGCTTAGCTCTAGGGATATTCGGTGTCGCAGAGGTACTCGGAAACTCTTGCCGAGGTATTTAGGTCCTTTCCCCATTGCGGCTAGAGTCAATGAGGTGGCTGTCCGCCTTAGTCTCCCCCGGCATATGCGTATACACCCCACGTTCCACGTCTCTCGTCTTAAACCCTTTGTCCCTGGACCCCTCAAGACTACCTGGCGAGAGGCCAACGCGGAACCCTCTTCTGAGACAGAACCCAATATCTATACGGTATCGTCCCTACTCGACTCGCGCAGACGCAATCGTAGACTGCAATATTTAGTGGAGTGGGAGGGATTTGGACCCGAGGAACGCAGTTGGGTGTTCACGGAGGACATACTGGACAAGGAGTTGATCGTAAGAGTTGAGGAGTTTCATCGTAATTTTCCCGAGAGACCAGCCCCGCGGCCCAGAGGACGCCCTCGCCGCCAAGGCAATCCTAGAGGTCCCCGACCGGCCTTTGACCCGGTCTTAGGACCCCCGTCCGGGAGGGGTAATGTCAGTGTTCCCGCGGTTCGCCCGGCTCCCCGCCTATCACGGTCCGTCTCTCCGGATTATTGATGTCAGCTGAGGACTATTTTCCACCCACGTCACTTCCTATTTAAGGCGGTCAGAATTGTTCCTTCCCCGCGAAGGATCTTTGTTCTCTCATGCTGTTCGCTTCTTGTTACGCTGTGCTTGTGTTCTTTCTGGATCTCCGTTTTTTGCCTAGGTCCTCGGAGCTACGTTTTCGCTTTCCTCAGCGACGGGCTCTTCGGTTTCAGACAGTGGGTTGGAAGACCACGTGTCTGTACGGAAAGAGGAGTGACGTGTCCCAGTTCCCACACAGCAGGAGGCGGTAACTCTCGTCACCAGTCTACAGTGACGTCACTGGTGACGCTGCCCCGTTCCTAGAGTAACGTGACTGAGTCGTTCCGCCATTGTTTGTATCTGCGGCGCTCCAGTGCTTTTGTTTTTGTTTTTTGTTGAACGCTATCGTTTTTTCCCGACGTCAAGGGATCTACATTAAAACAGAACTGAACTGTATTTTACTCGCCTTCTGTTTTTGTCAGTCACGTCGTAACAGAAGGAATCTGCAGGAACGGCAGTTTTAATGATCTGATCAGATACATTCAGATGTGAGTCAATTATGTGAGACAATAATTAAATAAAATAAGGCAGATAAACAAGGTAGGCCATTATTAACTAAGTCAGAGAAGGAAACAAAGACAATATTAACTAACACAAGTAAACATGTGCAGGAGAACAGCCAGCACTCCTGACACCTTGATTCTTTAAAAAAAAAAATTGAATACCCACTTCTCTGTTATATAGGTAATTCACTTATAATTATACAGGAATGCCAGTTAATTGTTTATTCATACATGTATTATACTCCTCTCAATTCTTTACTATGGTCACTGGGGGGTTGCTCATGCCCATCAAGGGGAGAATATTTCGGGTGCTGGACACAGGGAGAATATGGAAACTCCACCCAGATTAGGATTTGAACCCGAAATCCCCAGGGCTAACCACTAAGCCACTGTGCCGCCTGTAACTTTTTACTAGAGTACAAATTGTATTTATTAATGATTTGTTTTGTTTAATTATAAACAAAAAGCACTATTACTAAAATAAATTTGACTTTGTTTAAAAAAATTGTATGTTTATTGCAGTTGTATAAAAATTAATGAAAACATGCTGAGTGCAATAAATATTGCACAGAGTGAGACACAGCACTTATTTAATGTTTTTTAAATATTAGTGGCAAACAAAGACTTACTGTTTCTTAGCTGAATCTTTAAAAAAATTCTGCCATAATGTGCAGACAATTTCCATAATCACTGCACATGGACTATAATTAAACTTGTATTCATGTAGCAGCTGAGCCTTACAACACCTAATTACAGGGTAAATGTGAGTGAAATGTACTTTATTTGCTCGTATAATAGAATATTTTATGTTTTATGTAAAGCATGTGTGTATTTAAAAGAAAGCAATTAGGTATTCAGCAAAACCATTCATTAAAATAAAAAAATATATATTGTTTGAAGTTCAAATGATGGATGAACAAGGATAAATTTTTAAAAAAGTGTTTTCTGAAAAATATACTGCTAATATTCTGTAGGGTGTAATGATTTGCTTTTGTTCATTTTATATATATGTACTTGTTTTATTGTTAAAATGGATTTTCAGATTATGTTATAGATTCTAGTTTGTTGCTATTATTATTATAATAATTGTTATTACTATTAGTACTATATAACAACGTAAAGCATTTCAATATGTTCAGGCATTCAACCATTATTTGTTTATTTAGTTAGCATTTTATTATTAATATTAGTAAAGATGTTTGCACTCTGTAAGCTTTGGCAATGCAAATGTGATTTTATCATACGAATGAAGCACAAAGTGATCTTATGTATGCTTTTTACATTGTTATAATTATCTGACTTTTAGACATAGAATATATAGAAATTGAAATAGAAGCTTGCACTAAACAAAGGCTACAAAGCTCAATTATCATTGATCATCAGAAAGAAAGAGAGACAGAGTATTTGTCACACTACCGGAGGAAACAAAGGAAGCGTGAATGTTCTAAGCAAAACAGTCTTTATTGCTCTCAATAAAGCAGATGAGGAATAATCCATAAACGAGAACAAAGTCACATGAAGAAAGGCAATGACGTCACCGGTCAGCGGAATCCCCTGGTGAGCTGTAGAGGCGAGGGTGAGGAACGCAGCAAAGCGCGCACGCAGGAGTCGGAGATTCGAAGTCTCTCACGTGTTCCCAGGAGACGCGTCCTAGAGGAGATCAACGGGCAGAACCGGATTGCTCAGGCGCAGAAGCCAAAGATGCCACGTACTCAGACAAAACCAAGCAGCAGGAGCCGTAATCAGAACTAAACAAACCAAAAACCTCTGCACTGGATCTGGGACGCCGGCTTAAATAGGGCTGCCGCTGATGAGGCGTACCTGAACCTGGTAATCAGGAGAGGGTAAGCAGTGATTGGATGGAACTGGAGCAGGTGTAACAGTGGGTGTGTGTATGCGTGACATTATTACATACCTGTACCGTTCAGTCTACTTGGGCTCAGCTTCCAAGTATGCACGACATCACAGTAACCACGCTCAGGCCCTAGTGTCAGAAACATGTGGTCTGATCAGCCAATATGTGTTCTAGGTAGTTAGTGTGAAAGCTATATCTTTATAGCAAGAATGTGGTTGCTTAATTTGATCTGTTTTGTTCTAATTTAAGTTCTGTTAAGTTAATTATTTAATGGATCCCTTATTTTGGTAGTGTTAGGAATCTTTTTATTTTTTTTGTATTTTGCCCTATGAGTGAAATAAAAATCTGTTTTGATACAAAGCCTAGCCTAGTTATTGCTCATTTTGTCCATTACATCTACAGTACTTTACCTCATAGAACAGGTGTCATAAGTGGTTACCGGTTAAGTATAGCAATTATTACATAGATAAACCCTTCATTCATTCATTCATTATCTCCCGCTTTATCCTCTAGTAGGGTCGCGGTGGGGTTCCCCATGCCCATCCAGGGGAGAACGTCTCGGGCTCTGGGCAGATAGACCCAGGACAGGGCGCCAATCCATCGCTGGGCACACACACTCACTCACACAAACACACTCTATAGGGGGCAATTTTGAGAATTCAATTGACTTAATCCATGTTTTCGGACTGTGGGAGGAAACCGGAGAACCCAGAGGAAACCCACGCGGACACGGGGAGAACATGGAAACTCCACCCAGATAGGGATTCGAACCGGGAATCCCTAGCGCTGAGAGGCGAACGTGCTAACCACTAAGCCACCATGCCGCCATAGATAAACCAGCTATCAGTAAAATAGGAAATGTACATAGGAAATAACACAACACACAACATAAAAAGTTAAACACCAGTGGATTTTAAACAGAAATGGGCAAAGATGAACAAAGGAAGGATTTCATTAACTAAACCAAATGGGCAAAGAAAAGGCAAATAATAAACCAAAATGGCAAATAGTGATTATAGAGCAGGAAGGCAAAATGATAAATAAAGGAAAAAATCCACATGAGCATCTGAGTCATTATCTTCTGCTCAGTTTAAGTACCACCTAGCAAGATGGCAACTGAAAACAAGGACCAACAATGTCCCAGAGATTCTGCTCAGGTACTCAAAGCATTTAAATGCTTAGCTCTGGTACAATAATTGGCCTCCTATGCTTCCACAGGTGAAACTAATTATGGTTGCAATCTTAATCTAATAATCATGGCAAAGCAATTTTTGTAGCTGATGAAAAAAAACTATACTATATTTCTCACGATGCAAAAAGAGTATGGCTGGCTTAACAAAAGGAATTGAAACATTTTTTTTAAATGAAAAAAGAAGTTAGAAATGGTGTCTACAGGAGAGCTTGTGACACAGCATTTTTGTGAAATTCAGGAAAAAATCTAAAATGGTTAAAAAAAAACTTATTACAATATTAAATGAATAGAATGAAGGACAGAACTCAAATGGAAAAATCTAAAACAAATTGTTTGTAAAGATGGCTATTTTAACTTTGCAGGAATAGGCCTGTTGTAGCTGGCTCATATCCTAAGTTAGTGTACAAGATCATTACAAAGCATGTTAAGAACAAAGCATGCGGCTGGGCATGAGAATGAACTAATAGATAATGTATATACAGCATTAACTGAAATGTAAATTTAGGCTCAGAAAGTAGATTGAAAAACAGGTACCAAGAAATTACTTGGTGAGAGAATAGATACATTGAAAATCAGTGTGTGAACTGGGCAGATACACCCAGGACAGGACTCCATTCTATCAGTGCACACACACTCACTCACACAGACACACACACAAACACTCTATATGGGGCAATTTGGAGAATTAAATTGAACTTGATTCATGTTTTTGGACTGTGGGAGGAAGGCAAAGAATCCGGAGGAAACCCACGCGGACAAGGGGAGAACATGGAAACTCCACCCAGATTTGGATTCGAACCAGGAATCCCTAGCAATGAGAGGCGAACGTGCTAACCACTAAACCACCTTGCCACCTTCAAGGTAAACTGAATGCTCTAAATATCCCCATAATGTGTGTGCCTGTGTGTGAGTGAGTGTGCCCAGCGATGACCACTGTGCCACAATATATATATATATATATATATATATATATATATATATATATATATATATATATATATATATATATATATATATATATATATAAATAATAAAATGGAAAAGTCTGTGTTTGTGTTTACTGGCTCAACCCTCAGTCTGTGTATTTATCATGTGATTTGCAATTCCAATGATCATCTCTCACTGAATTATATGAGGCCTGGGCTCTTAAGCTTAAGTGCACATAAATAATCTTTTGTCTGTGCAAGACATGCACGCACATACACACACACACACATACATATACACACAAAGACAAGTATGCTCTTCAATGACTTACCTATGCAAAAATCCAGTGCATGCTATTTAAACTTTGTCTTTCAGATCTTGGTCATGAAGATATAATTATACTAATATACAACCCCTGGGGGAAAATATGGAATCACCACACCATGTTCTTTTGTTAAACAATGAACCACTGAGTCAACATTAAAAAAAATTTAACTTCTGGCATTAGGAAACGCAAAAAAAAAAACAATATTTTGAGACATCATTAGGTGGTGTGCTTCAGATCTTTGTTATCCTGCTACACTACCCAAACAAAGGCAGTGAACTGATGGCTAGACAGTCTCCTTCAGGATTTTCTGGTAATGAGCAGAATAAAAAAAAAAAAAAAGCAGCCCTGGACCATTATACTACTACCACCACCATGTTTAACTGTTTGAATGATACCCCTTTTCGGAAAAGTGTGTGTTAATTTTATGTTGGGATTCACGTTTCACTCGATGAGCTGTAGCTACAGCTAGCAGCAAACATGCAGCCCCAAACTATGACACTCCCACCATGATGCTTGACTGTAGTCAAGACACACTTGTCTTTGTACTCCTCAACCAATTGCATCTCCATATATCTGTGTTTTGCTTTGATGAGTCAATTTGTAGGACAAGACTTGCCACAATTACTCCAAAACCTCACAGCATTGCATCTGCAGTGGTGTCAATCATATTTTTAATATCTTGGTTTTATTCTCTGTAAGGGCCATAACTCCATAAGTGTCACACACCCACAACACCCACTGCTCCACCTGCCTCGGTTCCCGCCACTCACCGTTCACACTTTCCTGGTTATTAGTTTCAGGTGTGCCTCATCAGCAGCAGCCGCTATTTAAGACGGCGCCCCGGCTCCACCAGTGCAGAGGTTTTTGGTTACGACTGAGTGCATTGCTTGAGCTCGCACTCAATGCTGACTTTACAGCCTGAGCGATTCAGTTTTTGGCCGCTGGTCTCCTCTAGGACTCTCACCTGGGACCACTTTTTCCCAGTGAGAGACTTAGGAACTCTGGCTCCTGCATGCCCGCCCCAGCTGCGTTCCTCACCGCACCTTCTTCGGTTCCTAAGAGGACTCCGCTGACTGGTGACGTCACCGCATTCTGTTCAGTGACTTTGTGTTTCTCGTTTTGGGGTTATCCACGAATGCTTAGTTGGAGACAATAAAGACTGTTTTGTTTTCAACGATCACGCTTCCCTCGATTCCTCCGGTAGCGTGACAAACCTCTGCCAAACAACAAGGAGCTGCGGTGATGGACCCCGCCAAACATGTCCTGCAGGTGCTGGGACTCGCTCTAATGGAGCTCCAGAGCAGACTCGGTGAGGTGACTCGGGCCGTGCAAACGCTGGTAGAACGTCAAACTGAGTATGAACACAGCGATTCCGGGGCCAGAGCTGCAGTCTCCACGTCGCAGCAGTCTGCGTACAGCCTCTCCGAGCCAGAGCGCTTCGACGGAAGTCCTGAGAAATGTCGTTCCTTCCTTATGCAGTGCGCTCACTATTTTCGCATCCACCCAAGATCCAGTGAGGTGGACAAGATCGCACTGGTCATCTCGCGGCTGACGAGCAGAGCGTGCGACAGCCATCTGGGAGGCGCAGGGTCCAGAGTGCCGCACACGCAGAACCTTGCTGTGGCATGAGATTGCCCCGCCATGAAGCGAGAGTGCTCCGTCGTCCGGACCGGAGGACGTGGAAACGGAGCCGATGCAGCTAGGACACTCGTGTTTGCGCGATCACCGGAGGCGCACACAGCAGGGACTCTGCGGGTATTGCGGGAGCACCGCCCATGATCTCCGGCATTGCGGTGCGAGACCTGGTCTTCGCGCACGGTCACCACCGGTTCGAACCTCCCCGCCGCTAACTTCGCCCAAGGTTTCGGTGAGGGTTTCGGGTGCTGCGCTTCACCGATCGTTATGCCTTAATGCTGTTCTTTTTTTTGAGTGGGGGGGTCACGCCCACTCAGGTTGCCCCTATGGTCACGCTCACTCAGGTTGTCCCTATGGTCACGCCCACTCAGGTTATCCCTACGGTCGCGCTCTCTCAGGTTGCCCCTGCAGTTGTGCTCACTCAGGTTACCCCTATGGTCGCGGCCACTCAGGTTACTCCTATGGTCGCATCCACTCAGGTTGCCTCGGCGGTTAGGCGCACTCAGGTTGCCCCTGCGGTCGCGCCCACTCAGGTTGCCCCTATGTTCGCGGTCACTCAGGTTGTCCCTACGGTTGCGCCCACTCAGATTGCCCCTACGGTCGCGCCCACTCAGGTTGCCCCTACGGTCGCGCCCACTCAGGTTGCCCCTACGGTCGCGCCCACTCAGGTTGCCCCTACGGTCGCGCCCACTCAGGTTATCCCTACGGTTGCGCTCTCTCAGGTTGCCCCTGCAGATGCGCTTACTCAGGTTACCCCTACGGTCGCGCCCACTCAGGTTGCTCCTATGGTTGTGCCCACTCAGGTTGCCTCGGCAGTCGCGCGCACTCAGGTTGCCCCTACGGTCGCGCCCACTCAGGTTGCCCCTACAGTCGCGCCCACTCAGGTTGCCCCTACGGTCGTGCCCACTCAGGTTGTCCCTACGGTCGTGCCCACTCAGGTTGCCCCTACGGTCGTGCCCACTCAGGTTGCCCCTACGGTGGCGCCCATTCAGGTTGCCCCTATGGTCACGCTCACTCAGGTTGTCCCTACGGTCACACCCACTCAGGTTATCCCTACGGTCACGCTCTCTCAGTTTGCCCCTGCACTTGCGCCCTCAAAGGGCCTCGTTGCCTCCGCGCCCCAAAAGGCCACTGTGCCTCCGCGCCCCCAAAGGGCCACTGTGCCTCCGTGCCCTCAAAAGGCCACATCACCTGCGTGCCCTCAAAAGGCCACGTCGCCTCTGCGCCCTCATAAGGCCTCGCCGCATTCGCGCCCTCAAAAGGGCCTCCCCGCCTACGCGCCCTCTAAAGGCCTCGCCACCTCCGTGCCCTCAAAAGGCCGCCCCGCCAAGGCAAACGGACCAGGTCTCAGCGAGGGTCTTCTCAGGTTGAGCTGCCTTTTTTTGGAGGGGGTAATGTCACGCACCCACACACACCCACTGCTCCACCTGCCTCGGTTCCCGTCACTCACCGTTCACCCTCTCCTGATTATTAGTTTCAGCCGCTATTTAAGACGGCGCCCTGGCTCCACCAGTGCAGAGGTTTTTGGTTACAACTGAGTACGTTGCTTGAGCTCACACTCGATGCTGACTTCACAGCCTGAGCGATTCGTTTTTTGGCCGCTGGTCTAGGACGTGTCACCTGGGAACACGTAAGAGACTTTGGAACTCCGGCTCCTGCGTGCCTGCCCCAGCCGTGTTCCTTACCGCACCTTCTTCGGTTCCGAATAGGACTGGTGACGTCACCGCATTCCATTCCGTGACTTTGTGTTTCTCGTTTTGGGGTTATCCCTGAATGCTTAGTTGGAGACAATAAAGACTGTTTTGTTTTCAACGTTCACGTTTCCCTCGATTCCTCCGGTAGCGTGACAATAAGAGACATGCTCAAAAACTCAAAAAGAAAATCAGAAATCCCTGGCACTAAGGGCAGTCATTACAAGATTGAATAGACTAAATACATCAGTGGTGCGAATCTCTTAGTGTCTGGTGATTCGATTCGATTCCGATTTTGATTCAAAATTGATTTTCAATTCAGAATCACTTTTCACTCATTTCAAGCCTGCCCTGTCTTTATATTTTGAACATAGGCAATAGTGTAGCAAGCATCTTGGACTAACAGCATGGTGGAAGTTACTGCTCTTCTGTTGTATTTACCCAAAACATTTGATTTGGTTTATTTTGATTTGACACCTTTATGTCTACAAGCAGCAGAAGCAGCTCTCAATATGACACATGATTAGAAATTAGTCCTCTCACATGCACAGACTTTGCATATATTAACATCAAATGAAAACTATCACAGCTCAACAACGTACAGGTTGAGAAGCCATACTGTAGGCAGCCAAGAACTTGGCTATAAAAGTACTGTTGTCTCCCAATTTACCAACTGTGCTTCAACAATATCTCAATATCGATCTCAGATCAGGTGTCAATTAGCTCTTGTCTCAAGACCTTATAGGTATGATAAATAAAACCTTAAGCATTAGACTAATGATTAACCCCACAATAAAAAGGCTTCAACAATATATGGACAGTTACTGTATCAAAGGAATCCTATAGTTACTACTCTATAGTAAAACTGACTAATTAAATTATAATTAAATATGCACAAACAACTGAAGGTATTTTTGACCTAGTGCAGGTATGTAAATTACTTTAGAGACAAATTGCCACTTTTATAGTTTATTTGTGATTGCACATTATTTTGGAAAAGTACTCAAAACAACTGCAGGGAAGACTAGCAATAAGTAATTACTTACCCCTTTTTCCTGGCCTAAACACATTCTTTGTCATAGTGAAAACTGATCAAATTGCTGTGCATATATCGTCACCACATGCTGTACAGCATCACACATACATATTTTTACATATGATGATGCATTAAAATACTAAAATCCATTTTCTATATTACTGAACCAATCAATATGGCTGTGCATACTGGCAGACTGTTGACCTAATGATACTGGCCTGTTTTAGTGCCAACAATGCTTTGAGGAAAACTGTAAAATTACAGTTAAAATAATGCTTGGTTTGTAAAACAATTAGTTATTAAATAATTTGACAAACAATAACTATATATTGCCTCTCGATAACTTAAAATAACTTTTAAGTGCCTTTTAATCAATTTAACTCACAATGTACGATTATGTACCTTTATGTTATAATGAAAGACTTTTTAAAGGGATAGAAGTTTTTCCTTTTCCAAATATTTTTTCCTTAATCTATGACAGGTATCATGAAATGACTTTCAACTTGAAGTCAATATAGGAACTTTGTAAGAAAATAGGAATTATGTAGACACTTCACATTCAGCTTAGGTTAAACTTTGTTAAGTTGGTAATTTTGAATAGTCAATGGTGCTGGAGTCACAAGCTACTCTGTGTTAAATAAGTTTAACTACTCGATTACCCTAACTACTGTAACTGCTTTTCTTTGTTGTTTCCTTTCTGCTACTCATCCACTTTACTTTCAAAATGCTACAGCAATAACATTGAAATTTAAAATTAAAATTAACTTTTGTTGACACCATACACTTGGAACTGATTTTCTGGTATCACATGTTGTCAACAGCACACTATTCTGCCTCAACACACTGTCTACCACTAATGGCAACTAAGAAGAAACAGAATTTTCATTGTAAAAAGGTATGTCAACCAGACTGTTATCAGATTTAATGCTATGAATGATTGATATCTAATGTAATGCACAACAACTCAATATTTCATCTATTCATGTTTTCTTTAAGCTAAGTTATATTTTTAAAGCTAACTTAAAAATTCTAGAGATCCTAGACAAATACTATGTAAATATATACTGTGTGGCAAATTATTATGCAAATTGAATTTAAGTGTCGGCGGCACGATGGCTTAGTGGTTAGCATGCTTGGGTCTCAGCGCTAGGGATTCCCGGTTCGAATCCCAATCTGGATGGAGTTTCCATGTCCTCCCCGTGTCAGTGTGGGTTTCCTCCGGGTTCTCCAGTTTCCTCCCACAGTCCAAAAAACATGGATCAAGGCCAATTGAATGCTCAAAATTGCCCCATTTGGAGTGTGTGTCTGTGTAAGTGAGTGTGTGCCCAGCGATAGATTGCCCTGTCCTGGGTGTATCCGCCCAGCGCCCGAAACGTTCTTCTCTGGATGGGCATGACCCCCCCCCCCCCCACACACACACACACAACCCTAGTAGAGGATAAAGCGGAAGATAATGGATGGATGAATGGAATTTAAGTGTCAAAGATTTCATTTTTTCTCAGTTATACTCATGGATGGTATTGTGTCTTACGGTGTGAGAATGTGATGTAAAGAACAGCGCTTGATTCCAGAAATGCAAGGTTAACAGATCAGCTTATTAACATTTCAAACAAATAGAGTAATCATCCTTGAATTAAACAAAAATAGAATAGCTGAACCAAAAATGGAGGACTCACCAAATCAACTCAGAACCTATTAAATGCAGTTAACAGGTTTTAAAAGTGGTTAAATGCTGAAACAGGAGGCAAAATAAAGTTCTTTAGCTCAATCCTAAAAGATATAGATAAAAGAATATGCAAAACCACAGGTGATTTACACAAACCAATGCAATGGAAGTGAGAACATCAAAAAGACTGAATAGACCATGTAGTAATATAGAAATGGTGATTAGATGTTGAAACATCCTATTGGAGAGATTGGCTAAAGGAGATGTGACACAGCTCTTTGGAGCACTGAAATCAATCTCAGACACCTGTGACAATAAGTTTCCAAGGTGAGCCCATTTAACAAAAAAATATTCAAGAAGGATGTTCCACGTTATTAAGCAGGCCACAGGTTTCATGCAATATAGGAAAGAAAAAGGATCTCTCTGCTGCCGAAAAGCATCAAGTAGTGCAATGCCTTATGAACACATTAAATATTTCATGAAATTTTAGCGTGATCATCGCAGTGTGAAGAAATTTGTGGCTAATTCAGAGCACAGACAAGATTGTACAGAATAAGGCATAATCAAAGAGGTTCTGCCAGGCAAATTTATCAGACTAAAATATAAGCTGCTAAAATGCCAGTTGTAAGATCTTTCCAGCATTTGGATTGGTGCATAAACCTATGATTTAACCACCCCTAACCAGTGCTCAAAGCAGAATTGGTAGAAGTGGGCCCACACATACTTGAAGACTAATTTTCACACAAGCTTGTTATCTGATGAGTGTTGTGCTGCCCTGGATGGTTCAAATGGATGAGTAGTAACTAGTTGGTGTATAGCCACCATGTCTCAACAAAGCTGCAGTCAAATTGGATTTATACTCCAAGTATGGATTTATACTTGATTGATGATTAGATAATGAATGAAGTGAGACTTGAGAGAATTTGAGAATTTGTAAAGAAACATCAACCTTATTATTCAGATGACACAATACATAGCAGAAAATTGGAAAAACCTATAGTACAAAGTTAAAACATGGGTCTTTGATGGTTCTAGTATGAAAAAAATAAAAGTCATGCCACAGAAAAGAACAACAAATTATCACTAATGCTGGAGATGTGGAAGTACTGGACAGGTTTTACCAGCATGGATCTACTGCTAAAACAATCAAGGAAATATGACTTGCATTTGGCAGAGCAAATATATATTTATATATGGAGAGAGAGAGAGAGAGGTACCCAATCAAGCTTTACTTTCTACTAAAGCATTCTTACATTAGGCAGATTATATATATATATATATATATATATATATATATATATATATATATATATATATATATATATATATATATATAAAAGCAATATACAGAAGATAGTTCTAATGTGAGAAGATAAAGGTAAAAGAAAAAGAAGATGACCAGCAACAAGATGGATGGATACTATTAGAGAAATAATAAATGTGTTACTAAGATCCCTGAAAAAAACAAAACATAAAACAGTGTCATGAAATAAGATGCTTAACAGATCTAAGTGAGTCAACTTTTATTGGATAATCATTTTAGATTTATTATCTCTGCAAATTAAATGCCACAAAACAGTATATTGGTTTAGTAAGTAGCATAAACCTTTCCCAAATTTGTATATATTCCTTAGAATAAATACTTATGCACTTCAAAACATTATTCTTATGCATGGAAACCAAAATATTACCTAGTTTTTGAGACAGTCAGACCTAGAGAGGGCCCAGCTCCAAAACATCATATCCTCATTTCTCAGCTCTATTGTGTCTACAAACATATACATTATATGAGAACAGCTGAGCATATTTGCTGGACTTAAACACAGTGTTACATATTATATACTAAATAGTTTGAGAAGTCAGAAAAAATTTGATGGCAGTTAATAATAAGGAACAGATATTTTTTCTCAAAATGTCTTTATGCAGAAAACTAACAATTCATAAAGCTTCTGTGAGTACATATGTGATATAAAAGAAGGATCCGGTTGTTTTACCATAGCTGTGTTGCAGGACATACCACCCAGCTCATTTCTTACTTGCGATCTCGAAGTTTTGCTCCAAATATGCATACTCGGTTTTCAGTTCACAATATTCAACATTCTTTTTCCAATTTACTTCAGGCTACTTTTACTAATTCTGGCTTTCTTTGCACTTTCCTCTCTTAGTTGATGAACCTATTGAACATCTGGTGAATAAGAGTGGTAAAGTTTTTTTTTTTAATCTGTTTATAAGACAAATACATCACTGCATGCGAGCAAAGTGCATCTCTTAGCTTAGCCACTAACTTGAAAGATGAGTAGAAAGTGAAGGGTAGTAAGTGTGTGCGAGTGCATGCTGACATTGATTTATTGGACTATTTTGCAGAGTTGTGCACTGTAATAGGACAGGATGAATGGCTGGCCCTTTTTCTTTTGAGGATAACTGCAAGAATGACTGAATGTCAACTCAGAACCTGCAGAATATTATAGGCCAAGTATTTATACATGCTACACTAAATGAAGTTCAGTAGAGAAGTGCATCCTTCTTCCAGTGAATTGTTATTTATCAAAAGCTTAATAACACAAGTGTGGTCTTTAATAACTTCAAACTTATATAACACACATACAAAACACACAGAAAAAAGGTTAACCAACCAATAAATTAGGTATATATATATACCCTGTAATACAGCTATGTGCAAAAGTACCTAATCACTCATTTTTGCACATGCATGCTCCTTATTAAAAAATAAATGACTCATTTATTGAAAGTAGTATGAATTAATTATGTGGAAAGTGTGCAGCAACACTTTCAAGATGGCAAGATGGAGTCATAAGAAATAGACATTGATTATAGATAATTAACGAAAATCTCAGTAGCTTCACTGATTAATGTATGCAGCCTTGATAAGCTGGAACATCTCATGCCACAGAGTGAGAGACCATAAAGAAGCCAGAAACATGGTGGTATGGCATTTACAACAGCCAACATTATGATATTGATATGTAATATATTTATGTAAATATAGCCTGTTCCTGAGTCTGTGAAATTTTGTCATTGATCCTCATTTGTTTTTGCATTGTGACATTGGTGCTGAAACCCAGTTGAAAATGATACTTCCTGTTAGATAGGATCGGAACAATTCAACACAGTTGTACCAGAAAAAATTTGAACGAGTGAATGTTATCAGTGACCTGATACATCAGCAACTCTATAAATGACATCACTGTCTGACAATTATCACATGTTCCAACCAGAAGCTGTGGATGACTAAATGCTTGAAGCAGTGACACACAACACATGTGGTAGGGCATTCAGACAATCACTATCTGCAGGACAACATCACCTGTCTGTGGTAGTGATACCCTCTTCCAGATTTGCTGAACCACACTCAGCTTGAGGAACAGTAAATCATACCAGATAGGAAGACAACCTTTCTTTTCAATGTTCAGGTGTTTGTGCCTTACTTGCCAGAACATTCACTGCTCCAGGGGTGCTGTATGAACCCTGTGTGACCTCAACCATCAAGTTACGATACGTGTAAGTTCCATCCATTCATTATCTTCCGCTTTATCCTCTATTAGGGTAACGGTGGGGTTCCCCATGCCCATCCAGGGGAGAACGTCTCGGGTGCTGGGCAGATACACCCAGGACAGGGCACCAATCTTTCATTGGGCACACACTCACTCACACAAAAACACTTTATATGGGGCAATTTGGAGAACTCAATTGACTTGATCCATGTTTTTGGACTGTGGGAGGAAACCGCAGAACCCGGAGGAAACCCACAGGGGCACAGGGAGAACAGGGAAACTCCACCTTGATTGGGATTTAAACCTAGATCCCCAGTGCTGAGAGGCAAATGTGCTAACCACTAAGCCACCGTGCCACCCTACTTGTAAGTTGCTTTGGATAAAAGTATCTGCTAAACAATCAACTGTAAATGTAATTCACAGATGACCCAACTGTGGTGGGTCTAATTAAAAAGATTAATGAGTCGGCATACAATGTGAAATAGGCGCCGTCCGACCAACGGCGGGGCTGCGCGGTGCTACGTTGGTGCGAGTAGGCGAGCCAGGCGACCAGGTGAGCAGCAAGGAGGTCTTTATTTATAGATCAGCATGAACGACGCTGAAAGCACGGCGGAAAGTGCCAGGAGCAAACCATAAACCCTACAAACAAAACAATACCGAAACGCGACCAGAATACCGAAATGAACATAGCAAACGCTAACCAACGTAACATAGCATATGACGAATATAATGCTGGCCGGCTGACTCAGGGAGCATGCGCTCTTTAAGTGTAGTCAGCAGGCCACATGTGATTAGGTAGGACCCAATCCCAAGCCACGGGGATGAGCCCTACCTACAGGAACCCCGAACGGTCAAACCCGAACTTAAAAACCAGGGAGGAGTGGTTTAGCCCTCCCAAGCCTGATATACATACAGATTGTTAAGAGCATCAAATTTCTTACTATTCAACTACAGCACACCAGCTCTACATCCAAAAAGAAACCCCAGCAGCGTCCCTACTTCCTGAGTTGCTTTTTCCTAGAGTTGAGAAAAGCTTATCTTCCACCTTCTATCCTGAACATATTTTACAGAGGAATCATCTGAGTAGCTGCCTGGAGTTGGTCTTGAACCGCAAGTCCCTGCAGAGGATAGTGAGGACAGCTGAGAAGCTCATCAGTGTCTCTATTTCATCCATCATAGATATTTACACCACACATTGTATCTGCACCATTGTGAAAGACAACTCACACCCCTCACACACACACACACACACACACACTGAACTTCTACTGTCTGGGAAAAGGTACAGAAGAAATCCTGGAACTTTCACTTCCAGAATGTGCAACAGTATTTTCCTGCAAGCCATCAGACTCCTCAACAATTAGTTCAACATGTTTTTAAATCAATCAATAAATATTTAATGTAATTTGTATGCCACAGAACTGAGAAGATGTAAAAAAGTAACAAAAATGTTTAGCCGCCTTTGTGGTGATAATTGAAAGATTGAAAGACATTGAGGAACAAAATACAGATACACATGCAAACACGACATACCTCTATGATGATCGGATGGGGAGGATTAAGAGAAAGGAGTATATATAATTGACAAGGGAAGCACATGATGACAATAGCATGACACTGAACTGAAACAAGGACTATTTAATGAATAAACAAGAACTGATGGCACGAAGCATTGACAGGCAGGACAAACCCTGTAAATAAACAGGGAAGGAAATGCAAACCTTGCGTCCCTTACAAATGCTGCATCAATATTTAAGTATGACATTTGAAAGAGTATCTTTTTAAAAGGTAAAATGGCAAAAGGTGATTTAGCCATCCCTAGTTTTTTTTAACTTCATTTCAGTAATACAAATGTCAAGGTGTCTACAATTCACTTCAATTTGAACATAATGCTATTTACCATTAAATCGGTAACCTGTCAACCCTGCTCACAGTCTTATCAAATTGGTTTAAACATAAATCGCTGTTGTTTTGAAACAGTTTTTTTTTTTTCTTCATGACTGATACACTTGCAAGAAAAATGCCTACATTAAAAAAATTGTTAGAAAGTTAAACTGTCACAAATGGGGGCACGCAGTCCGTCCAAAGGCGGCGCTGCGCGGTACTACGTCCGGACGAGGTGCACTAGGTGCTAGTAAGCGAGCCAGGTGACCAGGTAAGCAGCAAGAAAGTCTTTATTTACAGAGTGGCAGGAACGACCACCGAAGCAGGAGCGGAACGTAATCCACAACCTGAGTAAACAAAACATAAAACCAAACAAACGTAGCACAACCGAAACCAAATGTAACATAAGCAATGCTGGCCTGCTGACTCAGGGAGCATGAGCTCTTTAAGTCTAGTCAGCAGGCCGCATGTGACTAGGTAGGACCCAATCCCAGCTCTCGGGGATGGGCCCTACCTACGGGAACCCCGAACAGCCACAAACCGAAGTTGGAAACAGGGGGGAGTGGCCTAGCACTCCCATCTGACATAAACATCTGCAATTAACTGTAGAAATGCAAGTACATTGAAAGTTTAAAAAAAAATAAAATGTTTTACTGAACAATATTATTGTCAACGGCTTAATAAAGGACTGCGCGATCATAGATCAATGCGATGCTGTTTATTAGCACAAGGTGAGATTCTCCACTGAGAGCGGAAGAACCAAAACAAAAAATAACCACCGCATATATGCGGAGAAAAAAACAAATGAAACAAAACAGGCAAACTGTGTAACCCGCGATGATGATGATCGCCGATGCCGAAAGTCCACCGGAGAAGCGCAAATACCAACAGCAAATTAATCCTAGAGACAGAGAGCACATGTAGAAAGTGAGCGTGATACGATGCGAGGAAGAAACCCGGAAACAGAGCTTATAAACATAAAAACCGGAAATGACAAATCAAGGAAACCCAGAACAGGTGACAATTATTGGTTTAAGGGCTAACCAATTACAAACCTGGCTGGCATGGTGGCTTAGTGGTTAGCACATTTGCCTCTCAGCACTGAGGATCTAGGTTTAAATCCCAATCAAGGTGGAGTTTCCATGTTCTCAGTGTGTTTGATTCAGTATGTTTCTTCTGGGTTCTCCGGTTTCCTCCCATGGCCCAAAAACATGGATTCAAGGTTTCTTGAGTGCTCTAAATTTCCCCATAGAGTGTGTGTTTGTGTGTGTCTTTGTGAGTGAATGTGTCCAGCAATAGATTGTCACCCTGTCCTGGGTGTATCTGCCCAGTACCCGAAACATTCTCCCATGGATGGGCATGGGGAACCCTCCCACGATCCTAGTAGAGAATTAAGCGGAATATATTGAACAAATGAATTACAAAGCTGTTTATAATATATTATTAGCACATTGTAGTAACAGTATTAGTCAACAGTAATCATGCTCTGGGTATTTATTATTACACCATTAAGAGAAGTGTTTTAAAGTGTTTTATACTTTTTAACAATAACATACGTGTGCAGTTAAAACAGGTAATGTAGTTTCATTTTCTCTCTCTCTTTCTTCTCAGTGGTTAATGGGAATAAAATGGGCTCCCTGTGAGTGACATGCCTGTGCGCACTCTCCCCTTTGGGTGTTTTTCTAACACTTGAAGACAGTAGCCATGGCAGACTTTAGTGCATTAGGACTGACTTTTATAATGGATCATACAAAATCATCAAACTGTCAAATCAGAAAAACTGCACATTCACATCAAATTTAATTTTTTTTTTAAAAACCTGTCATATATTTAATTCTTATTTATTATCTGCCAGATACATTTTGCTAAATGATGAAATATGAGTTAATTGCTTTGTGCTCAGACTCAGACTGTGCTCAGCTGATTTGACTGTACTTGACTCTATAGGGCCCCAGTGTTGAATGATGGAGTTTAATGATGGGGTTTCCTCCCACCATCCAAAAACATGGATTAAATTCTCTAAATTGCCCCATATCATGTGTGTTTGAGTGTGTGTTTATTTGAGTGAATGTGTGTCCATTGATAGATTGGCGCCTTGTCCTGGGTGTATCTGCCCATCACCCGAAACGTTCTCACCTGGACAGGGAACACCCCTGCGACCCTAGTAGAAGATTAAGCAGAAGATAATGAATAAATGAATGTTCTGCCGGAAATGAAATGACATTATCATGATTAACAGAATGAGATCTCTGATCATGGTTGAATAATCATATTCCTTATCAAATATAATTCATCTATCCTTTGTGAAAATCATTGGGACCACATCTTTGCTTCTAGGCTGTATGCAATTTTTTGTGGAAAGAAAAATGGTGTGTCCCAAAAATTGTGTCCATATTGTGTGCCTCTAATATAAGTGGAATAAAAACAAAGTATCATACAAGATATTGTCAATTTACAATTTACAGAAAAGTCATTGACATTTTTTTACACACACCAAGCACAATTACTGAAACTTTTTTTTTTTCAGTACACGAAAATATAGTAATTTTATTGACTTTTAAGCCGCTTACTATAATTTTATTCACAGAGGTGTCATAAACACATTTCCTCAACATTGGTTGCTAAAACATATCCCAGTGCTTGTGTGAAAGGAGGAAAACAGATCTAATCAAACACAGATCTTGTTCTTGTTCTTGTTCTTCTGAAAGGCAATAAGCCTTTTTACTATGCCAGATTAGATATTTCATTTATTCATTAATTTATTATCTTTTACTTCATCCTTTACTAGGATCACGAGGGGTTCCCTATGCCAATCCAGGAGAGAATGTTTTGGGCGCTGGGCAGATACAGTACACCCTGGAGAGGGTGCCAATCTTTTGTTGGGCACACACACAAACACAATCTATATGGGGTAATTTAAAGCATTCAATTTACCTTGAATTCATGTTTTTGGACTGTGGGAGAAAACCGGAATACCCGGAGATATCCCATGCGGACACGGGGAGAACATAGAAACTCCATCCAGATTCGAATTCGAACCTGGATCCCCAGTGTTGGGAGGCAAATAGTGCTAAATTAGTGCTAACCACTAAACACCCATGCCGCCCAGATTAGATATTGATTATATAAAATAAATAAAATAGATATTTTATCAGGAAAAATCCACATACTTTTGGCTATGGAATAACTTACAATAATCACATTAAAATGTGAACCACACATGCTTTATTCATTATAGAAAATGTCTCTCTGCTTGGTTTTTCTCATATTTCATATTTGATAAAACACAGACTGCAGTGTTGTAACATGTGAAACCTTGATTCCCACAAACCCCGTTTCCTCTTCTCCCATTTCTGTCATAGACCAGTTTCCTTACCTTTAGAATTATAAGGAATGTTTTAAAGCTGGTTAAAAAATATATTGTCTTTTGGCTACTAAAGCATAAAATAAAATACAATAATATGTTCTGTAATTTAAACAATTTACAAAAACAATGCTATCAATGATAATTCAAAACATCTTTTAGATTTTTGATGGGATCAACCTTTTTAGAGCTTCTTGGCAGAGGCAGCCAGCTATCCATTTGAAGTCTTCTGGCACTTTCTGAGTCCAGGATATTTTATATTCTAACCAGTTTCCCAGAACCTTTAAAGAAAAGAAATCCCAGCAGATTATTCACTTTAAAAAAAAAAAGCCATTCATTTTTTAAAATCAAACCTATGCTTTTTACAAAGCAGTATTCTTCATTCAACCAAAAAAATCGGTCAAATATTCAGAAGCATTTTATATATGTTCCTTTTAAGATGAAAATAAGAAACGGAAAAGTATGTCATCATCAAGGGATGATGTGGTGTTTTTGTATTATGATTAATCATTTACTAAACTTTAAGTTGTTCTTTTAATAGATTTCACTTAATGCATTTTATTAACAATTATAGAATATTAGATTCAAACAGGGTGTTTTGTCTTAACAAAAAAGTAGTATACACTTTCAAGCATGCATATGGGAAATTATTCATCCATCCACTTCTTCCGCTTCATCCTCTACTAGGCTCGCGGGGGGGTTCCCCATGCCCATCCAGGGGAGAAAGTTTCGGGCGCTGGGTGGATACACCCAGGACAGGGCGCCGATCTATCGCTGTACACACACTCACACACACAGGCACGCACACATACACACTCTATATGGGGCAATTTGGAGAAATCAATTGACTTGATCCATGTTTTTGGACTTAGGGAGGAAACCAGAGAACCCGGAGGAAACTCCGTGTCACTCGGACACGGGGAGAACATGGAAACTCCACCCAAATGGGGATTCGAAGCAGGAATCCCTAGCACTGAGAGGTGAACGTGCTAACGACTAAGCCAACGTGCCGCCCTGGGAAATTATTATTTAAGATAATTTTCCCACCTGGGATTAATACATTTATCCATTCATTTATTCTCTTCTACTTAATCTTCGGCTAGGGTTGCAGGGGGGCGACAGATACACCAGCCCAGGACAGGGCACCAAACTATTGCTGAGCACACTCACTCACACAGACACACACACAAACGCACTAAATTTGTGGCAATTTAGAACATTCAATTCACCTTGGATCCATGTTTTTGGACTGTGGGAGAAAACCGGAGAACCCGGAGAAACCCATGCAGCCAGAAGGGGGAACATGGAAACTCCTGACCTGGAATCCCCAGTGCTGAGAGGCGAACATGCTAACCACTATGCCACCATGTTGCTATTCCATTCTAATGATCCATTCTAATTATTCACATAAAATTAAGATCAAACATTGGTTTCAATACATACAATGAAATATAAAACATATATAAGTTGTGTAAATCAGCCAGTGGCTTAGCAGTTAGCAAGTTCTCCTCTCAGTGCTGGTGATTTCAGGTTCGAATTCCAATCTAGGTGAAATGTTCTCCATGTGTCCTCTTGGGTTTCCTCCAGGTTCCTCCCACTGTCCAAAAACATGGATAATTTGAATGCTCTAAATTGTCTCATATAGTGTGTAAATGTGTCTGTGCGAGTGTGCCACCAGATCCCAAAACGTTCTCCCCTGGATGGGCATGGGGAACAGCCCCCCAGACCCTAGCAGAGGATTAAGCAGAAGATAATGAATGAATACAAGTTGTGTAATGTCTGAGCAAATGAGATGATTCATGCAAAAATGCAGATGTTCTGAATAGTGAAAGATAATTTAATAAAATGTATAATGTGCTGAGCAGGCATGAACTTCATGTGACTTAGGTCACAGGGGCAAAGTGGCATAAACAGACATTACCTAAAACTATAGCCCAATATATGCAACATAGTGTCCACTAAAAAAGGAAAAAGCTTCTTAAATATAGGAAAATAGTTTTGATATGTATGGCAATAGATTTGGGGGAAAAAAGCATCAATGGACAATTGATGGACAATTATGAGAAAAAGGAGATCACCCCCAAGAATAAGGTGAGAGCTAAAAAGGAGTACACCTGTTTCTACTCTGGTGAAAAGGACATAACTGGGATAAGGTGCTGTCTGAATGGATTGGCATGAATAAAATTTACAAATAAGTCTAGAACCTAATAGTAGTATTACTATTAGTTAAGGATTTCATCCAACAGTGACTAGTGTAAGTAAAGACATGATGACAATGGATATACTAAGCCAAACTAATACAAAGACTGCTCAATAAAGTGCATTAAGACCACCTCCAACTAGAGATGCACCTGTAAACAAACCTGTTTACTTTAATAAAGAATTATTGTCTCTAAAATGTAAAGAAAATTGAACAAATTCTTATGAACATTTCACACCTTCATGATGATATTTGGTCTGCAGATGGAGGCCAGATTTGCAGTTTATAACAAACATCCCAAAGAATTTAGACATCTTGTAAAATAATAACGCAGTGGCATTAAATGCTGAAAGTAGTTCAGGTATTTATATATTTGGTCATTTAGCAGACAATTTTATCCAAAGCGACTTTAAAAGCAAGCACAGGGTTGGTCATATCAACCCGGAGCAATAAGGGTTAAGGCCCCTGCTTAAAGATCCACATTGGTAATGTCAGTGGACCTGGGATTTTAACCCACAACCTTCAGATTAATAGTCCCACACCATAGACACTGAACTATAACAACCTTAAAGATTTAGGTTAGTATTAAAATGTATAGTAATTTACAGTGATTAATAGGAATAGAGAAATTGTCACCAGTATTTGTGATAGATATAGATAAATTAATGTTCATGTAATCAGTGTATGTGTTAGAAACGGTCGTTCTTCCCCGGAGGAGATCGGACAAAACGCTCCCACGAATACAACCTGTGCGGAGATAATGCGCAGCGTTGTACCGTGGTTGGAGCACGGAAGGAGAGTTCGAGATACCGGGATAAAAAACAAAACAGATTTATTAATAAAATGGTGTAGGGACACCAACGGAAAGGGGGAATAAATGAAACGAACTAACATAGGGATAATTCCGCAAACAAAGACGTGCACGGGGGAGAGAGAATACGGAAACTAAGTAGGAAAAACACCCAATCACGTGCACAAACTAAACCAATCACCCAACAGAGACAATGAATACACAAATGAGGAACAGGTGCCTCAGGCCCCCACCCCAAGGGTCGTGCAAAAAGGGGAAGTGACCCAGAAGGAGAAAAACAAACAAAAAAAAATAATGATAGATAAATAAAAATAAATACATTTTAAAAAAAGTTCTCGCGGAGAAAGGGGGGGGGGGTCCCTCTGGCGATGAGGCATGCTGGATGTCCCCTGCTAACGAAGCGCTGCGGGGCGCGGATCGGCGCCCTCTAGCTGCGAGGCGGGGAGAGCGCCCCTGGTGCTCGGAGTCGGCAGCGGGAGGACCCTGGAGCTTGGAGTCAGCAATGGGCGGCCCCTGGTGCTCGGGATCGGTGGCGAACTGCCTCTGACACTTGGGAACGGCGACGGGTGGCCCCCGGTGTCCGGGCAATGCAGCGGACGGTCCCTGGTGCTCGGACTCGGAAGCGGGCGGTCACTGGTGATCAGACTCGGCAGTGGGCGGTCCCTGGTGCTTGGTTTCGTCAGCGGGTGGCCTCTGGTACTCCAGCTCAGCGAAGGGCAACCCCTGGTGCTCGGAACTCACCAGATGTTGGGCACGTCTTTCTGTTAGAAACGGTCGTTCTTCCCCGGAGGAGATCGGCTACGCGGGGAAACTGCGTACGCCGCTTGCGCCTAGTGAGCGTCTCCTTGGAACCGGCTACGCGGGGAAAAATGCGTACGCCGGTCCATCAGACAAAACACTCCCACGAATACAACCTGCACGGAGATAATGCGCAGCGTTGTACCGTGGTTGAAACGCGGAAGGAGAGTTCGAGATACCAGGATAAAAAACAAAACAGATTTATTATTAAAATGGTGTAGGGACACCAACGGAAAGGGGGAATAAACGAAACGAACTAACATAGGGATAATTCCGCAAACAAAGACGTGCACGGGGGAGAGGGAATACGGAAACTAAGTAGGAAAAACACCCAATCACGTACACAAACTAAACCAATCACCCAACTAAACCAATCACCCAACAGAGAAAATGAATACACAAATGAGGGACAGGTGCCCCAGGCACCTGTGACAGTATGTACATGTGTTCAGATATTAGTGGTCCATGTGGACAAAAGTCACAGCTTTTAAGTTCCAAAATTTCTTCAGGACAAATGTTAGACACTAAAATGTTGTACAAAAAACACGTAATTTTATTTAGCTTATTTTCATTTTATTCAACTTTTGTTGAATAAATAATGGCATTGTTTATTTTTTTTGTTGTTATTGAAGACATTATATGTACAATATGATTTTTATAATGTCCTGATATGGGGGAAAAAAAACAACAACTATATTTTGTATTATTGTATAAAAAATTATAATGTATACAAATCTGAATCAGAACTTTGTTACTCCACGGGGAAAATTGCAGTAGTCACAGTGGCACCATTTACAGAGATTTTTATATACTAACAGAATAAAGGATAAAGGAAAAAAGTGTTGACAATAAGCAGTATTTGAATAGGTGGCAGTATATATTCGAATCCCAATCTGGGTGGAGTTTCCATGTTCTCTACATGTCCACGTGGGTGTATATATATATATATATATATATATATATTTAGGTGGAACAAGTCTTTAGGTGGAACAAGTCTTAAACTGAATGTGCTCCTATGATTTACCGATGTGTCGTAGAGTGGGCGGGATACATTGTCCAGTGTCCACTTCAACTTAGACCACGTCCTCCCTCTGTCACTGCACTCAGTTAGTTCAGTGAGTTCAGTTCCATAACCACAATTTCACTGGCCTTACGGATCAATTTGTTTAATCTGTTGGAATCTGCCACCTTCAGCCTGCTGCCCGAGCATGCAATCCCAGTCAGACCAATACTACTGGCCCTATAAGAACAGAGTACATTACATTTACATTTGATCATTTAGCAGATGCTTTTATCTAAAAAGACATACAAAGCGAGCACAGGGTTGGCCACAGCATCCCTGGAGCAATTAGGGTTAAGGACAAGGACCCACAGTGGTAACTTCAGGGCATTTAAACCAACAACCTTTATATTGATAGCCCAAAGCCCTAACCATTGAACTATCACACATTTATGTACATGTTTTAAACATAAGCAGTTGTGCAGTACTATGATGCCTTTACATAACCACCAAACCGTTCTACTGAAATTTTTTTTTTATGTCAAGCATTTCACCAGTTCACAGAAACCAAGCAACCTAAATTTGAATTAAACCCAATTTCAGTGTAACAAATGGTAAGCCAATATATGAAATTATCCTCCATGTACACTGTACGACACACATATAATGGCAGAAGCAATGGTATTTTACCCAATCTTTAATGTTCATTAGTTTGGTCTGTATGAAAATGTCATTAATTTTATGAAATTCCATTACATAATAAATCCTTTGGATATTTGACAGGACTAAAATACATGTGTGCAATCTTAGATCATTTACTTAGGGCTAGTATAGGATCTTAGAGCAGCATTATCCTTCCAATAACCTTCACTTAATTATATTGCCTGTAAAAATCCCTAATGGAGCTTACAGACATCTCTCCCAACTCTCCACGTTCAGCCTCCCTCGGTCACAACTATAAATCTTTTTACCTATTTATCCATCCATTTATACTTTTTCTAAACACAGTTACTCTCTCAGTCATCTTGTAAAAAGACACACACTCATCTCATCACGCTTTACAGAAACACCTAATAAATTGGACCTACTCCTGGCAAACATTATGGAATTACCACTCTTAGAGGATGTGTTTTCAATTGTTATCATTTTGTTTGTGTAAAAAATAAAATAAAATCACAATGTGTCTTGTCACAATTTTTTTTTAATTTCAACTACCTTGAGAAATTTATATTTTTCTATTGGCTAGAAACAACTCATTTATTCATTATATTTCACTTCAGCATATTAGGGTCGCGGCTGGGTTCCCTATGCCCATCTAAGGAGAATGTTTTGGAGCTAGGAAAATACTCCCAGAACAGGGTGCCAATCTATCGCTGCGCACACTCATTCACACAGACACACATGCACACAAACGCACTATATGGGCAATTTGGAGTATTTAATTTACCTTGAATCATGTTTTTGGACTGTGAGAGGAAACCGGAGAACCTGGAGGAAACCCACACAGACACGTAGAGAACATGGAAACTTGTGGCATGTCTCTGTAATTAATTTATTTCCCAAAAATAAATCCTTAAAGAACATCCTTAAAGAGTGGTGAATCATTGCCGGGGTTTGTACTAGGTTGCATTAATAAAACTCTGTTTTCACTTTTTTCTGCATCACATATGACTCATATCATCATCATCACATTTTTGTTTACGTGCTTTAATCAGATTCAGATATCTAAATCCTCCTTCTCCTCCTCCCAACACCTCTCTGTCAGCTGATGTCTTTGCAACCTTCTTCACAGAAAAGATTGAGGGCATCAGAAAACACCCATTTCCACAACACTATATCTCACACTTCCAGCCAACCAACCTTCTCCTTTTTCTCCCCTGTCTCAGAATATGACATCTGCAAAATTCTTCTTGCCAGCAACCCAACTACTTGCCCTCTTGATTCATTCCCCTCTCACCTTCTTCAATCTATTACCTCCTCCATCACACCAGCACTTATACACATCAACTCTTCCCTCATGTCTGGTACTTTTCCTGATTCTTTCAAACAGGCCATAGTCAAACCTCTGCTCAAAAAGCCAATGCTCAACCAAAATTTGGTCGAGAGCTACAGACCCATATCACTTTTACCTTTCTTGTCTAAAATACTTGAACAGGTGGTATCTACACAGGTCTCCAGGTTTCTTAATCAGAACAAACTCTTTGATCCCAATCAGTCTGATTTTAGGTGTGGACACTCCACAGAGACAGCATTGCTCTCTGTGATTGACTCACTTAAATCTGCCAAAGCCAAATCTAAATCCTCTGTCCTCATTCTGCTAAACCTTTTGGCAGCTTTTGATACAGTAAATCATCAGATTCTACCTCCCACTCTATTTGAATTAGGCTTTTCTGATACAACACTTGAATGGTTTTGATTCTATCTAACAGTAAGGACCTTCAAAGTGTCATGGAATGGGGAGATCTCTAACTCTCACCAAGTGCTCACTAGTGTTCCTCAGGGCTCTTTACATGGTCCTCTCCTCTTTTCACTTTACATGACATCACTGAGCACAGTCATACAGGTGCATGGTTTCTCTTAGCACTGCTATGCTGATGACACTCATTTGTCTTTTGCCCCTGATGACACCACGATCACGGATATCTGCCTGCCTCGCCGACATATCGGTTTGGATGAAGGCCCATCAGCTCAAATTAAATTTAGCAAAAACAGAGCTTCTCCTATTCCCAGCTAAACCCTCAATCCAACATGACCTGAGCTTCCAAATTGACGGCTCCACAATCTCTCCAACCGATTCTGTCTGTAACTTTGGTTGCACAATAGATTCCCACCTTAAACTCTCTGATCATGTTATCAAAACTGCCCGTTCCTGCAGATTCCTTCTTTACAACATAAGAAATATCAGACCTTTCTTGACTGAACATGCTACCCAGCTGTTAGTTCAAGCCCTTATTTTATCCTGGCTTGATCATTGTAATGCATTGCTTGCTGGTCTCAAACAAACAGACCTCTAAAACTAATTCAAAACTCTGCAGCCTGACTTGTATTCAACCAGCCCAAATTTCTCTCCTTTGGTTCCCTGTAGCTGCTCGCATTCAGTACAAGTCACTGACTCTGGTCTACAGGACCATTTCTGGATCTGCCCCCACCTACCTTCACTCTATCTTTTCAAAATACACTCTGGCTCGTTCGCTTCACTCCAGTGGTGATTGCCATTGATTCCACCTCACAGAGGAGCCAATTCTCACTCCATGGCATTCACCACTGCAAAATGGTGGAACGATCTTCCCAACTGACTGTCCGTAAGGCAGAGTCACTAGCCATTTTTAAGAAACTGCTGAAGATGCATCTTTATAACAAATACCTATAATAGTAAAAAAAAAAAAAAGGGGGGGGGGGGTGCAGGATCAGATAACAATCAGATAACGATCAGGTTTGATAATTCTAAAGTGTAGCTGGTTTTCTTCATAGCTACTGACTTGTGATGTTCTCATTTGTAAGTCGCTTTGGATAAAAGCTTCTGCTAAATGACTAAATGTAATGTAAATGTAATCATGTAATTTATTATAACAACATATAGCAATCAAGGACACATTCTAAACGAACGTCTGTGGTGCCAGAATGTCATCAATTCTTTTTTGTCAAGGAGGTAGAGGTAAAAGACACGCCTTCAGGATGTCTGAGTGATAAATTGTCCCTTTTTTCAGTGAGCAAGTTCAAGTTCAAGTAATGTATTTATATAGCGCTTTTTAGTGCATTGTCACAAAGCAGCTTCACAGTGTTGTAAGCCTTTCTTTAAACTCCCAAAGAGCAAGCCAAAACGACAGTTGCAAAAAAAAAAAACTCCCTGTAATGTTGTTATTTTAAGGAAGAAACCTTGGTAGGACCAAGGATCAGTGAGGAACTATATCAACAGCATAGAACAACCATGTAAAGATTGTGTAGTGATCAGGTGTCTGTATTTAACAATTGGAAAAAGTAGCAATTACAAAACTATCTATGTATACTGAGGGCATTTTGCAGGAATGCCAATCCAAAAGAAATCCAGGTTCCATCCAGTAATTGTCGTAGCTGAGCAGTGGACATAATAGGAGTATGATATAGAATAGGAGCTGGTAAGTATGTGTGTGTGTGAGTGAAAGAGAGGAGAGAGAGAGAAAGAAAGAGAGAGAGAGATGGACACTGGTTTACTGGTCTGTTAAGCCATTGTTCAAACCAGTTAGAAATCTATGTAATAAACATGATGGTAAGAAAACACAATTTTAAGCTCGGGTCTTGCTTGTGCTCTGCCTTAACTTTCTGAGATTTGTCATAAGGTTTAATCTTTAAACAAATATAATCTGGTCTCAAAATCTCATACAACTTTGACAGTGTTCTGATATCTGTCAATAAAGGATTTGTCCAAGTGTGATGAAGAGCGTGAGGTTAAAATGGCTTATTTGCTTGGTACCATGCCAGATATTATAAGAAAAAAAGACACCATGAAACACTATTATTAAAGCATAAGAGTGGTGGCTGTTCATTTTTGTTTTAATTTGTTATATATTAAGGATTTAAATCCTCATATTTTCAGAAACTGCCTAATAATTGCCACCTGTTTAAAGTTGTAAGAAAATATTTAATTATGTAATGCTTTAATTAGTATTTGTGGCAAGAACAGGCGCTGCTAATGACAGTACATGGACATTGACTTAGGTGTAGTGTCTTTACTCTGATTTGCTTTGGCAGTTTGGTGCACTGATCTGTATATATTGCTCTTGAGAGGCTTTTGTAAAATGTTCTAATTGTAGAAATGCTTACAGTTACGAAGAGGAGAGTAGAGTGGAACCGAGATATGATAGTGTAGTAAGTAATATTGTATTAGTTTACAAAGTATTGTGCTTTTTTTTTTAGAAATGTGATTATCATTTCCAAAAAAATGTACACATCGTCAAAGTTCTTTGGAATACACATAAAGAAAAAAACACTTTCCCATGCATGAGCTACATCACCATCCCAGCTCCCAATTGGCATAATTACTAACTAATAATTAGACCATTTATTCATTAACCAATTCTCCAGTTCAGGGTTGATAGGGGCTAGTGAAGGTCATCTCATATGAAATAAAGATTCTCCCTGTCCATTTCAGATCCCAGACCATGCATATCTACAACCTTTGTAAGTCACTCTGAGTGAGAGCATCTGCTAAATTCTGGAAATGTAAATTCATTCCACTGAGATTAAACTCAGATAAGATTTTACTTTCTTCACATCAGACATAACACATGACTACTGACCTCGCCATGAGCACTAAAAATCCATAAGGCATTCACTCCTAAAATATGTTGTGTTGTAACCTTAATATTGTTTTTCACTGTAAATATTAGGTTAGTTTCAAACTTTGGAAAATAACTACATATAACCCATTTCTACATAATGATGTTGTCACAGGTGCCTGGGGCACCTGTCCCTCATTAATTACTCATGGACTCCGTTGGGTGATTGGTTTGTTTTTGTGCACGTGATTGGGTGTTTTTCTTACTTAGTTTCCGTATTCCCTCTCCCCCGTGCAGGTCTTTGTTTTCGGTACATCCCGATGTTAGTTTGTTCGTTTCATTCCCCCTTTTTGTTGGTGTCCCTACACCATTTTTAATAATAAACCTGTTTTGTTTTTATGCCCGGTGTCTTTGAACTCTCCTTGCACGCTCAACCACGGAGCGGCGCTGCGCATTACTCCCGCGCAGGTGGTATTCGTGGGAGCGTTTTATCCGACGGACCGGTGTACGCATTCTTTCCCGCGTAGCCGTTCCCAGGAAACGCTCACTAGGCGCAAGCGGCGTACGCATTCCTTCCCGTGTAGCCGATTTCCCGGGGAAGACGAACGGAGATCTAACAGATGTAACAATAATGAGGAATAATGTCTAAATAAGTAATCAGTCATAAACTGAAATGATGCAAAGATGCAGTTGATAAACAAAAAAAAGTGTCCATCAGGTTTCTATAAATCATTAGAGATTGTCAAACATCATGCCATCATTGCCTATAACGTATATGATGAATATTATGAACAAGTCAGGCGTTTGTGTAGGAAGTAACTGCTGTAACTTTGAATTACCTGTTGTACATCGTAGATCTGCGCGTCGGCACCCCTAGAGTCACGGTAATACCCATATTTTATCCTAATCATTGTTAAATTGAATAGTCTGTTTGGGCGTTCTTGTTGCTAGATATTAAAACTACTGTCAGTTAGTTAGGATATAACTGTATATAGAATAACTGGTTTCAGTTCTAGTTTCGGTCTAGTACCTATTTGCACCTTGCCTTGAACGTGGGATTGTTCAGGAGGGGGCGTGACCTAGTTTCATCAGGGCTATCTAAGAATCGTAGACACGCTGACGCGACAGCGGAAGCGACAGCCCCTCGTGTTCCGCCCCTCGTGTTAAGACCTATTCGTGTAAAGACCTGCGAGTCTACCTGCGCGAGTCCACCGAGCAAGGACAGCGACAAGGCAACTAAGGACATCTCTAAGTAGTCATTTCTTATCCATTCACACCTTTCTCTTCAGCATGTGTTTTCAGTTCATCCCTGTTATCTCCTCCTCACATAGACGTTCCTTTCCTCAGAGGAGAAGGCGCACTCTTGCACACCTGCGAACTCTGCAGCAGGTGAATACAAGCGAGCCCTTCACCTTCTCTGCAGGACTATGGAATTGTCAGTCAGCCACCAAGAAATCAGATTTCATTTCTGCTTTTGCGGCTCATGTTGGTCTTCAGGTTTTAGCCCTCACTGAGACGTGGATTCGTCCCGAGAATTCCGCGACACCAGCTGCCCTTTCAACAAATTTCCACTTCTCTCACTCTCCTCGTATTGGCAAAAGAGGAGGTGGCACAGGTTTGCTTATAACCCACGAATGGAAATTCTCTCCTCTTACACTTTTATCAAACACTGTCTCATTCGAATTCCATGC
This sequence comes from Corydoras sp. C115, assembly GCA_019802505.1. Taxonomy (NCBI): domain Eukaryota; kingdom Metazoa; phylum Chordata; class Actinopteri; order Siluriformes; family Callichthyidae; genus Corydoras; species Corydoras sp. C115. The sequence continues at coordinate 7,179,251 of JAFMOC010000012.1, forward strand.
ACTGACAATCACTGAACCGGTTAAATGTCATTTTCTTGTCATCTATTGTCCCCCAGGTCAACTAGATAACTTCGTCGAGGAATTTGATATGTTATTATCATCTCTCCCAGATGATGGTTGTCCTCTTGTTGTCCTCGGCGATTTCAACATTCACTTAGACCGACCGTATGCCGCTGAGTTTCTTGACCTCATCTCCAGCCTGGACCTCCATCTACTCCGCACCTCAGCTACCCACCGGGCTGGCAACCAGCTCGACCTCATCATGACGCACTCATGTCTCTCTTCGGACATACACATCACTCCACTTCATGAATCAGACCACTTCTTCATACAGTTCTCTGTCTCTCTTCCACCTTCTCCCGTGATCATCAGTAAAACATCTCAGGTACGTCACAATCTTAGTGCTCTCTCTAACACACTCTTTGCCGACTTGGTTATGGATGCCCTTCCTAGCATCAGTGACTTCTTAACCCTTGACACCAACACTGCATCAAGCACATTCTGCTCCACCTTGGCTTCATGTCTTGATCAGGTCTGTCCAAAATCCACCAGGAAAACACATAGTTCTCCGTCCAGTCCCTGGCTCACGGAGACGCTTTGGAAGCAACGTACTTCTCTTCGTTCCGCCGAAAGAAAATGGCGTAAGTCTGGTCTGTCTTCAGACTTAGAAACATACCAGTCCTCACTTGCCACTTTCTCGAAGGATGTAACTGCTGCTAAATCCTTGTTCTTTCAGTCCAAGGCAACATGCATCTCAGATGCCCGCACCTTATTCAGTACTTTCAACTCACTACTAACTCCTCCCTCTCCCCTCCTAACACTTCTCTGTCAGCTGATGTCTTTGCAACTTTTTTCACAGAAAAAATTGAGGGAATCAGCAAACTCTTTCATACTCACCATTTCACAACACTACATCTCACACATCCAGCCTTCCAACCCTCTCCTCCTTCTCCCCCGTCACAGAATATGACATCTACAAAATTCTTCTTGCCAGTAACCCAACTACTTGCCCCCTTGATTCCATCCCATCCCACCTTCTTCAGTCCATTGCCTCCTCCATCACACCAGCTCTCACACACATCATTAACTCCTCTATCACGTCTGGGACTTTTCCAAATTGTTTCAAACAGGCCATAGTCAAACCCCTACTCAAAAAACCTACGCTCAACCCAAATTTGGTCGAGAGCTACAGACCTGTTTCTCTTTTACCTTTCCTGTCTAAAACACTTGAACGGATAGTATCCACACAGGTCTCCAAATTTCTTAATCAGAATAATCTCCTTGATCCCAATCAATCTGGTTTTAGATGTGGTCACTCCACTGAGACAGCATTGCTCTCTGTAATTGACTCACTTAATCTGCCAAAGCCAAATCTCAATCCTCGTTCCTCATTTTGTTAGACCTTTCTGCAGCTTTTGATACAGTAAATCATCAGATTCTACTGTCCACTCTAGCTGAATTAGGCTTTTCTTGCACGACACTTGAATGGTTTCGATCCTATCTCACAGGAAGGACCTTCAAAGTGTCATGGAATGGGGAGATCTCTAACTCTCACCAAGTACGCACTGGTGTGCCTCAGGGCTCTGTACTTGGTCCTCTCCTCTTCTCACTTTACATGACATCACTGAGCACAGTCATCCAGGTGCATGGTTTCTCTTACCACTGCTATGCTGATGACACTCAACTTCATCTGTCTTTTGCCCCTGATGACACCACCATCTCAAATCGGGTATCTGCCTGCCTCATCGACGTATCTGTCTGGATGAAGGCCCGTCATCTCAAATTAAACTTGGAAAAAACAGAGCTTCTAATTATCCCAGCTAAACCCTCAATCCATCACAACCTGACCTTCCAAATCGATGGCTCCACAATCTCCCCAACCGATTCGGTCCGGAACCTTGGGTTCACAATAGACACCTTAAACTCTCTGATCATGTCATCAGAACCGCCCGTTCTTGTAGATTCCTTCTTTACAACATAAGGAAGATCAGACCCTTTTTGACTGAACATGCTACCCAACTGCTTGTTCAAGCCCTAGTCTTATCCCGGCTTGATTATTGTAATGCGCTACTTGCCGGTATCCCAGCTTCCACAATCAGACCTCTTCAACTAATTCAAAACTCTGCAGCCCGACTCGTGTTTAACCAGCCCAAGCGAACTCATGTCACTCCATTACTCATTTCCCTCCATTGGCTTCCTGTAGCTGCTCGCATTCAGTACAAGTCACTGACTCTGGCATACAGAACCATTTCTGGATCTTCCCCCTCCTACCTTCACTCGATCTTTTCAAAATACACTCCGACTCGTTCAGACTTCGCTCCAGTGATGATTGCCGCCTGGCGATTTCACCTCACCGAGGAGCTAATTCTCACTCTGTGGCGTTCACCACTGTAAAATGGTGGAACGATCTTCCCAACTCTGTCCGTAAGGCAGAGTCACTAAACAGTTTTAAGAAACTACTTAAAACGCATTTCTTTAACAAATACCTGTTGTAGAAAAAAAAAAAAAAAAAAAAAAAAGAGTGTGTGTGTGGGGGGGGGGGGGGTGGCGCAGCATCGAATAACAATCAGGTTTGATGAATTTACAGGCTTCTGACTTGTGGTGTTCTCATTTGTAAGTCGCTTTGGATAAAAGCGTCTGCTAAATGACTAAATGTAAATGTAAATGTAAATGTTGTGATGAAATCACTCAGGATAAGCCCACTGTGAAGGGTAAAAGGAGCATTAATTTGCTAAATCAGTTAGCAAAGCAGCAAGTCAATGTTTGCAGAAAAAAAAATGAGAGAAAAAAAATGGAAAGAGCATGGAAAATGCAAAATGAGTGTGGAGCATAAATTACTGGATTACTAATGTACTTTGTATATGTGACTGAAACTTAAATCAAAACAAAATTGTAACAAAAAAAATATATATGGTTATTATGCTCACTTAATTCTCTCTCCTCTCTCTCACACACACACACACACACACACACACACACACACATCCCAACTTGAATACACATATACACAGCTACTGATTTTGTTATTAGTGTTACAACATTAACAAGTTTTACTAGTTTTAATCACAATTAAAGCTACAAAGAATTACCTTATTGTAAAAAAATGGAATGGTGTAGGAACATAATGTTAAAACAGTTTGTCAGGGTTTAGAGAACCAAGGGCTTAATAACACCCTGGATGTAACTTTTTACTGCTAGCCATGCAGTTCCTGCCAGGTGCATCTGCGATTCGCTCCATTCACTTGTGGTTGAACACAAGTAGAACTGTCGAGGATCAGCTGTAGAGACCTAATCCAACTATTCCTTAATGTCCATCAAAATGTAAGTTGTATCTGTGATGAATTTCACTTCAACTTTTGAAACTTGTTTGAAAATGTTCACCTTTTATATATATTAAACTCATATTTCATTTTTGCTAACGCTGCTTTTGTTTTTGAAACATTTTTTTTTATGTAAGCATTAACTCAAGACTTGTGTTTGATGGATCTCTCTCTTTTAACACTTCATGTCCTTTTCACATGGCGGCATGGTGGCACATTCGCCTCAGTGCTGGGGATTTCACGTTCCTCCCACAGTCCAAAAACATGGATTCAAGGTAAATTTAATACTCTAAATTGCCCCATATAGAGTGTTCGTGTGTGTGCCCAGCGATAGATTGGAACCCTGTCCTGGGTGTATTTGCCTAGCACCCAAAATGTTCTCCCCTGGATGGGCATGGGGAACCCCCTGCGACCCTAGTTTAAGATTAAGCAGAAAATAATGGAATGGATGGATGTTATTTTTATATTTAATTATATTCATATCTGAATAAATGAAGTGACATATAATTAAAATTTATTATACAAAATAAGCCTTATAGGTTTTGTTTGTTTAAATATTCAAGCACAGGAAACAAATAAGTTAAACCTTTTTTTAATAGACTATGACAATATCATAAACATTGTCCAGAGTAAACAGATTACATAAAATAATTAACTAAAAGCTTTCTGAGACTGTGGCAATAGCTGTAAAGTAATTTTTAAACATTATTTACTGAGATGCATTAGATTGATGGAATTATACAACCAAGACATTTTTTTAATGTTCCTAATGGCTGTTAACAGCTTCTGGGATGGCTGATTTATAATTAATGATTGACATCCAACTGCAATGCCCTGTTAAAAATAGCAGTTTCTTAGTAATTAACTTTCCCAAAGTTAGTCCTTCGTTAATCACGTCATAATAATCACTGTTTATTATAAAGCTTGAACTTTTAGCAATTCTTTTTCTCCCTTATGTCCTGCACAGCCTCACCCATCTTATCCCGGTTCAAAAGTTTCACCTGCTTTCCATTATTTCACTAGTTGCTTCACCCTACACTGATTACTTCCTCTATAGACACATAGTAACACTCTTGTTGACTTTGCTTTGTCTTGAGGTTTTCACCCCTCGTGCTCGTTATTCCACAGTCTGGTAGGTCTTTAGATTTTGTGACTAGCATTTAATTACCTCTTCTAGAACCTGTGTTTGCTGAAGTTCTTTGACCACACTACTTTATTTTACTCACTCACAAGACTCGCAACAATCACACCCCCTCATTTCTCACTGACCTCCTTCATCTTCATACCCCATCATGTAGCCTTAGCTCTTCTGATGCAAATCTTCTGTCAATCAGCATTAGAATCAAACCCCAAGCCTGCGGTGACAGAGCCTTTTCTGTTGCTGTCCCCTTACTTTGGAACTCTTTTGCAAAACAAGTATGTGACTGTTCTGATCTGCCTACTTTTAAATCACTCCTCAACCCCATCCTGTTCAGGAACGCTTTTAAGCTGTAACTGATTTTTATTTCTGTTGCTACATTTTAATTTGCTTTTCTTCTGAACTTAAAAACTGCATTATTGTTATTATCTACGTTTTATGTGTTTCTACTATTTTATTTATAATACACTGTTTTAAGTGTTTTAACACTTTTAACACTCAATCTTTGAGGTCCCAGAAAAGTGCTATATAAATAACATGTATTATTATTATTATTATTATTATTATTATTATTATTATTATTATTTAAAGTGACAGCTTCCTTTCTACCCTAAGGGTTGTAAAAGTTGGCCCATCCTCCTGTTTGTTTGCATCATACTATAAGCTGAATACATGCCTAAGCTGGCCTATCGACGTTGTTACCCAAATGCTAGCACATAAGTTCAGGCTGCATTTTGACTGACTGAAGTATGACTTGTATTTTTAGAATCTTTCCTTGCTTACTGATTACATGTATAATTTCTCATTTCCAAGGTGCCACCAGTGACAGGGCAATTGATATTTGAAACCATAATGCTGCTGTAATGAGGTACATAATTAGACTACATTTATTTCCATCATTATGGGAAGCTTCTAGTGTTGACATGCTTTTCAAACTTTAAAAAAAGTTGTAAATCAATCCAAGCCTGCCAGTGGCACTCATTTGGGCTCTCAAGCCAAGATGCAACTGCAAACCTATCTATTCCTGAAGTCCCAGAACACTTAACAACACCCTCTGTGATTCTGCTCTTCTCTGGATTATGCTTATCTAGATTAAACTTTGCCATCTAATTAGCTCTGTTTTGTTTGTTTTCATTTTTTGTTGTTGTTGGTCTTTAAGGTGTTTACTTTTTCCTGTGTTGTTGATGTTTTCTTTCTTCAATTGTAGCTGATTTTAGTTTTTCCATATTTCATTTATTCATTTAGAAAAAGCAATTGCTTTAGCTCAAATGTGAGCAGCTGCAGAATAACCAATGGAGAGAGATAAGTAACATGGGCTTGCTTGGGCTGGTTGAACACGAGATCAGCTGCAGAGAATAGGGGATCATTTTGGTCAATTGTTAAAACAAAATCACAGACAGTAACAGTGGGCCATGAATTTTATACCTGGGCCTTCAGTAATGCTCTGTCTAAATTAATCCACCTGTCAACTATTTTAGGGCTATAAAAACATCTTATTATACAGAAATACAGTGGATATAAAAAGTCTACACACCCCTGTTCAAATGCCATGTTTTTGTGATTTAAAAAAATTACAGTAAGACAAATAATTTCACAACTTTTTCCACCTTTAATGTGACCTATAACCTGTACAATGCAATTGAAAAACAAACAGAAACCTTTCAGGGAGGTGATGTAAAAATAAACAACTGAGATAATGTGGTTGCATAAGTGTGCACACCCTTTTATAACTGGGGGTGTGGCTGTGTTCAGATTTAACCAAGTCATTAAATATACCATGGAACACAGTGAAGACTGTCATTATCAAGTGGAGAAAACATGGCACAACAGTGACATTACCAAGAACAGGACGTCCGTCCAAAATAGATGATAAGACAAGAAGAAAACTGGTCAGGGAGGCTGCCAAGAGGCCAACAGCAACACTGAAGGAGCTGCAAGAATTTCTGGCAAGTACTGGCTGTGCAGTACATGTGACAACAATCTCCCGTCTTCTTCATATGTCTGGGCTATGGGGTAGGGTGGCAAGACGGAAGCCTTATCTTTCAAAGAAAAACATCCAAGCCCGGCTTAATTTTGCAAAAAGACATCTGAAATCTCCCAAACGCATGTGGGAAAATGTGTTATGGTCTGATGAAACCAAGGTTGAACTCTTTGGACATAATTCCAAAAGGTATATTTGGCGCAAAAACAACACTGCTCATCACCAAAAGAACACCATACCTACAGTGAAGCATGGTGGTGGCAGCATCATGCTTTGGGGCTGTTTTTCTTCAGCTGGAACTGGGGCCTTAGTCAGGGTGGATGGAATTATGAACAGTTCCAAATACCAGTCAGCGTTGGCACAAAACCTTCGGCCTTCTGTTAGAAAGCTGAAGATGAAGAGGAACTTCATCTTTCAGCACGACAATGACCCAAAGCACACATCTAAATCAACAAAAGAATGGCTTCACCGGAATAATATTAAGGCTTTTGAATGGCCCAGCCAGAGTCCAGACCTGAATCCCATCGAACATCTGTGGTGTGATCTGAAGAGGGCTGTGCACAGGAGGTGCCCTCGCAATCTGTCAGATTTGGAGCGGTTTTGCAAAGAAGAGTGGGCAAATATTGCCACATCAAGATGTGCCACACTGAAAGGCTCCTAACCCAAAAGACTGAGTGCTGTAATAAAAGCCTAAGGTGCTGCAACAAAGTATTAGTTTAATGGTGTGCATATTTATGCAACCAGGTTATTTTAAGTTTTTTATTTTATATTTTTCCGCTGTAAAGGTTTCTGTTTGTTTTTCAATTGCATTGTACATGTTATAGATCACATAAAATCTGGAAAAAGTTGTGAAATTATTTGTCTTGCTGTCATTTTTTTACATCACAAAAACATGGCATTTGAACAGGGGTGTGTAGACTTTTTATATCCACTGTATAGTATAAAGAGCTGTTGCATTAATAACCTCATAAAATTTCAATGTTATTTAGGAAAATAACACTCAGCAAAAATCCTGAATAAATTCTGGATATTTTTTACACAAGATCCATCCTCATTTTTTCCCTTAAAAATAGTTTAATTAGTTCCATTAAGAAGTATTTATTTACTTTTGTCGTCAGTATATGTTGGTATATGTTTCATATGGACATAGGAACAACCAGTGTCCATGTTTACGAACGTCAGTCCCTGTTAGACATCGGGACGTTGAGAGACGCTACGCAGCTTCGGTCTGCTACGGCAACCAGGCCGTGGGCTGGAGTTTGTGCTAGGCTAACAACAAAGCCAAATGCATGTCTGCTCCCTGAAAATTAAACTGGACTGTATCTGACTTCAGAAAACTACACGACGAGAATCTAGAGACTGCTATGTCTTTGTTTTCACTGAGATTTGGCTTAGCAACAGAGTTACTGATGAAGTGTTTACATCCCATCCGTTTTTACAATAATGATAATGATACAATGATACGTGAATACATTACCGAAATACAGATGAAAATGTTACGAGCGATTTTAAGAACGATGCAAGTACGCATGCATTCGGTAAAGGCTCGTAAATTTAAGAACATTATTAAGTATGAAGTTACGAAGTACTTAGCGCTACAACACTTTTTTGGGAAATCCACCCCTGGTGCGGTCTGACTTGGCAGAATGTTTTTTCAGTGATGCAGTGCATCAATTGCACAATTTTGGGTTACACTCTACCTAAATCTGGTATTCATAATGCATTATTAACACATTTATAAAGCTTTATAAAGTATCCACAATGCTTTATATTACTTGTCATAAGCCTTTGTTAATGTCCATAGATGTACATAACCATTATCAGAAAGGGTTTATTATAAATTATATTTTTTATAATTTTTTTATTATAAATTATATATTTTAACTGTTCTTATTATAGAGAAGTGACATATATATGCCTTATAATGTTTGTATTTAACAAACAATTTATTTAAAAAAAAAACATACACCAAGGTAGTGTCACACTGTCCCTCGTTTGGTCCTTAATTGTTTCAGTTGGGTGATTGGTTTGTTTTGTGCACGTGTTTAGTTGATTTGTTATTTATTCTTAGTTTTCCTGTTATTCGGCGCACGTCTTTGTTTTGTGGTTTGTATACCCTATGTTATTGTGTTCGTTCTGTTCCCCCCTTTTTCGTTGGTGTCCCGTCACCAATTTTTATTAAATTCTACTTTTGGATTTTATCCCGGTGTCTCTCTCTCCTTCCGCGTTCAACCACGTTACGCCGCTGCACACCTTTTCCGTGAGGGCCGCATTCGTGGGAGTGCTTTCCTCGGACCCACGCACGCTTTATTCCCCGCGTGGTCGGTACCCGGGGAGCGCTCACTAGGCGCGAGCGGTGTTACGCAGCAACTCCGCGTAGCCGCCCCCCCCCCCGGGGAAAGACGGACATTCGGTAACAGAAAGACGTGCCAAACTATCTGGAGAGTTCTGGACACCAGGGGTCACCCACCGCTGATTCGGAGGACCAGGGGCTGCACCGCTGAGGAAGTCGAGCACGGGGGACCGCCGATTTCCAAGTCTGGGCGCCAGGGACCGCTCTATTGCCGACTCCGAGAGCCAGGGTCCTCCAGACGCAGACTTTGGACTCCAGGGGCACTGTCCCCGCCTCGCAGCGGGAGGGCGCCGAGCTGCGCCCCCACAGCGAGATGACGTACTCCACGAAGTCAGCAGGATGCAGCCAACAGCTTTTTTGTTTGAGAACTGTTTGTTATTATTTTTTTTTTTGTTGTTGTTGGCTCGCTTCCCTTTTAGCGCGGCCCTTGGGGTGGGGGTATGTCCCTCGTTGGGTTCTTAATTGTTTCAGTTGGGTGATTGGTTTGTTTTGTGCACGTGTTTAGTTGATTTGTTATTTATTCTTAGTTTTCCTGTCAGTCGGCGCACGTCTTTGTTTGTGGTTATGTATACCCGGTGTTACTTTGTTCGTTTGTCCCCCCTTTTCGTTGGTGTCCCAACACCAATTTTTAATAAATTCCACATTTGGTTTTTATCCCGGTGTCTCACGGACTCTCCTTCCGCGTTCAACCACGTTGCGGCGCTGCGCATCTTCTCCGTGTGGGTCGCACTCGTGGGAGTGCTTTCCTCGGACCCACGCACACATTATTCCCCGCGTGGTTGGTACTAGGCGCGAGCGGTGTTACGCAATTCCTCCACGTAGCCGCCCTCCTCCTGGGGAAGAACGGACAATTGGTGACAGGTAGTAGTCTTCCATCACGTCTTCATCAACCAGTCTATCACTTCCCTTTCATTGAGCACAGCCAGTGATTGTGTGAGCCAGTGATCATAATTTTGTTTTACAAATCCATGCTGTAATAGAAAAGGTTTTTTGCTAAGTGTAGTTATTTCTTTCTGGTTATTTCCATTTCTGAATTTGAGCAGCTAAAAGATTGTTTTTCCAGGTAATTCTCTTGTTCTTTATTTTTTAAGATAATACTAATAATTTTACATTTTCGACACTAATGCTAAAGACGCACTGTGTGAGCTGTACAGCACTATCAGCAGACTTTAGAACACACACCCCAATAGACTGTCTATTGTTGCTGGAGATTTCAACCATGTGAATCTCAAGTCAGTTCTCCCTAAATTCCACAAACATGTAATCTTTGCTACGAGAGTAGCGAATGCACTAGATTTTGTTTACGCAAACATTCCTAGCACATACTGCACAGAGCCCCACCCCCACCTCGGATACTCAGATCACATCTCTGTTATGCTAGTTCTAGCATTCAAACCAATCGTCAGAAGTTTAAAACCGGTTCTGAAGCAGGTGAGAACCTGGCCTGCAGGAGCCATCTCTGCACCTCAGGACTGTTTTGCACGTATGGACTGGAACATGTTCAGGGAGGCTGCAACCCACAGTGACACCATCGATCTGGAGAAGTGCACATCATGACCTGCGACATCAGCAAGTATACTCTAGGTAGGCTTACCCCTCGGAAAGCTGCCAGACCAGACAACACTCCGGGAAGAATGTGCAGACCACTTGACCGATGTCTTCACCGACATCTTCAACACCTCTCTGAGCTGGGCCTTTGTCTTAACGTGTCTCAAGGCAACCATCATCATTCCCGTGCCGAAGATGTCTCCAGTGTCCTGCCACAATGACTACTGCCCCCTTGCGCTGACACCCATCAACATGAAGTGCTTCAAGAGGCTTGTCATAAGGCACATCTAGACACTGCTGCCGCCTTCACTAAAGCCTCTGCAGTTCGTATACTATACTATACTATACCCAACTGCTTGATGGATGAGCATTTTCACAACCCTTCACCTGGCACTCACCCACCTATAAAATAAAGACACTTATGTTTGAATGCTGTTCATCGACTTCAGTTGAGCATTTAACACAATCATCCATCAGCACCTGATTGGGAAACTGAACCTACTGGGCCTGAACACCTCTCTTTTTAACTGGATCCTGGACTTTCTGACTGGGAGACCGCAGTCAGTCGGGATTGGACGCAACAGCTCCAGCACCACGATGATGAGCACAAGGGCCCCCCAGGCCTGCGTGGCCAGTCCACTGCTGTTCACTCTAATGACTCAAGACTGTCCAGCAATGCACAGTTCGAACCCCATCATCAAGTTCACAGATGACACAACCATGGTGTGTCTCATCAGAAAGAACGGTAAGACAGCGTACAGAGAGGGAGCACAATGGACTGGTGCAGAACCAACAATCTGTCTGTAAATATAGACAAGCCCAATGAGATGGTTGTTGACTTTAGGAAGACAAGGTCACTCTCCACTAAACATCAACGGCTCTGCTGAGGAGATTGTCAAGAGAACCAAGTCCTTGGAGTTCACCTAGGATCTCACCTGTTCCCTTAACACCAGCTCCTTGGGCAAGAAGGCCCAGCAGCGTCTCTGTTCTATGAAGCCTGAGGAAAGCACTCAGTAAAAACTGGACTAAAACTCATACCCATACTGCCATATATCAAAGATGAACAAACTGCTAGTATGTTGCACACATTTTTTGCACATTTATAAACAACTGCTGCTACAACAAACTTTTTAACATTCGTAATCATGGACAAATTTTGCACCCGTGGCTCACACCACTAGGGGCCACGTGCACCGTTACCTCCTATTGCTTAATGTTTACTGGTTGTTGCCCTGTATTTTGTCTGTTGCGCTGTTCCCTATTAATTGATGTGTATCATACTGTATATTGTCCTGTATTTGCCCTTTGCACATGTTCACTTTATGTTGGTTGTGCAGTGGTTGTTATGTGGACCACCTTTTTCCTTTAGAACGCCGTTTCGTTCCACTGTATACTGTACACTACTTTATAATGTTGAAATAGATAGATAGATAGAATACTTTATTTATCCCGAAGGAAATTTAGCAGACAGTAGCAGTATCAGTACAATAAAATAAACAGTATTGTAATAGAGGGAATGAATTTTAAAAAAATTACATTTACAGTTATAAAGTGTCAAAAGTGTAATATTAAAACAAAAAATAAAGTGTCCAGTACGGAGGGTGATTTAAGTGATCGTGTGCAAAATACAAGTTGTTAAATGTTCTGTTGACCTTATTTGTTCTTCCGGCCCAAACTAGTTGTATTATAAAGCCTGATGGCCCTTGGAACAAAATATCTCCTCAATCTGTCTGTAGAGCAACTCAGTGAGAGCAGCCTGCCACTGAACATGCTCCTTTGGTCCATAATGTGTGTGCAGTGGGTGACCATCATCATCCATAATGGAGAGCAGTTTGTTTAGAATCCTCCTCTTTGCCACCTTAATTACAGTCCAGTTCAACACCCACCACTGACTCCGCACATCTGACCAACTTGTCCAGCCTTATTAATACTGCCACCCCAGCACACCACAGCAAATAAGAGACAGCTGGACACCACAGTCTGGTCATCTGCAGGAGCTTCCTACAGATGTTGAAGGACCCCAGTCTCCTCAGGAAATAAAGCCTGCTCTGACCTTTTTTGTAAAAGATGTCAGTGTTGACTGACCAGTCCAACTTTTTATCCAGGTGCAGACCGAGGTACCTGTATGTGTTAACCATCACCTCAGCCCTCTCAATAGACACAGGCTGAGTGAGTGGCCTATCCCTACGAAAGTCCACTACCATCTCCTTGGTCTTGGAGGTATGCAGTAGTAGGCTGTTCCTTCAGCACCATGTCACAAAGTCCTACACCAGGCTTCTATACTCCTCCTCCTGCCCTCCCTTTACACAAGCCACAATTGCAGTGTCGTCCGAAAACTTCAGCATGTGGCACGTCTCAGAGTTGTACTTTAAGTCAGACGTGTAAAGTATAAAGAGGAAGGGGAAAAGTACAGTCCCCTGTGGTGTTCCTGTATTGCTGACGACAGTCTCAGAAGAGTCCTTCAGCCTGACGTACTGAGGTCTGCCCATGAGGTAGTCAGTAATCCAGGTGACCAGGTGTGGATCCACTTACATCCCTGCCAGCTTGTATTCCAATTGAAGGGGCTGAATGGTGTTAAAGGCGCTGGAGAAATAAAAAAACATGACTCTCACAGCGCTGCTACCCCCATCCAGATGTGAGTGGATTCGATGGAGAAAGTACAGAACAGCATCCTCCACTCCAACCTTCTTAGGTACAGGAACCAGGCATGATGTTTTTTTCATAATGTGGGAACGACAAATAAAATTCTTGAATACTTGAAGTAATTTTCTATTGCCATCGAAGCTAATGCTTAAAGTCATGATGTATTTCTGTAATAAGTATCCATCCGGCGGCACGGTGGCTTAGTGGTTAGCACGTTCGCCTCTCAGCGCTAGGGATTCCCGGTTCGAATCCCCATCTGGGTGGAGTTTCCATGTTCTCCCCGTGTCTGCGTGGGTTTCCTCCGGGTTCTCCGGTTTCCTCCCACAGTCCAAAAACATGGATGAAGTCAATTGAATTCTTAAAATTGCCCCATATAGAGTGTGTCTGTGTGAGTGAGTGTGTGCCCAGCGATGGATTGGCGCCCTGTCCTGGGTCTATCTGCCCAGCGCCCGAGATGTTCTCCCCTGGATGGGCATGGGGAACCCCACCGCGACCCTAATAGAGGATAAAGCGGGAGATAATGAATGAATGAATGAATGAGTATCCATCCATCAAATGTACACTCCAGGAGGAGTGTACTTGGAGGTCATGATTTCACATTGGGAATATGGGACATTAGCCCATATTAACATTATTACAATAACCTTAGCCCACTAGAAACTCTGTTAAACCAACTCAAAATCTGATTGGTTGAAGCAACAGGTTGATCTACACATTTAGTGCTACTGGAGTCAGCACAATTCATTCTGAAGTGTAGGCATACATATTTAAAACCTGGCAACCAATGATGCTGAAATGTGATTGGTCAAATGTTTTAATTACATAATACAAGTCTGAAAGTGGCACAACCGGAGGAGACACTATGAAAGGAAGCGGACAAAGGGTTTGGAATTATTTAATAAGTATTTATAGACAAAATATAATTAATATTAGTCTGTGATTCAGATACATTTAGGCCTTCAGAAAAAACATTGAAGGCGCTGACAGCCTACTACTGACACAGAGAGAGCCATTCATTTGGAAGGTCTGGGTTGATGAATTGAGGACTTTGCCGGAATGATGTAACAGGTGCCTAGGGCACCTGTCACCGGTTTTGTGTTATATGTCACTAGTCATTTGTACCTCATGTTTATTGGTGCACTGCACCTTTAAATAAAGCCGTTCTCTGCTACCTGCGTGCCTGGCTCCCTTCAGCGCGTGTAAACGCGGCGGCTCTGCGCTTCCTATGCGCACCCGCTTTATTCCGAGGTAGACTACCGTGACAGAACGACCAGCCAGGAAATTTGGGGAGTCCAGAGCCCAGGTAAGCGATTTCTAAATTTTTCTTTGCGGGGGCCGTGTAACCTTCCGCCGTGTCCGCGAGTGCGCCGCTATGCGCAGCCCGCCGTCCCGGAGCCGTAAGGACGGCTCTTACAATGTAATGTCGGAGTGTTATGATTCCGATGATGAGTGGATGTGGAGGTACGGGTACAAGCTCTGCGCTGAGGAGGGTCTGGACCTGATTCAGATATGATGAGACGGGCGAGTCGTACCTGTATGGGCATATTCTGCCCATACGCACCCTCCTAAACTCTGAGGAGTTCTGGAAGGACGCTCCGGTCCAGCTTGTTAAACCCCCCGTGGCGAAATCCGGACGCAGAGTGCGCCGGCGCGGTGCTAAGACGCAGCGTGCGCGCGGCGCAGCTGCTGAGCGCGGTACATGTGCTGCGGGGCAGTCACGTGACGCATCAGCGCCGGACCGCGCTGTGTCTGGATCGCGCTGCGAGGGGTCGGTACCGGAGCCGACACTCGGGGGGGGGTAAATGTGGATACATGTGGCGTGAGCGTAGTGTGTCCCCCTGTCTCGTCTGTTTCGTGTGTCCAGTCCGTCTTCCCTGTGTCAGAGTTGTCTTTGTGTTTGGGCAATGCGGTGGGGGTGTACCTCTACTGTGTGCAGGATGGCGACCCCGAGGTGGAGGTTCACCCAGCGTGCGTGCCCGCCAAGGTCCTGCCAGCATGCGTGCCCGCCGAGGTCCTGCCAGTGTGTGAACCCGCTGAGGTCCAGCCAGCGTGCGTGCCCGCCAAGGTCCTGCCAGGGTGTGAACCCACCGAGGTCCGCCCAGCGTGCGTGCCCACCAAGGTCCGCCCAGCGTGCGAACCCGCCGAGGTCCAGCCAGCGTGCGTGCCCGCCGAGGTCCTGCCAGCGCGCGAGCCCATCCCGAAGTCCAGGGGCGTCACGCCGCCCATCCCGAAGTCCAGGGGCGTCATGCCGCCCATCCCGAAGCCCAGGGGCGTCACGCCGCCCATCCCGAAGTCCAAGGGCGTCACGCCGCCCATCCCGAAGTCCAGGGGCGTCACGCCGCCCATCCCGAAGCCCAGGGGGCGTCACGCCGACCAGCCCGAGCAGCAGGGCCGCACGCTGCCCAGCCCGAGCAGCAGGGGCCGCACGCCGCCCAGCCCGAGCAGCAGGGGCAGCACGCCGCACGCCACGCCGCCAGGGGGCGTCCTCCGGACCACGCCGCCCGTGGGCGTCCACCTGACCACGCAGCAGGAGGGCGTGGCCCACTCCTCGTCCGACGTGGGCGCCCGCCGGACCACGCAGCCAGGGGGCGTCCGCCTTGCCACGCAGCCAGAGGGCGTGGCCAACTCCTCTCCCGATGTGGGCGTCCACCGGAACACGCTGCCAGAGGGCGTGGCCCACTCCTCATCCGCCGAGGGCGTCCACCGGACCACGCAGTCAGAGGGCGTTTTTCTTTTTTAATTAGCTTAATATGACAAACCAGGGCGGCATGGTGGCTTAGTGGTTAGCACGTTTGACTCTCTCTGTGTGAGTGAGTGTGTGCCAAGCGATAGATAGGTGCCCTGTCCTGGGTGTATCTGCTCAGCGCCCGAAACCTTCTCCCCTGGATGGGCCTGGGGAACACCCCAGCGAGCCTAGTAGAGGATAAAGCGGATGATAATGGATGGATGGATGGACAAACCATCAAAACATATGTTGGGGACAGAGAGGTACAACATGTAGTTAATTTTGCTGTATTAGTTTGAAAAATTAGTAAAAAAGTATGTCCAAATAAACTTGGTATGGTACAGAACCATCTATGGTAGAAAACTATGGTACAGAACCATCTAAAACGTTTTTGCTCCACTGTATGATTGTTTCTGTGATCTTTTTTTCTTTCTTATCTGCTTTTTTTCTCTGCTCTGCTAACTTTTATGTAACAGCACCATTTTATGCTTGGCCTGTAGAACAAATACTATAATAAACGTGTCAGTGTCCATCCGGTTCCCACTGATGCTTTTCAAATATGCGCCCAATGCTTCTACTACCCACCATGTATACTTGTTTTTTATAATGCAGATATGTAATAAACTTAGCAACTTACAAATGTAACATACTTAAAAATATCAATTATGTTATATACTTACTAAATGCAGGTGGCACAGTGGCTTAGTGGTTAGCATATTCACCTCTTGGCGCTGGGGATTTCAGATTCGAATCCCAATCTGTGTGCAGTTTCCATGTTCTCCCTATGTCCACATGGGTTTCCTTCAGGTTTTTGGTTTCCTCCTCAGTCTAAAAACATGGAGTCAAGGTAAATTGAATACTCTAAAATGCCCCAAATAGAGTGTGCGTGTGTCTGTGTGAGTGAGTGTGCCAGTAATAGATTAGCCCCCTGTCCTGGGTGTGTCTGGCCAGTGCCCAAAACATTCTCCCCTGGATGGGCATGGGGAATATATTCTTATATACCTCATATATTCTTTGCCATGGGTTGTTTTACCTCTATTGTATTTTTTTGCAGGATTAACTGCTCTTAACTTGAGTTTAGCCTTTCTTTGGACTTGACACATACATGGAAGCCAGTAAAGTATGCTCAGTGATAGTGAAATGTAAAAGAACATTACTAAATTGAAGTTCAAACATGCTGCAGAATAATTCATTAGTTGCAGGGTTTAACAAAAAAATGGAGGAAAGCAAAGCCAAAAAGGATCTGACTTTACTAAAAGATTAGGTTTAAAGGAGAGTGATTAGTAATATATTTTAGGGCAACATTTGTGGCTCAGTTGTTCAGATGTTGATGCCCTCTCTGATTTCTGCTACATACATCTTGCCGTATAAGATTAAAACCATTGCCATTCTGATCTGGCAGTTCCACGAACTAAAAGGATAAACAGCAGAATTTGATGACTCACCATGTTATTTAGCAGAGAAGAGACCATACAGTAAGAGGTTTGGAGCTTTTTGAAAAAATACAAGTGGTTAGTTTTTCTTTGTCTGTGTCGGAAAAAGAAGAAAAAAAAATTGGCACTTTTCCAATTTCACAGTAACTGTAACAAATTTTACAGACAAAAATATTAGACTTGGTCATTCATTTATTAGGATAAAGGATATAATATTACATATGTAAAGAATGACTCAGTATGTGGAATTTTTCAGATCAGCAGATAATTTTGAGGTTATCTTATGACTAGCTGTTTTTAATCATTGGGGTGGCAATGAGGGATTTTTTCGAGGTCTGATCTTTACAGATGGAGTGAGTTTCTGGGCTGGCTTTCAGTGTTTGACTTTCTTAAAAATATATGCTTCATTTAAACCAAAAATTTTGTCTTATCTGTAGGTTCCACTTCACATCACTGCAAAGCACACCCTTGTTCATTATTCTCCTGATGGTGACATTATTGACATCAATACTTGCTAGTGTGTTACCATGGGTTCTTTTGTAACCTTGCAAACTATTACTGGCCTTGCTTTTAGCGTAATCTTTGTTGGACAATCACTCCTGTAGTGGTATATTAGTCTGATTGCTGAGTCCAAATTCTTAAGAAATGACTTTGAAGAGAATTGTGATCGGGGCTGTAATGCATTAACATGCGAATGGATGGCAGAACCAGGGAGGCTTCACTTTCTGATTGTCTGTGACAAATTGACTACCTTTGATGTAGTGAGTGAAGAAGAGCAGGGCAGAACTGATACATATTTTTGGAGAATGCCTGTGTGCCACCGTGCTAAAAAAAACAATTTACACAACTCTGAACTCATAGCTCTGTTGCAACGTTGTAGAAGCTTGCGGAAACGATTTGTATAATACTTAATCTTGCATAATTGCAATGAACCATACTTTAACTAGAAATTCCACTGTATTCTGAACATTATCATTTTTTTTCCAGTTTGCACATTCGAAAAGTACTATATTCCATTATGCACATTGATCTGTACTCTACTTCTTTCTGCACATTTCTGGTTTTATTTGTGGGTTTCTCTTCACATCCCTGCAAAGCACATTGTTGTTCATTATTTTCATGATGGTCACATTTTGAATATTAATATTTCAGTGTAATCTTTGTTGTTCAATCACTCCTGTGGCAGTATATTAGTCCGATTGCAGATTTAAGCCCAAATTCTTTAGCTTTGACTTTGGAGAAAGCTGGGATCGAGACTGTCATGCGTTGATCTGCGAATGGATGGCAGAAGCAGGGAGGCTTCACCTTCCGATTGTCTGTGACAAATTGTCTACCTTTGCTGCTGAGTGAAGAAGAGCAAGGTGGAACTGATACATATGTTTGGAGAATGTCTGTGTGCCACTGTGCTAAAAAGGACTTTAGGCTGTGACATAAGTGTGAAAAGCTGTTTTTATTTAAGTTAAAGGCAATAAAAGCTGACTTGACATTTATCTTATGCATGTCTTGTGTCCTTTTAACCTGTTCCAGTGTACTATATTCTGCACATTTGAAATGTTGCTGCAGCATGAGAGATGGTGCGATAACATCCTGCAAGTTTGTGGTTGCTATTATTCATCTCTGAGTCTGCAATTTCACATTCCAGCCTACATGCTAAACA
Organism: Corydoras sp. C115; assembly: GCA_019802505.1. Lineage (NCBI taxonomy): Eukaryota > Metazoa > Chordata > Actinopteri > Siluriformes > Callichthyidae > Corydoras > Corydoras sp. C115. The sequence goes on from JAFMOC010000012.1 coordinate 7,198,049, forward strand.
TTATAAATAAGATTATAATTTGGGGATGGCAAATCCTAAGTCCAGTCCTCATTATGTGTGGGGATGCCACCATGTTCCATCGTGAACATTTGTAATATGCTATTAACTCCTTTAACACATTTACTCATAAGCATTAGGTATACTTTTCATGCACATTTAAAATGCACTATATCTGCATAGTTCCAAAACACGATACTAAAATTTGCCATTTTTTTATGGTGAAGTGCCATACTCAGTTTAGCACATTTACATTTATTCATTTAGCAGAATTATTTTATCCAAAACGACTACAAATGAGAACACCACAAGTCAGTAGTTACAGAAAAAACAGCTACACTGTAGAATTATCAAGAATGATCACACTACCCCCCCTGCAGATCCAAAAATGGTCCTGTAGACCAGAGTCAGTGCCTTGTATCGAATGCGAGCAGCTACAGGGAGCCAATGGAGAGAGATGAGCAGTGGAGTGACATGAGTTTGCTTGGGTTGGTTGAACACAAGTCGGGCTGCAGAGTTTTGAATCAACTGTAAAGCTCTGCTGGGAGACCGGCAAGCAGTCCATTACACTAATTCAGCGGGGATAGGATGAGGGCTTAAACTAACAGCTGAGAAGCATTTTCAGGCAAGAAAGGTCTGCTATTCCTAATGTTGTAAAGAAAGAATCTGCAGGAATGGGCCGTTTTAATGACCTGATCAGATTTAGCTGGGAGTTAATTATGGAACCAAGGTTATAGATCAAATTTACAGTATAATGTTTTAAATATTTGGTATTCGTAATAGGTTAAACTAGATTTTGCACGTTTAAATTGAACCATGTTACATTTCACACATTCAAAACTGAGTTTGTTCCAATTCGCAATTTAAAGTGTTTTTACATTTTATGCATTTCAATTGGACTATCCATATATAGCCTTTAGACTATGTAATAGACTATACTTAATTATGCATTTTTGAAATACAAGGGTCACAGGGGTGCGTTCCCTGTGCCCAGTCAGAGGGGGCTTTTTGGGTGCTGGGCAGATACACCCAGGACATGGGGTAAATCTATCACTGGGCACACACTCACACACACATTATATAGAGGCAATTTAGTCCAATCAGATCAGGATTCGAACCTGGATCCCCAGTGCAGAAAGGAAAACTTCTAAGCATCCATGTCCACGTGGGTTTTTACCCACAGTACAAAAACATGGATTCATGGTCAATTAAATGCCCTAAATTGCCCAGTATAGTGTGTGTGTCTGTGCGACTGAGTGTGCCCAGCGCCCGTTCTCCCCTGGATAGGCATGGAGAACCCCTTCTGCGCCCCTTAAGGGATTAAGCGGAAGATAAAGAATGAATGAATGAATATTTCCACATTAACTAACCGCTGCCTTCCTAACCCACCTGGACACCATGCTCTATTCCACTGCCCTGTTCTCTAATATAATAAATAGCACTCTATTCATTTTTACACCTGCATTAAACTACTCTACTTTGTATGCATCTCTACCTCCAGTCTACCTCAAAAATTATTTTATATGTATATTATATATATTTCTCTATTATCCATCTGTAATTCTCTCAGTTTCACTGCTCTCCAGGCCAGTGCCATGCGAGTGTCCATGTGCAACCTATAAAATAAACCTCCTGCTGGTATCTCCAGCAGAGCAAGTTGAAGCTTTGGCAAAAAAATTCAGATGCACAAATAGGAAGACACATAAATAAACATATTTTTAAAAAATAATGAAAGAGGTAGAGAGAGAGAGAGAGGGAGAGAGAAAATAAGAGAGAGAAAGACAGCGGCTAACACCCCTGTAGTGAATGAACTGTCAATATCTTTAAAGAAACAGTTAGAAATTGGAAGCCGTTCTGCATGTGTTAATGTGCGTATGTGTCCTAATATAAGTGTGTTAATATTATTGTCTTAAAGCTGCAGGGGTGGTGCTCAATTATCTATTATTCTGCCTGAGCAGTTGCAGTATTTTACTCACGCTCCCCCTCACCCAGCGTGCCAATTAACAGTGATGCTAACCAACAAACAAACAAGCAAAAACAATTAACATCTTTATTGTTTGCTTCTCGTTTTTCCCCCTCACTTGGTTTTTACCGTCAGACAGGAGTTATAATTTAGTGCCTTTGCCGCTCCCAGTGCGAATGGATTGGAGCTGAGCGCACTCACCTGAAAAAAACAATCCTATCACAGAAGGATTGTAATTACAGAGAGAGAGGAGTGAGAGAGAGGAGCAAAAAAGAGAAAGCAGGAGAGAACAGGAGGAAGGAAAGAGACATCATTGAGCGAACACTGAACTCAATTACAGCATGGACAGAAAAACACTGTGAGAATGAATGAGTGAAGCAACTTGAGAAAAACAGTAAAAGAGGGTAATCTCAAAAATAAAGATTTGAGGGAAAAGAAAAGAAAAAAATAGTAGTCTGTGTTATTGCATATATGCACTAAGTAAGAAATAAAAAGGAATTTGCATCTTAATTCTGAGAGAGAGTTCCAAAAGCATCAAATCTGATTTTTTTTATAGAATGCCTTATATGTTTTATATAGAATTCGAGAGACAACACTTTCAAACCCCTCAGCTGGGACTTTTAACATCCCCACCTGAGCCCCAGTTTTCAGGTCCTCGTCAGAGGCATTTTTTGATTGAAGTAGGTGTTAGTTTTAATGATGCTATTTCCCACTTGTAGTCACATTGTGTGTTCATGAACAATCTCAAAGTTTGGTTTTAAACACTATTTTTTTTTTTGCCAAAAGTGTTTTGCTAAATATTTTCAGGTTACTATAGCTCATGAAAACTTCTAAACCTGAACCCAAATCAATACTTAAATAAGTCAACACAATTGAAAAAAGACAAAGTGAAAAGCCACTGCTTTTGATATTTTATTTATTTTCAACACAATAAATATGCTTTACTATGAAGTTTGTTGTCCAGGATATTTGCTGACATGTAGGAATACAATATATAAATATATATATATATATATTTAAGATTCACTAGTTAGTTTTATTGGCTAGCAATGTAATCAAATAAACATTTGTAAAGTGTGGCACATTCAAAAAAAATCTGCAGCTTGCATTCAACTGTCCTAACTTTTTTGTGAAACCTTATGCTGTTATCTATGTTAAACATAAAGAAACAAATGTAAATACATTTACGATCCACTTTATTAGGTATACCTTATTTCTACATAGGTTGACCTGCCTCATAAATGCACTTTATACTATAGTTCACTATACTACTGTTTCTCTGTATACGTTCTTAGCTGTCTTTATTTAGTTTCTTAATAATCACAACATTCACAAGACCACTAGAGAGCAGGTACCATTTGGGTGGTAGATTGTTCTCACCAATGCAATAATACCATCTGTTAAAGTATTTGTTAGCAATCAGCCTATAGTGCACCAGGTTTGTTATCACAATTGAAAAAATTGCTAATGGCCTCAGCTGTGTGCTATGACTGAGAGACTTTATGAGGTGTGCAATATGTGGTACTTGGAGAAAAGCGTTGAATCATTTTCAATGATGTGTACGGAGTGTTCTGTGATTATTGATTACTTGTACTTCAACATCCCGTTTTGCTTATGTCTGTGCAAATCTTTCCAGCCTTGTTTTTATAGATGTCCTAAATAAACAGAAGTGTTATTGTCATTCCAGTTTTTGAACTCTTACTTGTACCTTGAAATCCTATTTTGCCTGAGCTGTACTACTTGTTTTCTGTGAATTTCATTTGCCGTGTTACTTCCAAATAAAACCTGTAAATCCTACGAATGTCTGCAAATGTCCCTCCAGCCACAATACAATGTCACTATGGTGATGTGTTGCACCCGAATGATAAGCCAAAACAATGCTGATAGTTTTGAAACACTTTTCACCATCTGTGCACTATTAGACCTAGTAACCCTATTGCTCTATTTTGTAGAATGAGTATTTAATTTATTGTGCCACACTGTGTATTTGCCAAATTTTTAATTAGTGGATTTTGGTGGATTGTACTCAGTTCTGCAGTGACATTGAGGTATTTAGAAATTCAGGCATCACTGCTGCATCTGTTTCATTCATACTAGAAAGATTAACAATAACCGACCACAAGGTCAATCTCAATGCATATTTCTTGAATAATACCTGATCTGTATTGTACAGATCTGTGATGTGCAGTACAAGTTGCTTTGATTTCTTTCTCTGTCTTTAAAACCTATAGCACAGAGAACAAGATTGGGAATTCATCGGGAATGGCTCATTATTATCCAATAGGCCTGCGCTGTACCCCACCTATCCTCTAAATGCATCTGGTTTGTGAACGAAGAGTGCAGACATTAGCAGTTAAATAGGAAGCAGTTAAGATGCCTGGCAAAGAGAGAGATGCCTGATGCTGACAAGTTGTTTGTACCGACTCTGTATTTGTGTATGTTGCTCTGTAAGTTGCTGCAATGTTTTAGAGAATGAAGTAAGTCAGTCTGTAAGTTGCTGCAATGTTTTAGAGAATGGATTGCGAAAAAATGTTTTGTGGAGCCCTTTTATTTTGACTTATTGTATTTATTGATCTTGTGGTGATTAACTGGACTTAAACATAATTAAGACAGGTTAAGAGGTGCCTAAACATAATATCACGTAGTATACACTTGTATAGCCACTTAGGATAGGGGCAGGTGCTATCATTTTAATTTTTGTTCAGTTTAGTTCAGTGGGGTAGGTAGGCGTGTTCTTTTTATTAATTTCTTTGATTTAGCACTGTCCATGTATCCAGTTAATTTACTTTAAATATCCATCCATCCATTATCTTCCACTTTATCCTCTAGTTGGGTCGCGGTGGGGTTCCCCATGCCCATCCATGGGAGAACGTTTCGGGCGCTGGGCAGATAAACCCAGGACAGGGCGCCAATCCATCGCTGTACTTTAAATATGTTTAATATTTTTCTGTTTGAATCTATGTACCAGACCAATTGTAAATTACATTATCACGTCACAGTAAAACTGTTGTATTTGCAAATTGTGGTATCTGGATTTTTCCTGTCACAAAACCAATGACAAATTCCATCAAAATAAATGCATCTCTAAATAAGGGAATGTAACAAGATCATTGTAGAACAGTAAAAGATAAACAAAATAGACTATGTACACATGTACTAAAATTTTAAATTGTAAAAAACGGATGTTTCTAAGGAAGTGGCTAGTGAGCATAAATTAAACAGTGCCTCTGTGAACACACAGGAGAAGTTGTCTGAACGTTTACAACATTCAGTATTAAGTGCTCATCACCACAACTATATAAATAGTAGCAAATAACACTCATAAGACATTTATTGTAAAGAAAAATACAGAGGAGAATATATAACGACAGTTTATATATTTATAATATTGCTACTTGGAATATTTTATATGAAAACTGCTAAAATATAAGTAAACAATCATCACAGTATAATACTCAAAGATGGCATAGTCATAATCGATGTTGCAAAAAGGTATTCTGTGTATCCCAGCACAGTTTTAAGTGTGAGTGGAGAAGATTGCAGAACAAAGCAAAAAGCAAAACTTGGTAATAGAACGGCATCAACCCAGTAGCAAGGCCAGTATCTGCTCCTTTACGAAAGGAGGAATGGAAAAAGTACTGCCAGAAACCATACAGTCAAGTGACCTTCAGTGGGGTACAAGCATTCATGTTTTGGAACAAACTGTTGAGGGTGGAATGAGAGCCCAACATCCTCTAGTGGGGCCTATACCTATAGTTTAGCACCACACATGGTTATAACCATTTGACAGAGAATTGTAAAATAATCTGCAGTCGTGGTGAACATAAAGCTGCTTACAACATTGTCCAGCATAACCAGTTTAGTGGTGGGTCACCGATGGACTGTGATGACATATCTTTAAAGGAATGTGCTAAGCCAACCATACCCTGAATTCCATACACACTACTATGTGACATTATACGTTGTCATAATGGAATTCACAGAAATTGCTGACACAAGCTGAAACATGAACGTCTGAGCACAGAACAAGTTTCCACTATCTTTCAGACAAACTGATTGCATATCTTTACGACGATTTACTGGATGAGACCTGGATTTATATTGGCCACAATGGACTTGCATAGTTTTCCAATTGTTAAATATGGAAACCTGATCACTACATAATCTATACATGGCTGTCCTACTCTGTTGATGCTGCCCAGCCAAGAAGGATGAGTCCCCCCACTGAGCATTGGTCCTTCAAAGGTTTCTGCCTTGAAATAACAACATAATTTTGTCTTGCCGCTGTCGCTTCGGCTTGCTCTTTGGGATTTGAAAGGCTCATGACACTGTAAAGCTGCTTTGTGACAATATACTTTTGTAAAAAGCACTACATAAATAAATTACTTGAATTTGAAGGAAATTTGGAGCTTCCATGTTCTCCCTGTGTCCACGTGGGTTTCCTCCAGTTTCTTCCCACAGTGCAAAAACATGTATTTAACCCAGTGGAAAACATCTCTGTTCTGACTTTTGTATGTGCTGCAGGCACTCATTTCTACAATTGTGTATATTTAACCAAAACAATCAAGTTTAAAAAAAATTACCTTTTGACTGGTATATGAACATATGACATAATTCAGCATTTAACTTTTTATATTTACAAAATATTTATAATTACTTTTATTAGCACATCAGAATTTCTGGTGTCTACCGTGGTTTAAGATGAGATTTTGTTTATTGGTGTGTTGGACTATCGATACGTTTTTTTTGTTGATTGCTATGGAGCACACTATGTACCTGATTTGCACAAAACCAACAATCAGGCTTGAGCAGAAATTGTATACCAGGAGACATTTACAGAAGCTTGAATTCTTTTACAGACATGTATAACTACCAACCACAAGTCCAAATCCTTCTGATGACATCCCATGTTCGGTTAATAAAAGCACCACCTGCTGAAACCTGAAATACAACTACTTTCTTTTTAGAACTTCTCTACTCATAGTGTCTAAGATGTGGAGTCCATTACCATCAAATATATGAGAGTTTGACAAATAACAGCATGAGCGAGTGTTAAGAGCAAGTGTGTAATTTATACAGTGGCTCACAAATTCTTGGAAATGGCCTGAGTGAAGTGCATAAGTGTCTGTCAGAACATTTGAAGAGAAGTTTTAGAACGGAAATGTGCACTTATACCTTCACATTCACTTTGTCTTTGTTCCACTTTAAAGCACATACAAATCAAGCACACAAATGCAAAACCAAGCAACAGTGTTGCCTCTTGCTACCTGTATTGTGTTTTGGGCAAAGTTATCATGGTTAAAAGGCAAGAGTTCTATAATTCAATATTTGGTACTTTTTGTTAGTAGATCTGAACTTTTAAGAGTTGTTAATAGAGTTTATATACAGTTGTGTTCAAAATAATAGCAGTGTGTTTAAAAACATGAGTTAAGCACAAAATCTTTATAGTGGTTTTATGTCCATGCATTGGGAGCATTGCATACTGTTTTCCAAATCAAAACATGAAGAGAAATATATATAATTCGTAACTACTTTAAAGAAAATAATAAAAAAAAAAATTACCATTGGACTGTTCAGAGAAATAGCAGTTTCTTGCATTTGTCTTTACAAACTCAAAATTTGTACTCCTTTTTTATGATTTAGCATTCCTGTGATTCACTAACCTAATTTTTAGTTGAATAACCACAGTTTTTTAGAACTGCTTCACATCTGTGTTGTATAGAGTCAACCAACCTCTGGCACCTGTCATCTGGTGTTTCAGCCCAGGATGCTTTGACTATATCCCACAATTTATTTGCATTTCTTGGTATTGCCTCAGAAAAGGCATCTTTGATGTCACCCCACAAGTTTTCTATCGGAATTATATCTGGGATTGAGCTGGCCACTCCATAACCTCAATTTTGGTGGACTGGAACCAAGATTGTGCTCGTTTACTGGTCGTTATCTTGTTGAAACACCCATTTCAAGGCAACATGACCTGTTCAAGTATGCTGATATATGCAAACTGGTCCATGATGCCTGGTATGCGGTAAATAGGCCCAGCACCATAGTAAGAGAAACATGCCCATATCATGATGCTTGCAATGCCATGCTTCACTGTCTTCAGAGTGTACTGTGGCTTGAATTCAGAGTCTAGGGCCCTTGGACCCAAAACGAACAATTTTACTTTCATCAGTCCACAATATGTTTCTCCATTTTTCTTTGGGCCAGTTGATGTGTTCTTTTGCAAATTGTATCTGCTCAATACGTCTTTTTTTTTTTTTTTTTCACAATGGGTCTTTGTGGGGACTTTTTGCTAATAGATTAGCTTCACACAGGTGTCTCTTAACTGTCACAGTACTTACAGGTAACTTGAGACTGTCTTTGATTATCCTGAAGCTGATTATTGGCTGAGCCTTTGCCATTCTGGCTATTCTTCGATCCATTCGAATGGTAGTTTTGCATTTTCTTCCACGTCTCTCTGGTTTTGCTCTCCATTTTAAAGCATTGGAGATCATTTTGGATGAACAGCCTATTATTGTCTGTACTTCTTTATGTTTTACCCTCTCCAATCAACTTTTTAATCAAAGTTCGCTGCTCTTCTGAACAATGTCTCAAATGGTCCATATTTCTGAGGCTTTCAAGCAGAAATGCATGTACAGCACGTCCTGGCTTCACCCTTAAATACCACCTGATCCACACCTGTTTCCTCACAGAATTACTGTCCTCACTAATTGAACTCCACACATGCTATGATTTTGAACACACCCCTTTCAATTAATTATTCAAATACACAGACATCATGAATGTTGAGACTGTTGGCTTTCTAAGTATCTACTGCACCAACTGGCAAATTGTTTGTCATGTGGTAATTTAATTTATACCAAAAACAGTGTTTAATCTGGTTAGTCATATTGGACTGCTATTATTTTGAACACAACTGTATGTGTGTCAGTATCCGCTGACCCCGCTTAATCAATTTAAGTGGCCTACCACTTCGTGGCTGCGTTGCTGTCATTCTCAAAGACTTAAATTTTCTTAGAATACAGTTGACTGTGTAATATTTAGGAGTAAGGAAATTTCACGACAAGATTTGTTGCACAGGTGACATCCTATTACAGTTCCATGCAGGAATTCACTGAGCTCCTGAGGGCCACCCATTCTTGATTCAAACAAATGTTTGTTAAAACCATCTGCCTGCCTAGGTGCTTGATTTTATACATCTGTGGCCATGAAAGTGATTGGAACACCTGGTTATGATCATTTGGATGGGTGAGCAAATACTTTTGGCAATATAGTGTGAGTATATACAGTTGTGATCAAATTTATTCAACCCCCACTGAAATAAAGTGTTTTGGCCAGTTTGACATTGATTGGACCTGTATATCAAAGAGGCACTTATAAATTAGACAAATATAACATAATATTTATGATGGAATAACCACAAATGTCTTTACTGTGCTCACATCATTATCAGTTTTATTCAACCCCCTAGTGACATTATTTTTTAGTACTTAGTACAACATCCTTTTCCAGTTATGACAGCTTTCAAGCGTGAAGCATAGCTTGACACAAGTGTCTTGCAGCGACCTATGGGTATCTTAGCCCATTCTTCATGGGCAAAAGCCTCCAGTTCAGTCACATTCTTAGGCTTGCGCACTGCAACTGCCTTCTTTAGGTCCCACCAGAGGTTCTCAATTGGATTTAAGTCTGGTGATTGCGATGGCCACTCTAGAATGTTCCAGCCTTTCATGTTCAACCATGCTCTAGTGGACTTGGATGTGTGCTTCAGATCATTGTCCTGTTGGAAGGTCCAACGTCTCCCAAGCCGCAGGTTTGTGACTGACTCCATCACATTTTCCTCCAAGATCTCCTGGTACTGAAGGGAATTCATGGTACCCTGCACACGTTGAAGCTTTCCTGTACCATTAGAAGCAAAACAGCCCCAAAGCATAATTGACCCCCCGCCATGCTTCACAGTAGGCAAGGTGTTCTTTTGTTCATAAGCCTGGTTCTTCCTCCTCCAAACATAGCGCTGGTCCATTGTCCCAAACAGTTCTAATTTAGTTTCATCTGACCACAGTACACTGTCCCAAAACCTTTGTGGCTTGTCCACATGACTTTTGGCATACTGCAGTCGACTTTTCTTGTTCTTTGGAGTCAGCAAGGGGGTGCGCCTGGGAGTTCTGGCATGGAGGTCTTCGTTATGCAGTGCGCGCCTTATTGTCTGAGCTGAAACTTCAGTGCCCACATCTGACAGGTCTTTTTTCAGTTCCTTAGCAGTCACGCGGGGATTTTTCTCCACATTACGCTTCAGGTAGCGCACAGCAGTCGCGGTCAGGAACTTCTTTCTGCCACGACCAGGTAACGTTTCCACTGTGCCCTTTAACTTGAACTTGCGAATGATACTTCCGATAGTGTCTCTTGGAATATTTAACAACTTCGCAATCTTTTTATATCCATTGCCATTCTTGTGAAGAGCAATAACCTCTTCTCTTGTCTTCTGGGACCATTCTCTTGCCTTCACCATGCTTGTAAACACACCAGTAGATGTCTAGAAGGAGCTGAGTATCACAGTCCTTTTAAATCTGCCTAATTGGTGCTTATCATGCTTGATTGCTGCTCGTTGACATCCACAAGTGTTTTCAATACCTGATTGAAAACACTGGAATGAACCTCTGTTCTTATGAGTGGTAGTTGTAAAGGGGTTGAATAATTGTGTCAATGAAGAAATCACAAAAAGGCCATTTAATACTTTATGACAAAAACAATTGATGCTATCTTAGTTGCATTTAGTTCTTTAACAAGTCCTTGTAAGATTTCATTATGAACACAATTACAAATGTGCACTGAATTCCATAAAACCCTTCGCAGCATTGGGGGTTGAATAAATTTGATCACAACTGTATATATATATATATACATATATACACACACACACTCACACTTGTGGTAGCATGAGACGGACTCTACAACCCACACAAGAAGCTCAGGTAGTGCAGCTCATCCAGGATGGCACATCAATGCGAGCTGTGGCAAGAAGGTTTGCTGTGTCTTTCAGCATAGTGTCCAGAGGTTGGAGGCGCTACCAGGAGACAGGCCAGTACACCAGGAGACGTGGAGGAGGCCAACAACCCAGCAGCAGGACCGCTACCTCCACTTTTGGGCAAGGAGGAACAGGAGGAGGACTGCCAGACCCCTGCAAAATGACCTCCAGCAGGCCAAAATTTGCATGTGTCTGCACAAACGGTTAGAAACCAACTCCATGAGGATGGCATGAGGGCCCAACGTCCACAGGTGGGGGTTGTGCTCACAGCCCAACACCGTGCAGGATGCTTGGCATTTGCCAGAGAACACCAGGATTGGCAAATTTGCCACTGGCGCCCTGTGCTCTTCACAGATGAAAGCAGGTTCACACTGAGCGAGGACAAAATTTGTTGAGTTGGACCCAAGGACAAAATTAACAAACCTTCTAACACTATGTTAAACCTTGATAACTCTTTAATTAGACCCAGCTCATCTGTAAATAATCTCGGTGTCATTATTGATTCAGATTTCTCCTTTACAGAGCACATTAGCAATATTACTAGAATTGCATTTTTTCACCTTCGTAACATTTCGAAGCTACGAAATATCCTCTCCCTCCCTTCCCAAGATGCAGAAAAACTAATTCATGCTTTTATTACCTCAAGGTTAGATTATTGTAATTCACTTCTGACAGGATGTTCTAATAAATCATTACATAAATTACAACTTGTGCAAAATGCTGCAGCTAGAGTTTTAACTAAAATCAGAAAGTTTGATCATATCAGTCCTGTGTTATCAAACTTGCACTGGCAACCAGTTAAGTTTTGTATTGAGTACAAAATTTTATTAATAACATATAAAATTCTACATAATCAGGCTCCACAGTATCTGAGTGAGCTGATTCAATCGTACAAGCCAACACGTGAGCTCCGATCTCAAGGTGCTGGTTTACTCTTAGCTCCTAGAATAAATTAAATTACTGCTGGTGGAAGAGCGTTCTCCCACAAGGCTCCTCAACTTTGGAATAGCCTTCCAGTTACTGTTCGAGATTCTGAATCACTATTAATCTTTAAAAATGAATTAAAAGCACATTTATTTAATCTTGTGTATGTAGGTCTCAGACTTGGCTGTGTTGGGGGGGGGTAATCTGTGATCAGTGTATGCTGGCGTTTCACCTCTTCACCCACCTCATCATTAATGGGGGGGTGTGGCGCTGAAATGATTCTGTTCCGGGGCGCCATCTGAACTATGTAGAGTCTGCAGTAGGGCTGTATTTATCTAAAGATTTTCATAGTCGAATCTGATTCGTCAGATTTTCCCTATAGTCGACTGATAGTCGAATCAGTTAAAATTTCACCACAAGATGGCGCTAAAGGCATAGTTTTTAAAAAATATATATTTTTTTATATTTTACTTGTTTTTCTAACAAAAGAAAACCTTTTTTTTGTTTTTCTTTTTTTCTTTATTTTTTTCTAGGAATTAGGATGATTTTATTTGACAAAAGGCTATATATATAACGAAAACAAAGACATTTCATGTAAAAACTAACGCTTAGCCGCAGCCATGGACACCCCCATGTGGTCAAAATGGTACATTCGACTATGAGGTTCATAGTCGACTACGGTTCTCCGAATCGAATCGTCGAATCAGTGAATATTGCAGCTCACCCCTAGTCTGCAGTATCTGCCTCTTTTAGTTCTGCTGCTCTAGTCAGTGATGCCGGAGTCGCATGCTGCACTGTGTCAATAAATTACTTATTAATTAAATGTGCTTTATTATTAGCTCTAACTGCCTTCCTTGTCTGTTTCTTTTGAGGTGTGACCGGCTTCCTGGAGATCTTCATCCATGGCTCTGCTGACGAATACTGGATGGAACCTGAATATTAATTGGACTGGTGGTCCTGCTGGACCCCCTTAATGGACTTACATATAGTTTTCCAGTTGTTAGTTTTTCCATTTGTTTAATATCTGTACATGGCTGTCCTACATTGTTGTTGCTGCCTGGCCGCTCAAGGAGGATGAGTCCCCCACTGAGTCTTGGTCCTCCCAAGGTTTCTTCCTTAAATAACAACATAAAAGGGAGTTTTTTCTTGCCACTGTCGCTTCGGTTTGCTCTTTGAGGGTAAAGCTGCTTTGTGACAATGTACTGTTGTAAAAAGCGCTATATAAATAAATAACTTGAACTTGAGCACATGTGAGCCGTGATGGAGTCTGGAGATGCCGTGGTGAGCGATCTGCTGCCTGTAACATCCTTCAGAATGACCGGTTTTGGCAGTGGGTCAGTAATAGTGTGGGGTGGCATTCCTTTGGAGGGCTGCACAGCCCTCCAAGTGCTCGCCACGACTGCCTGACTGCCATTAGGTACCAAGATGTGATCCTCAGACCCCTTGTGAGACCATATGCTGGTGCGGTTGGCCCTGGGTTCCTCCTAATGCAGGACAATGCTAGACCTCATGTGGCTGGAGTGTGTCAGCAGTTCCTACAAGATGAAGGCATTGAAGCTCTGCATTGGCCACCCGTTCCCCAGACTAAATCCAATTGAGCACATCTGAGACATCATGTCTCGCTCCATCCACCAATGTCACGTTACACCACAGACTGTCCAGGAGTTGGCAGATGCTTTAATCCAGGTCTGGGAAGAGATCCCTCAGGAGACCACCTGCCTACTCATCAGGAGCATGCCCAGGCATTGTTGGTAGGCCATACAGGCACTTGGATGCCACACACAATACTGAGTCTCATTTTGACTTGTTTTAAGGACATTACATCAAAGTTGGATCAGCTGGTAGTGTGTTTTTTTTTTCACTTTAATTTTGTGTGTGACTCCAAATCCAGGCCTCCATTGGTTAATAAATTAGATTTTCATTGATGATTTTGTTGTCAGCACATTCAACTTTGTACAGAACAAAGTATTCAAAGAGAATATTTCATTCATTAATATCCAGGATGTGTTATTTGAGTGTTACCTTTATTTTTTTGGGCAATATATAATATAATTTTTATATTTATATAATAATATTTTTCCGGGCAAGCTCTGACAGAGTAATCATCGGGTTCTTGGTCACCTCCCTGACCAAGGCCCTTCTCCCCCGATTGCTCAATTTAGACGGCCGGTCGGGCTCTAGGAATAGTCCTGGTGGTTCCAAACTTCTTCCATTTACAAATGATGGAGGCCACTGTGCTCATTGGGACCTTCAAAGCAGCAGAAATTTTTCTGTATCCTTCCCCAGATTTGTGCCTCGAGACAATTTTGTCTTGGAGGTCTACAGACAATTCCTTTGACTTCATGCTTCGTGTTTGCCCTCTGACATGCAGTCAACTGTGGGACCTTATATAGACAGGGTTGTGCCTTTCCAAATCATGTCCAATCAACTGGAGTTACCACAGGTGGACTCCATTTAAGCTGTAGAAACATCTCAAGGATGATCAGTGGAAACAGGATGCACCTGAGCTCAATTTCGAGCTTCATGGCGAAGGCTGTGAATACTTATGTAAATGTGATTTCTTAGTTTTTTATTTTTAATAAATTTTAAAAACTCTCAAGAAAACTTTTTTCACATGGTCATAATGGGGTATTTTGTGTAGAATTTTGAGGAAAGAGATTAATGTAATACAATTTGGAATAAGGCTGTAACGTAAGAAAATGTGGAAAAAGTGAAGCGCTGTGAATACTTTCCGGATGCACGATATATATTTCCGATATATATATACACACACACACACAGTACACACACACATCTGCTGAGACACAATAATACATTGGATGCTATTCCACACAACATTTGCTCAGAAGGAGAAAAAAAAAGTTTCTATTTGTTGTTCTTTCTCATTGCATGGTTGGCATTTACCAGTAAGCCATGTCAAAATGACAGAATATATAGCCCAGTAAGGAGAACTGTGACTGAGAGGGAAATAAAGCTCTTGGGAAGGCTCTTAGAAATCGAAGAATGATCACAAGCAGATCCTGAAGTGCATGCACTGTATGTGTGTGTCTGTGTGAACCAGAGTGAGTTCACGGCCTACATCAGATTCGATTTGACTATACAAGCTTCGTGTGCATTTATGAGAATGCTCAAACCAAGCAGGTCACAGTGATAAAAGAATCTGGCAGCACAAACAACTTCAAGACACACTTAAATCTGGTTTATGATGCTGAATGCTGCAATGTTTAAGGGCAAATATATTTAACATTTTCATTGTAGTATGCAACCTACAGTATATCAGATTGAAACAAAAAGGACATTCAATATGTTATATAAAAAAAATTTAATTAAATAAATCCTGTATAGGGCGGCACGGTGGCTTAGTGGTTAGCACGTTCGCATCTCAGCACTAGGGATTCCCGGTTCCAATCCCCATCTTGGTGGAGTTTCCATGTTCTCCCAGTGTCCGCGTGGGTTTCCTCTGGGTTCTCCGGTTTCCTCCCACAGTCCAAAAACATGGATCAAGTCAATTGAGTTCTCCAAATTCCCCCATATAGAGTTTGTGTGTGTGAGTGAGTGAGTGAGTGAGTGTGTGTCCAGCGATAGATTGGCACCCTTGTCCTGGGTGTATCTGCCCAGCGCCCGAAACTTTCTCCCCTGGATGGGCATGGGGAACCCCACCGCGACCCTGATATAGGATACAGCGGAAGATAATGGATGGATGGAAATCCTGTATAACAGAGAATGGAACTCATTCTTTTATCATCTTCCACGTAATCCTCTACTAGGGTTGTGGGCAGTGGGGCAGATACACCCAGAACAGGGTGCCAATCTATTGCTGGACACACACACACACACACAATCAACACGCTTTATGAGGCAATTTAGAGCATTCAATTAACCTTGAATCAATGTTATTGGACTGTGGGGAAAACAACCCACTTAGACACAAGGAGAACATGGAAACACCCAGTTTGGGATTCAAACCTGGATCCCCAGTGCTGAGAGGCAAACGTGCCAACCACTAAGCCACCGTGCTGCCCCAGAATGGAACTGCCACATTTATTCATTTCTCTAAATTACTTAAATGTAAAATCCTAATTAAGAGGACAAGCTAAGAGAATGAGTTCTCCAGTGACACCTGTTCTTCCTAATTGTTGTGATTTTACACTGCTGGCTTGATTTTCTAAAAATATACAAGGTCTAATACAGTGACTGCTAAGTGTGTATATGACATCTTTTGAGTTGCAATGTTAACATAAAAAAGACGTCAAATTTTAATAATTAAAAAAATATATTTATGTTTATATAATATTCATTCATTCATTATCTCCCGCTTTATCCTCTATTAGGGTCGCGGTGGGGTTCCCCATGCCCATCCAGGGGAGAACGTCTCGGGCGCTGGGCAGATACACCCAGGACAGGGCGCCAATCCATCGCTGGGTACACACTCACACACTCAAACACACTCTATATGGGGCAATTTAGAGAACTCAATTAACTTGATCCATGTTTTTGGACTGTGGGAGGAAACCGGAGAACCTGGAGGAAACCCACGCGGACACGGGGAGAACATGGAAACTCCACCCAGATGGGGATTCGAACAGGGAATCCCTAGCGCTGAGAGGCATTTATATAATATATTAAAATATATTTTATGTGGCTTAGTGGTAAGTACGTTCGCTTCTCAGTGTTGCGGATTCCAGGTTCAGATCCCAGTCTGGTGGAGTTTCCTTGTTCTTCCTGTGTGCGCCTGTTCCTCCGGGTTCTCTGGTTTCCTCCCACAGTCCAAAAACATGGATTCAACATAAATAAAATTCCCTAAATTTCCCCATATAATGTGCGTTTGCGTGTGTGCCCAGCGATAGATTGGTGAGCTACCCAGCGCCTGAATTAATTACTGTATTTATGTAAGGAAAGATAGAATATTTGGTAATTATGGCTTTTACAGCTCACTTGGTTCCAGACCCAGTTCCACCTAATAACCTGTAGGTTATTCATGGGCTATTAGAAAAAGACACAACTGTCCATCTTATATAGGTTCTATCAAACTCAAACATATAT